>OX579647.1:16067336-16477401 GCA_951230895.1 Carpatolechia fugitivella | reverse complement strand
GGGAGGGATCGTCGTCACATTTACAGGTTATCTTAATCGTCCCCGTCACTAAATGTTGAAGAAAATTTGGAAGCCGTAGACCATCAGACAGCGCAGATACAACGAGCCAGCCAGCCAGAACATCAGGCTGGCTGGCACCAAGTTTTCATCGATTTCTCGTAAACGCATTTATGTGACGCCATGAAACAAACGCTATGACTGTCACAAATTCCGTCACTAAATGCTAGTAAAAGCACCCTGTTCGAAAACGCTTTCGTTGTCGAGATTCAGAGGTGCCAGCCAGAAGTTTAATACGTAAGTTCAGGCTGGCTGGCCACGCTTTTCGTTGTTTTTTAGCTAAATGGCTATACGTATCTCAAAAATTCAAACTGGATGCCTGTCACAATTTTAGGTGACGCAGTATTAATAAGCAAGAAACAGTTAGAATCCCTTCTGTTCGGAGATTGAGAGACCATGCGAAAAGCGGTTTTCAAGCTGGCTGGACACGTTTGCGTTCGATTATCTCGGGTTCTCTAGCGTCACATAAACTGAAATAAGCGTGATTAGCCGTCACCTAAAATTGTGTATTGACCTACTTAAACGCGGCTCATTTGGAAGAATTGTCCAGCCAGCCTGAGTCACATTTTTTTTTAGGGTTCCGTAGTCAAAAAGGAACCCTTAAGACGGGTACTCATTAGCAAGCCGTAACCGTAACCGTTGCATGTAGTGTTACCAAAAAACATAATTGTACAAGTAAGAAATTTGGTGCTACAAATATCATAAAAAAATATTTTGATGAATGTTAACCTGTCTTAAACAGGTACCTAAATAATAGCGAACATGCACAGCTTTTTAAAATTCATTAATCGAAATATTTCAAGTTCCAGATAAACACATAAAAAATATTTTTCCAAATATGAAACAAATTTATAAGCCTTCAAAGTTGATGGTTAGACAGGGAGGTCCGACGAGACATATGACGTCATAATGTGTTAGGTATGGGTACATACCTACACCTATTTGCCTCTTTGGCTGTTGCTGGCCGTAAACATTTAGATTATTTTTGAATTAGGAAAATAAGTTCTGACGGGAGAAAAAGAGCTGATTCTAATTTAGGCTTCGCGTGTGTAATGATCTATACAAAAATAATAAAGAAAGTATTCCCGGTCACCGTCTCATAATGTGTCGCAGGCCATACATCCGCCATAGAAAATTTTGTTTTCGTAAAGAGAGACGTTCGTATTTGAGTAATAATGTTGTAACTAGTGTTTTTCGAGGAATTTCGATTCTGTTTTTACTGTCAGTATTCTATTTTTGTATACTTTCAGATGAACTATGAAAAAATCTAACATTATTTTTATGCATGTTCCCTAGCTACGGAACCCTACACTTTGCGTGGCCCGACACGTGCTTGGCCGGTTTTACTTTCTTACTACACCACCGACTGACTCAAGTGAAAATATACTTATTTGACCATAGACGGGTCTCCTTGTTGACCACCTTTCACGAAGCTAGGACGTACATTGCGTAGACGATTAGATAAAACGATAAGGGCTTACAATTTAGGTGAATTGGCTACGCAATGTATATTATATCAAATTGTAACTTGTTAGCTTGTTGCTTCGTGAAACGGAGCCCTGAAATGTACTGTGTGTGCCTGAAAATGAGCTCTATCGTCCTATTACACAGGGTGTATGTAAGTGATAAAAACCCGAAATAATGTTGAGATCATGAAATTATTATTAAGTGTTTTTTACTTACTTATATAAACAACAAAAAGTGGTTGTTTATACGGGGTTATTTTTTATTCAGTGCACAAATTTTAATATGTTGTTCAGACCATGAAACTGAACAACATTCCCCAAGAAACATGGAAAGAATTTTTTTTACCTCCCATACTAATTGCTGAGTTGGCTGCGGCAGTTTTATGGGAGACCGAATTTTTTTTTCAGTTCCGGACCTATTTTTTCGGGAAAGTTGTTTAGTTTCTTGGTCTGAACGACATATTAAAGTTTGTGCACTGAATAAAAAATAACCCTGTATAATGTTGCATTTGTATACCTAATAAGTATTGCATATTTAAGAGGTATAGAACACATATAAAATGGGACAACTTTTCCCAATCATCCATCATCCGTAAAAAGACTATATTTGATTTTTGGTTTACCTTGTCCCTTTTTAAAGGGACCAAATAAAAAAACACTATGGCAGTTAAAGTGTAAACAATTAATTTGTATGGAAAATTAAATTTGACTTATTTCAATTGTCGACCACACGACTTAAACGTCCAAGCCACACGATAATGATGATCATCTTATGTTTATTTCGTTGCACTAGTTTAGTAAGTTAGTGAAAGATTTTAGAATATTATGTGACTTATTATGTTCATAATAATAGATACTTACTTATACCTATCGCATCGTAAGAATGCCGTCCTGACAGCTGTCATGCACGTACAATTTTTCTTCTGTCTCTTTTGCACCCATTTGGTTTTCATATTTCCTGCCTGCTGTCAGGACGGCATTCTTACGATGCGATTATAATAGGAATCTGCCAAATATTTTATACTCACTGGGGACGATTCTGTTATCTATCTGCTACATAGCAACGAATAAATAAGTATAACTATAGAGAGATAAAGTTAACCTATGAAAAAAGATCAACATTAAAAAAGTGTCTTATCTTCAACTACCTACCACTTCTTACTTATTTATTACTTAAGAAGTCTCTTTATAAAATACCGAAGTAGTTTTATGATTTGGACACTATGTCGACGGATTGAGCGAGAGTTTTTAACTTTTCATAACAATCATCAACATCCCGTTACAGTCCACTGCTGGACTATGAGCCTCCTCCACTTAATCATCCATCATCCGTAAAAAGACATAACAATATAAAAGTAATATTATTTCTGTTTTGTTTTAATTTTAATTGTTAGTATTTTTTTGGAAATGGAAAGAAAATGCGTGCTAAACATAAATTAACATTATTTATTAATAAACATGTACCCAAGAACTTGGGCATCAGCGTTTCTTTGCTTTCAAATGTTGCGTAGGACTGTTGACAACAGCATCAACATTCTCACCCGCAATATACATGCCTACACTAAACAAAACACTGATAGAGAAAAATATAACCCTAAGCGGCCAATTTAAAACGTCTAGAACTGGGTAAACAAATGTATCAGTCTTCTGGTAGATATAATTTAGGTAAACTAAGTACGATACGGTAAATGCCACAATAAGTGTCAGGCCAGTTTTTCTCGAAGGGTATTTCCTTGGTGAGAATAGCAGTTCCAGAAGAATGAAAGGCGCTATGGTCGTATGCATGACATGGTTGCACCAAACTGGCATTTCCTTCGCCAGTGCCTCCGGGAAGATCAGTTCTTTGTCGACGAAGTAGATAGCCCAGAATGCTAAGAACACGTATAAGGCTATAGGAAATGCTAGGCTGAAGAGAGCATCTTTAATCAGTCGGATAATGTTAGTCTTCTTTGGAGTGCGCGCGTTGGTTCCAAGGATGTCGTTCAGTAGCGCGATGGAGAAGTAGATCGTTTGGAGTGTCTGTAAAAGGAGGAAAGAAGTTATTCACGTAGATTATCTTCCAATAAAGATTAACGAAGTAAGTACTATCTATTATAAGCCCGAAACTCAAAGATTAACCGAATACTAAAACTTTAGAAGTAGATTGCCTCAATTTTTAAGAAACCGTTATCATAAAAGACTGGTTCTAATTCCGAATATTCTTATGAGATCACAATATTTTCATTTTGACAGCTTTTTCTTTTGTACTTAGTATTTCGCGTAAGTTCGCTTCTATACTTCATTCACGTAACATGATAGTGGTGACAGCAAACAAGAAGGATACGTTATTAAATGCGTGCGAGAAGGATATACAAACACTTTCTATGAATCTGACAGCTGTCATGCAGATCTTGAAATAGGGTCAAATTAGCACAATAGATTCGAACTAGCTTTGCATAATTGCTTGTTTACGCTTCGCAACCTAACAATAAGGCGAGAAAAATAGACGATAAATCATAATAGATAAGACAATACATACAGTGATTTAGTATTCTATCTGTTATTTATGTAGAATTAATGTACCTACTAGTGTACTTCTAACAATAATATACAGGGTGTCAGTGACAAAATGATAGCACACTCGGCCGGAATTTCCGTCCGGAATAATTTCTGTCCGAAATCAAAGAAACCCAATTTCTTTAGTAACCATAACATTTTCTCAACTTTTTGCGTTTGTTGATTACCTTAGGATGATATTTATACGAAATATATTTTATATAGGTATTATATCGTACCTAATGCAGTGTATCCGTTTATGGCTTTCACCAAAAAAACGTAATTTTATGTCGTAAATTAGTATGTAGTAAATAAAACCAGTAAAAAAAAAACAGAAAAATGTTCAGTGAAGTGTGAATTAGGGCTGAAACTGAATGTAGCCCTATGAGCCCTATCCCTTACCCTCCCTATCCTTTTGTGGAGACATATCACTTGCACTCTGTATAGTCGGTCAAGGAGTATAATAAGTTATTATGGTTGCTATCATGCAAAAGGACAATACAATAATTAGCTCAATTGACCTCCAGCCTTGTCTCTTGATGACCCTGACATTGCCATTATGTTAGGTACGTTGATCAGCGGTCGATCCGATAGCTTTTATCTAAAACTTGATTTTATTCAAATTTTAAATTATAATTTGTTTAGTGCTAGCTGTATGCCTGTTGCTACGCCCGAGTGGTTTTTCATTGGGTATGAAATATTTGTCATAAAAAATTTCATATTTTATAAAATAAATGGACCATGCATGGTCATGCTAAGAATGAAACCCTTTTGGTTCAGATGGCACAGAGGAACTAACAAGTATAGAATATCAACAGCTCATATACGTCCCCACCAAGGGGTTCGAGTCTACCCTGAATTAGGGCGATTAGGCCTTAGTCGACCACGCTGGCCCAGTGCGGGTTGGTCAACTTCACACACAACCTTTGAATTTATTCGCAGAAGTGTGCAGGTTCCATCACGATGTTTTCGTTCACCGTAAGAGCGTCGAATAAACGTACATATGAATTCGAAATACGAAAACACATAGGTACGTGGTGGATCGAACCCGCGTCTCCCGGACGGGAGGCAGCGGCCCTAGCCACTAGACCACCGACGACGCGAAGTGGAGACCACTTCCGACCGAAGTATAGAATAATATGCTATGCTACAATGAATGAGTCAAGGTCTTCACAATCTTATGTGGGTATGTAATTCTTTATAGCATCGTAAGTAATTTTCCTGTTCACGTGGTTCGTAGGTAAACAGAACCGACGACACTTCAATAAATTATAACTAAAGTTCAGTATTTATAATAAAATGATAATACTTACGAGGCCCCATATAGTCAAAAACAAAATCCTGTTCTTAAAAGGCATTTTATGTTTTGCTAACTTCTCACTAAACGGAAAGTTGATGTAATTTTGATCATACCATAATGTGAAAGAGTTAATTAACACTACTGTCAAATGGAATACTGGCAGCAACATTTTGAAAAGTTAATTTAAAAAAGGAACAGGAATAAAAAATGGCGGCGCGTACGCCGTGTATGGTAATATGAGTCCGACTGATCGCACTATTACATGGACCGGTTACGCTTACATCACAACTGAGCTATCGTTGTCGGAGTCAAACTGTAGATTCGGGCATGTCGTGAACTGTATGCGATTTAAAAAAAAAATTATGTAAAATAATCCAAAAGTCAGTAAGGTCTAAGATGGGCTTATAAGAGAATGTTATGCATTGCTAAATGTATGAAATAAATGGCCTCGATTCGGGATGTCACGCTCTAATCCTCAATTTAAGTTAGTCCGTCCTTTTTACCTTTTAAAGATTGAAAAGGGACGGGAGATGGCCATCCTAATATTAGAGCGCTGTCAAACATTGAATTTGAACCTTATGGCCGTGTCGATTGCACAATTTTAGAGAGCACTTAAAACATGCGACTTAAAAATATCTTAAACTGACAGCTATGCCCTTATCATTCGTTCAAATTTATATCATTCGTTAACCACCTCTCTTTCATTGGTCATAAAAACGAAAAGGATAGCTGGATTTTAAAATTAGAATTAGAGTATGACATCTCGAATAGAGGTCAATGTTTCAATGTATGTAATATTTATTTTATTTATTTATTTTAACGTTCCGCCCGCTGTTACGCTCGCGTTATGTAAGATTTTCCCGTAAAAAGTATCCTATGTGTTAATCCAGGATAAAAATGATTTCCATTCTAATCCGTTCAAAGGCGTAAAAGCGGAACAAACATCCAGATATATTTTCAAATTTATAATATTAAGTGTGATGTGATAAAGTTGGATGATAGTTTGAGCAATCCATCCATACGAAGTGTATTCGCATATATTATACATTGTTATACCTAATTGTTATTCGTTTCGTCATTTGTGCTCTTAGAAACAAAAGTTATGAGGCCTTTGTAAACGTTGCAAACGCATATTTTTATGTTCACATATTTTCACCACTTACATGCCAAAAAGGAAAATTTATTGTTATATTTAAAGAAAGAAAGAAAGAAAGAAGAAATTGTTGTTGAAATTGTTTTGTTTTGTACATTTGACCTAACTGCATTACCGCAACAATATTTAATACTCGAGTTTTATAGACAGAGATATCGCGTCGTGTCTAATTTTACAACGTGTCGGCGACATGATGTTTGGCGCTTTGCTTGTCAGTCGATCTGTATCACTTGGAAATTATTTTGCTCAATTTTATATGATTTTGCTGTTGGATTAGTGATATATTTGATTTGATTACTTTCAATACATAGTACATCATAGACACAATTTTCTTGGAATAGCTAGATTTTATTTAGTACTACGGAAGTATAATAAACATACTTACATTAGTATAATAATAATTTATTTAAAAATCAAGTAACAATGACTCATTTTGTTAGTACAGTAAATCTTATTCTATGTTAGTAGAAGTAGGTATTCAATTTAACACTAAAATTGTTTAATTAAAGGTCTAAGCTAGATGTGCGCTGGAGTGAAATATTTGTTTTTTTATGGCCATGTTTAAAAAAAATACTTAAATGAGAATAGTTAAGAGAATTTCGTACCTATTTATTTCAATACCTATACCTACCTGTACCATGGTACTTATCGCCATAATTAACATGTGGTTGACTTTAATTGTGCGATTGGAGAGGCCTGTGTTCAGCAGTGGACTTTAACAGGCTGAAATGATGATGATGTTGATGGCTTTAATTTCAACTTTGACTTTGTGTCACTTTCATTGCAGTAGAAACAATGTACGGATGTTGTTACAGATTATGTCTGTTAACGAAATATCTAATAACAATAATTAAATAATAATTAATTTTCATTTATGAATTATATTATTATAATTATTATTGGTAATGCCTCTGTTTCTGGCCCGGATAGCCAAGGAGATGGAGGTTCGAGTCTTGTCCTAGATCGAAAAAAATTTTCATTTTCTACTTTAGTGATTAATGTCCGTACATTGGTTCTGTTTCGGTAAGGATAAGTAGTAACTTATAATAATTATAAATAAATAGATAATGAGCACGATGGAGTGAGCAGTCAGCCATCAGGCGATACGGAGGTTGGGGTCAATGATAAATGCTCTGCTCTAGAACTAACCGGATGCTGAACACGGATCCAGATAACTCCATGCATTTTTAAGACTTTTAAAAAAGCTATTCTAATTTAAAAAATGAATACGATTACTTAAAAAAATATTGGGTGATTTTCCACGTATTTATTTAACCGCCATTTTGATTGTGCGAGAAGCTGTTTCTGAAAATTCAGCAAGGTGTTGTGGTTTCAGATTTTTTTATAAGGTTTTAATATAGGTTGTAATAGTTAAGTGTACACAGGTGATTATTCCTTGACTATTAGAGATAACAAAAAAACTTAAAACTGATATCGAAAGTACTTTATCTAAAAAGTAAAATGACATCAGGTACTTTTTTTTTTTTTTTATTCAAGAAAAGGTTTACAAAATTTACTTATTGTCTAAGCCGTACTACAGAAACCAATTGGTTTAAATGAGCTACGGCGAGATCACCTTACTCGGTACAATATTACACTATTCTCACAAACTAAGTAATTTACTTAGGTATACAAGTACGTCCTATCGATATTAGTTTAAAGATTTTTGATATTTCTTATAGTTCATCAACGGCCCGTTACAGTCCACTGCTGGACTATGAGCCTCCTCCACTTAAGTGATTGATTTTGCCATAATCTCCACGCTTGGCAGGCGGGTTGGAGATCGCAGATTAAAAGGTTACTGTATCAGAGAGCGCTGCTGCCCGTTCCCTGTTCAATGTGTAGTCCCTAAGTCGCCTCTTACGACACCTACGGGAAGAGTAGGGGTTGGTGACAAATGTATTCTACTTTGCCGTCACCACACGGCCGTCACCACACGGCTTTTCTTATAGTTAGTTACGGAATAATTGCCTGTACATACTTAGCAATTACACCCTGTATACTTAATTGTGTTATAAGCACGTCGTATAACCCTTCATACAAATAGCTCTGTAGCCCAGCAGCTGCCACGACAGGACTGCTGGCCGCACGATGATAGATAGTAGTTTAAAGGCGGTGAAGATGAGGTAGAAGATGTAGTTTTAGAGAGGTAGCGTGGCAGAATAAAACAGGGTGAACCCCAGTCCAGATAGTTGCACACACGGTTTATTAGTATCAGGAATTAACAACACTTAAAAAGCTTACTTTTAAATAAAAATCAATAAAATACGGTTAATAAGATGGTCACAGTCTGACGACTTGAGGTGGAATGAGGAAATTTTGATGAAAATGACAAAACCGAAACGGATGAATGGATGGATTCGAAATTTGAAAATGAATGATGAGACTGCAAGTACCTAAAGGTACTGAATTGCCAGAAACAAAATAGCAGAAGAAGGTAGGATAGCAGCACTGCTGCAGTTCCATCCCTAACTTGACATCCAACAAATTCTATAATTCCTTCAGCGTATAGCAATTTTTACTGTCAACAAGCTATCAACAGTTTTAATGGAAACTGAGAGAATATAATATTATAGGAGCATTAAAGTGTGGACTCTTTAGCTCCCGTATAAGCCGGATAAATATTATTGCCAATAATATCCGAGGCAATTGTTAACAGAAAACTTCATACTTTATTTTGTTAGCTTAACTTCAGCGGATAATGTGACAATGAAGTTGGGTTAAAAAAACATTTTTGAAGACCTCTATTGGTGAGTGGTTGATCGATCATGAAATTAATATTATAAAAATCACAAAGATCGTACTTTCTTAGTACTATTCGACACATTTATTAATCTATTTACTAGAAATTAAGATCCAATCAAGAGGTCGAGAAAGAATTGTGTTGTTTATGAGCATTGTTTTACTTTACTTATATATTTATATAGTTAAGATTGACGAGAATACTTCACAGTCTAATCTTCACGATAATATGACAAAGTTAATTGAGGTCCCTGTAAGGTGGAAAAGTTATTTCGCGAACAACTGAATTTTCGCATGTAAAATACAATTATTGTTAGAGCATTTCTCAGTTCCTACGGCTTATGTACTTTAAATGTGTGTCTATAAATTTAAAAATGTGTGTGAACTCGACCAACCCGCACTAAATGACCGTGACCAACCACGGTCAAATCACCCAAGTTCAGGGAAGGCTCCAGCCCCTCTGTTAAGACGTATATGAACTTACAACAACATCAAAGTATAAAATGAACGCATGGTTACCTTACAGCCTCGTGCTGGTTCTCGCAACTCCCGGCTTAGAGCCCTTGCGGGGGCGAGATAACTCCATATTGAGTACCTACACGTTCTGTTGTTACAGAGCTGTAGGGCACATTATGACGTGGTAAAGGGTTTGGTGCGAGTGCGTGGAAAGAGGCGTGGTGGTATTTTGTTTGGGCTTATTCGTATGTTTCAGCCTTTGTTTCGGCTTTCTAATTATTTTAATACTTTTTGAATTATACACTCATAAGTTTTTTGTAGATAGTAAAGGGCCATGTCAGTCGTCTATGGCTGTGCCTATGTCACCAGGGATTGTTAAGTCTTGTCTACCTACAACCAATTTAGACGCACAGTACAACCTACACGATGGTGATGAAGAAATCGTAAGTCTACATTTATCATTTTCAGTTTTCGACTTGCTATACAAAAAAAGAAAATGAAGAACTCTTTTCTCTACTCTAAGTACAAAATATTTTATCGACATCACGTTACACTTTTCTTACTCCAAAAGAAAGTACCCACCTCGTCTCGGTGCCAACCAATATACAAACTTTAGTCGTTTGTGTTACATAAAAAAAAATGTATTTACTTTGAAAATTGAATTTTTATCTTTCAAGGAAACTGACTTCCGCGAAGTAACGCCTCATTCGTCATACGTTCTATATAGATGTCGTTCATACCAGTTGCACACGAAATTCATAGAATTTAGAACCTTCTCAAGACCCCAAAAACTGCACTTTCTTGTAGCTAGATGGAATATTACTTTAGGGTTCATTTCATTTCATTTCATTTACTGCATGTCACATTACAGATAAAAGGTGGTACATCAAATACTTAAAAATAGGTATACATGTGACGCCCTGCAAGGGCACGGCAACACAAGACGAGGCTAGTTACACAAAACAAAAACAAAAACTACACAAAAACAAAATAACAGACAGGAACCACATAATTTAGATACACAACAAACATGACAAAGAAACGTTTATCAATTAAATTTATCATCAAAGAATTCCTTTATATTATAATATTTTTTTTTTATAAGAAGCTGTTTCAATTGTTGGTAAAATAATGACAATTTATTTATGTTTTTTATATAGTTTGGTTGAAATATGCAAAACGCTATCACATCTTTCAACATTGCGCTATCTGCAACTCAGTTATACTATGCAACATGCTGAACGTAGCGGTCTGAGGCTGAAGCGCTTCAAGCGTTTGTGAAATTGTGAACGTTATGTTTGTTTTCTGCACCACCGTGTTTCTTAGTCTGGTATTATTAATAACCATTGACGCTTATGGACCCGACTGTACAATTTACATAATCGATTGAAGGAATCATTCGAAATGAAGCAAACTAAAGAAAAAAAGTGATGCTATGGTCATTGTTCTGTCAGCGCATACTATACAATTTAACAATAATATTATAAAGCGAAAAATAAAAAATCTTCTCGATCTTAGACAGGACTTGAACCTGCATCTCTTTGGCTATCCGGGCAAGAAACAGGCGCATTACCAATTATGGCACCAAGCTCTGTGCAAGTCGACGAAATTTGACTCTGATTTTTACTTTAAACTCTGAGCATTAAAGACTTTACTGTTTAATCGAATAAAATTGACTCTAATAATATATAAAATATAATGTTATCTTCTTCTATGAAGTACTAATCACAAATACAAACTCTTTGACTCACAGCCATAAATAAATATATGTAGGGGCATCTCACACGGCCATCTAATCCCAAACCACCCAAACTAAGCAAAGCTTGTACTATGGGTATTAGACAGCTGATATGCATTATGTACTTAAATAGATAAATACAAACTTATATAGATAAACAACATCCAGACACAAGGCAAATACAAGTGCTCATCACACGAATGTTTGCCTTGGGCGGGATTCGAACCCGCGACCCTGTGCTTCAAGACCAACTAGGCTACGGAGTCGTCAGCCATATAAACCTTTAGTTTATTACATCGTTATCGCTAGGTACTATTATTGAAATGCCTTACACAATCTTCTTACATTACTTGCACCTTTTAATATCTTTCTGTGTGATAAAAAATTATTCTGTAGAAACTTCATCAACATCAACGGCCCGTTACAGTCCACTGCTGGACTCTGAGCCTCCTCCACTTAAGTGGAGGGTTTCGCCATAATCTCCACGCTTGGCAGGCGGGTTGGAGATCGCAGATTAAAAGGTTACTGTATCAGAGAGCGCTGCTGCCCGTTCCCTGTTCAATGTGTAGTCCCTAAGTCGCCTCTTACGACACCACGGGAAGAGTAGGGGTTGGTGACAAAATTTGTCATGTATTCTACTCTGCCGTCACACACGGCTGTAGAATATTACTTTAAATAAAAAAAACTTTATCTTTGTCTTTGTGATAGTCCTCAGTTTGTCTCCGTGGTCATCTGGCTGCTCGAAGCAAACTAACCCAATACAGAGACAAAAAGATTCGAAATTCAAACATAAATAATTATTCTAAAACCTACCGCTGAAGCAAACCAGCCAGCATAGCTGCCAGTATTATTTAGCAATACATCATTCACATCCCACATCACATGACCTAACTAAAAGCTTTCAGATAAATTAGCTTCCATATTTATCGTGTTCTGCGCTATAGGTAATATGATTTGGGTGAAATAAGTAAAAGCCAGTATATTTCCCAAAGGAGAGTCGTGACCCTGCACGCTCCGAATATACGTTTTTTATAGCCCACTAAACATATTAGTTAGAGAAAACATATGTTATTTGGGTTAGATGAGAAAATAACTTGATCACTGTGTTTTAGGTCGTTCGGTATTTTATAAGGTTATGAATTTATTTATTTATTTATTTAATGAAATAATTAGGTAGACAATTAAATTAAAAGTAACACCCACATCGTCCTAGAAGTACGTAGGTACTAGACATTTTTTTTGCTCGTCTTAAAAGATGAAATTAATAATCTGAATTATTTAGTATAGGCTTTCTAAGTATCCTCAACATGATTGTATTTGAATTCCTTCATAATTGGATGGATTAAATTTTCTATTTTCCTTAATCTCTTACGTTCCTCTTTATGTATTTTATTGTCTGGATGTTTAAGTTTTTTTACTGGCTGTCCGTCCATAGCCGTGTTATTTTTTTTTTTCGATGGAATAAGATTTTTCCTGCCTTATGGCAAAAAAAGTCTGATGAAAATATCACGTCAATTCATTGTTACGTGTTATAAAGTCATATATCACATCACACTAATATTATAAATGTGATAATACCTATTAGGTATATACCTATTTGGTTGGATGTTTAGATGTTTGTTCCGCTTTCACGCCTTAACTACTGAACGGATTTGAATGAAATTTGGAATGGAGATAGTTTGAACTCTGGATTCACACAAAAGATACTTTTTACGGGGAAAAGTCTTATTCCCACGGGAAGATGTTTTACAATGCGAGCGTAGCCGCTGGCGGCTCGCTAGTCACACAATAAAACATTTTCAGTAAATATTTCTTAAGAGTGATTAGATTTTTATAACAGTAGAGTAATGAGGTACTGAACTAAATATTATATTTTATCTGTTACAAATTACTTGCTACCACTTTATCGGTATTTTTTACACGAAAAGTCTAGCTTCCTTTTTCCTCTCCACGAGTATTTAATTTCGTTCGTAGCCGCCGCCGCCGGCGCAACCAAAAAGTAGAGTTTCAGCTTCTTTATTGACTTAGAGGATGTAGGAAGCATGCACTCTTTGCTGGCGTGAAGTGAACATTACTCGTTTATTGGAAAAAGCTAGTCGATGAATGAAATTGCGATAGATGTCACTGAATGAAGAGTGAAATAGATAGAGTAGGGAAGCGAGTTGGGTAAAAAAGTTTCAATTAGTTCATCATCATCGGCGGCGTATCGTGTACGTTTCGGACAGATTTTTACAAAACTTTTACAAAACAAAGATTACAGCATGTCATAAAAAAAATGTTATGATTCGTAGTCAAGTCGCTGTGAACCTATCAACTTTTAATGAAAGTTTGAAATCGAAGCATAGCTAAAATAGTATAAGTTGATATTTTTTTTTTTAATCCTAGACACTGTCGTTAGTTTATTGTCTTTCATATGTTTTGTACATTTGCGACGAACTCATAAACGCAACTCCTTAATCCCGTCTGCAGCCGAGCTGTGAATTAATATACTTTATTTATCGTGAAGCTTGTCCAAAGCTAGCGGTTTATATCGTTTTAATGCTCGTACAAGATTTATCTAACCATAAAATTAATCTATATAATGTTTGAAAAAATTGAAAAATATATTATATTTGCTTGCTATATTATCTTAAGAAAGCTAAAGCTTATAGTAGGTACTTTTAGGATAATGCCTATTTAAATTACTTTTCTCTTCGATCCCAATGATTTCTCTTCGATTCCGATGATCTTCTTATAACCTCTGTAGAGGTAGCCAATGAAGCCAATCGAACGCATTTCACTGAATGCCCTTCATTTAGCAACCGCTCGTTGTCTTAAATACTTCGTGGCAAGTTTGGCTATTCTTGATGACGGCCCCGTAGCCTAGTCGGTAGAACGCCTGCCTTCGAAGCACAGGGTCGCGGGTTCGAATCCCGCCCAGGGTAAACATTCGTGTGATGAGCACTTGTGTTTGCCTTGTGTCTGGATGTTGTTTATCTATATAAATATGTATTTATCTATTTATGTAATGTATATCAGCTGTCTGATACCCATAGTACAAGCTCTGCTTAGTTTGGAGTCAGGTGGCCGTGTGTGAAAATGTCTCCAAATATGGGGAAACTTCTTCAGTTCACCTTATATATTATTCCTTGATATTGCGACACATTATATAGAACAATTAAAAAAAAACTCGCTGTCCGCTCATCACGCTGAAATATTTCCGAACAATATTATAAGGCCGTAAGGTGCACACTTTGCTACGCTTACTGCGCCGTAGCTTAATTGCTACGTTCATCGCTACGTCGTAGCAGTATCAGTAGGTTTTTTATTCTTTTTATTTAGGTTTGTGATTATGACCAAAATATGATACTGTTTAAAATGACTAAATATTCACATGTGACTAAATTGCACTCATTATACGTGTGACCTTTTTTAACTGTGACCTTATTACTCTAACTCAAGAATATCTATACTGCAGTAATTATTGTAGGTAGTACCTAGCTAAGCTTAATACAACTTCTGTGTATAAAACGGGAGTTTAAAACTTATCCCTCTGAATATTCATATAAATCTCGCCCCAATTTGATATTCTTTGCTGAGAATCACGGCTGAGAATAAAGTGGGACTGTTAAATTAAATATTTATGAATGAGTAGAGTATGATATGGGTACTTAATTTTCTACAATAGCATATTCTGATGAATGAACCAGCTGTCTGTTCGCGCCTTCACATACGATATTTTTCCCATAAGAATAAGTTTTATCCATCGGTAAAAAATAGCCTATTTCAATGCATGAAACTATCTAATTTAAAAAATGGATTGGGGTTTGTGTGTGCCTTCTGACATTTATCTGGATTAGTAAGTTATTATTTTAATCAATACTAAAATCTTTACATTATATAACATATTTCTACATTTTGATATTACACAATTGTTGTTATTTAGACGTTTTACATATGAAGTTATAACAAAGTCTAGTATTGTGTTGAATACAATAAGTCAAACAAAAGTATTGGTCAAAATATATCCACAATAAGAATAATTCTGCCTTTGTTTAGATATTTTCCAGCTTCATAGCACAGAGCGCCCGTGAAATTACTCTCAATGGCGTTATCTACAGGCTGCTAAAAAAATATGACCGAAAAGTATATCATTTCACTGCCAGTACTTAGTAAAAAAAAGAAAGAAAGAAAAATCATAACATACATTTTAGTATAATTTTATTATAACAAAACATTTTGTTACAATAAAAAATAACATGTCCGAAATGTTAAATATTTTTCTTTACACCCTGTATGTCACTCAAGATAATATATTATACAGTGATTACTATTCACACTCACATCTGGATTGGATCTTCACCAGGTAAGACTAATAAAATTCTTATTTTATTATATTTTTTATGTAGCCCGTCAACCTGGTACATCTAAATACTTTATAAATTTTGATGCAATCATTCCTTATTACACTACCCACAATCTCTAGAATTTTAAACATAGCTAGAGCAGAAGAAAAATAGGAGGTGTGTGTGGTAAATTAATTTATAGTGGGAGCGATTCACACAGTCACGCTCTAATCCTTAACTTAAGTTCGTCAGTCCTTTCCACCTTTTAAAGATTAAGAAGGGACTGTAGCCTCGATTCGGGATGTCGTGCTCTAATTCTAATTTTAAAATCCAGCTATCCTTTTCGTTTTTATGACCAATGAAAGAGAGGTGATGAAAGAATGATATTCATTTGAACGAATGATAACGTAAAATAAGGGCATAGCTGTCAGTTTAAGAGATTTTTAAGTCACATGTTTTAAGTGCTCTCTAAAATTGTGCAATTGACAGGGCCATAAGATTCAAATTCGATGTTTGACAGCTCTAATATTAGAATGGCCATCTCTTGTCCCTTTTCAATCTTTAAAAGGTAAAATGGACGGACTAACTTAAATTAAGGATTAGAGCGTGACATCCCGAATCGAGGCCAGTAGATGGGCATTCTAATAATAGAGCTGTCAAACATCGAATTTGAACTTTATAGACGCGTTGATTGCATCATTTTAGAGAGCACGTAAAACAACCGACTCAAAAATTTCTTAATCTGACAGCTATGCCCTTATTTTAGATTATCATTCATTCAAAATAATATCATTCGTTAGTCTGAATTAATCACCTCTCTTTCATTGGTCATGAAAACGAAAAGGATAGCAGGATTTTAAAATTAGAATTAGAGCATGACTTCCTGAATCGAGGCCAGTGTCCACTTTCTCAGTCAAATTATAAATCTATGTAATGTAATTATAAACCTATATGCTGCTACCGATACCAGAAAGCGACCTAATTTTGCAAAAATCTTGGACATTGCAACATAGCCTAAAAACTATTTGAGTATTATCTGTTTCCTGGAGGAAAGTGCTATAATTTTCCCTTCGGTGGTATAATTTTCTGTGTGTGTACTAAAGTTCTTAATTTATTCGTTTTTTTAGAGAAATGTCATCCTGCCCCAGTGGAGTAGGCTTGTGCGCAGGAGTGGGAGGAGGCGTGGCCGCTAACACGTTTGCTGCGGCGTTGCAGTTTCTAGTACACTCCCAGTGCTTGATCAGCGAGCCGTGGCCACAGCAAGCCACTCTACAAAGTCAGTCGATCATTTATCATCCTCATTAGTCTTTAGGCTAGATTGTAATGTTATTTTAGGGTGCCTCATTAGGTACAATAAAATTGACGAAAAAAAAAAAATTTACCATCCAGCTATTCTCATGAATTTTTAAGACGACAAATAGTTAGGGATTTCAATCTACCAAATAGGTTTTTTAACCTCTTTGCTTAGGAACTATTTATTTCAAAATGAAGAATTAAAGAAAGTGTTCTTGCTGACAACCATGAACGATTAGGCTATACTTAACATTGTAACCTGCTGAATATGCTTCTGTTTTTTTTGTTTAAGATGGTTCAAGCGTTGATGTGATCATAGTAGGTGCAGGCACTGCTGGGTCAGCATTGGCGGCTCGATTAGCTGAGACAAATCTTACTGTGCTCTTGTTGGAAGCTGGAGGAGATCCTCCAATAGAAAGTATCGTAAGTAGATATCCTGTTAAAGACAAAAGTTGCGAACGAGCAAATAATCGTCATTTTTTAAGTAAATTGGACTTACTAATACCAATACAGTAAACGCCAGCAGTGGAGATCAATATTTTGTACATAATATTAAGCCATAAATTTCAATAGATCAAAATTGCATGGTCTTATTCCTTTTAAAAACACGCGGTAGAAAAGGCATATTGGATTGTGTAGAAATATCCCAACCGCCATTTTTTTATTCGTAGAATGTCTATTTGAGGAAAGACAGCCTTTTATTATAAATTGTACAGTCAGCTGACGAATTAGCTGACCCCCCCCCCCGCTCGAAACCGATGAAGTTTTCTTGGGTAACTGTTTTTGCTTTATCATGAAATTTCGTATAATTGTGCAGGTTAGTAAACTGTACGAGTATATAAAATGTTATGTAAAAATAAAAATAATCACCTGAGAATCTCATCGGTTTCGAGCGGCCCCCCGGTCAGCTAATTCGTCAGCTGACTGTACACGAAGGTAATAACTTTAGTGATCAAAATTAAGTCCTAATGCTATTTTATTCATGCCCTTTGATGAAATACGTCCTGTCTGTACGGCAAAAGTTTTTATAGGTACCTGGATTCCATACGTCCTTGCTTCATGGGGAACATTGCTGGAACTTCACGACGAGAAACGACCGTATGAGCAGCCAAGAGCTGGAAAATCATTACCAACGACTGACTGGAGGAAGACTTCTTGGTGGCACCGGCTCTATTAACTACATGATTTACAGTAGAACATTCCCCGCAGACTACGATGAAATAGCTGATATCCTCGGAGACGACTCTTGGAACTGGGATAACATTCTGCCTTATTTCAAGAAGACTGAAAGAATGGCTGCTGAGTCAATAGTCAGTTCTCCTTCGGCAAAGTACCATGGACTCAATGGTGATATACAGGTATCAGGTTTGGCTATGCCTAACCTTGAGACTGTTACATTCTTAGATGCGTTTGCTGAACTAGGTTTCAAGGGCGTAGAAGATAGAAATAACCCCGAATATACAAGTCCTCGGGCCTATCTTCAGACTTACACAGTAAGAGATGGAAAACGACAGAGTTCCTTAACTGCTATGCTAAACAAAATGGCAACTAAAGAAAACTTGTATGTAATGAAAAATGCATTAGTTTCTAAAATTCTTATTAAGAATGACACAGCGTATGGTGTTAAAGTGTTGATAGGCGATGACGAATGGGAATTTTACGCTAACAAAGAAGTAATTGTATCTGCCGGTGTTTACAACACTCCGAAGCTACTTATGTTATCAGGAATAGCACCTTTTCATCATATACTACATTCTTATGGCATTGCGGATATAAAAAAATTGCCAGTAGGAGAGAATCTACAGGATCACGTTCACACTTTTACGTTTTTAGCTGCAGAAAGTGATCTGTGCAATTCTAATGATACTTTTGAAGCAATTCAATATCTTAACAGTCGAACCGGTCTGCTATCCATACCCAGCCAGATGGGCGTAGACTATTCCCTCAAAAGCTCTGCCAATCCTGACGTTCCTGATTTTGGTATTTTCCCTAATTGCGTGCCAAAAGGCAGCAATTTCATTCAAGAGTGTGTTCAGTTATTCGATTTTAATCATGAAACGTGCTCGTATCTTCATTCCTTAAATAAAGAGCATGAACTCTTTCCCATTGAGGTAGTACTTCGGAAGCCAAAGTCAAGAGGATTAGTAACATTAACGTCAAGCGATCCTCTGAAAAATCCGGCTATTTATGCTGGGGCGTTTATGGAAGAAGAAGATTTGGATGGTTTTCCAGAAGTAATAGAGGTGGTTAGGTCGCTGGTGAATACTACTTACTTCAAGAGTAAAAATGCCTTTGTTGTGGATTTCAGACTAAAAAGTTGTGAAGGCTTGGAATGGCCTGAGAACATTAAGTGTACCGTAAAAAGTATGGCTAAATTTGAGGGTCACGCGGTGGGCACAGCGGCGATGGGGAATGTGTTAGATTCAAGGATGCGCGTGCTTGGTATAAATAGGTTTAGAGTGGTGGATGCCAGTGCCATACCTACTACTCTACGATCTGGTACTAATGCGGCCGTCGTAATGCTCGCAGAGAAAGCTGCCGATTTTATTAAAGAAGATCACGAAATAATCCATCAGCATCATCATCATCATGGGCAGCATGACCATAAGGAACAAGACAGTCATAATGAAAAACATGATCATCATGAACAGCTTGGTCAGCAAGATCACCATGAACAACATGATCACCACAAACAGCATGATGATGATGGCCATCATGAGATTGATAAACAGCATGGTCATAACGACCACAAGGGCCCGGGCGATCATCATGAAAAACATGATAATCATGAACATCATGGTCAGCAACGTCATCATAAACAGCACGGTCACCATGATATTCAGGATTTTATTGTACCAAAGAAGGATGATTTATTCTATGGAAAGTAATAACAATATGACATGTCGTCGTCGTCATCGTGTGAGTTGTAGTTGTAAGGTCGACAACCGACCTCAATACATACTGATTACGGTTTATCTTCAACCACCGAACTTTAGTCATCTCCGGAAGTAACTGAAGTTTGGTTGGGGTCTTCGTCAACCCCTCTAACTTGTTTCCGTCAAACTTGTTTTTGCAAGCCCATTCATCTAGATTAGTTGTAGATATTATTAAAGTACATCTTATACCATGTATTTTTTCTAAATTTCAGGTTCTTCATGTTGTTGTTTTTTTTTTGTTATCAGTGTATTAAATGTTATAATTTGTCTTTACCACAGACAACAGAAGTCAATTATAATTTTAGTGACGTTAATTATGGTTTTATTTCAGTAAGCCGAGAAAAATATACTTTTCATCAAACAGCTTGCGAGTTTATGTATTGTATAATATTTTTCGTTTTGTTTATTAAAATGTGTATTATATTGTATTGTATTGTCTGAATAGTGTGTAATATTGATTGTGTGTGTATTCCTAAATATACACATTTTTCTGTTATTCCTTACAAAACATAAACTTGCAAGGTTTTTAGATATTTTTTATGAGAAGTATACATAAGAAGATTGTTTGTATCATGAATTGATCCACATCACTTTTACACCTGTAAACAAAAATAAAGTAAAAAAGTGTCATGTTTTTGCTAAAGGCGTATTATTTTATCACGTATCTACTCTGTAGAAAACAATGTTTTATCACGTTAATAGACAAGTTTAATAATTAACTGGCCTTCGCAGGTCGTAAAAACAAAATTTGACATCTAACTAGAAAAGTTTTGGGTTCATTTAATATTTGATAGATGCTGCCTAGCCTGTAAAGTATAAGTTTTAAACCTACTAAATGATTTATCATATTATGTAGATAGAAAATATCTTTCTATTTTCATAACTTTTTGTTGTTTTAAAGCTAATATACCCTGAGGAGGGTGATACTTAAAATACCAATAAGTAACGTCGGATTTTGGTATATGAACGTTAAGATCAGCGTATTGTGGTTATCTCGCGCTAACACCAACTATGTAATACGTACAGTATCAGTTATGGTATAGTAGTGTAAGTAGATATTCCTCTCTTTGCCGGAAATTCCTACAGCCCGTGACAAAGGGACGCACCGTACCACAAACAGGTGTTATATTGAAAAACTGCAACAAGCCATACGTGACTTTACCAACCTACAATAGAGGCGAGTTTCACTTGCAAGTAGTGGGAAAAGTAGTAATAGGGGTTGTTTAGTGTGCGGGCCGGGCGGTTTGATATATTGCAACTGTTAAAATTAAACGGAGATTAAAGTATAATTTTGCTCCGAGGGAAATATGGAGCTTTAGAAATTCCTTATTTAGATGTCTCTGAAAAAATATCTTTAAGTTGGTAACTCTTTATTTTGCCATTTTGCGTAGACTGCTGGACTATGAGCCTCCTCCACTTAAGTGGAGGGTTTTGCCATAATCTCCACGCTTGGCAGGTGGGTTGGAGATCGCAGATTAAAAGGTTACTGTATCAGAGAGCGCTGCTGCCCGTTCCCTGTTCAATGTGTAGTCCCTAAGTCGCCTCTTACGACACCCACGGGAAGAGTAGGGGTTGGTGACAAATGTATTCTACTCTGCCGTCACCACACGGCAACGGCACGGCCCTTTGTATATCAATATGCAAAATAGTTGGAATAAGGATTTTTTTATGATACCAAAATAGCTTATATGTTTTTCTTCTGTTTGCTTACATCGTGCATGTCGTCGTTACCTGTAACTGGAGTAGCATTTAGCTTTTCGATTGTGTTATAGTTTATGTGGTATTTAATGTATACTCTGTTGGTAACCTAATAAATAAAATAAAAATAAAATAAAATTAGGACTATTTTGGCCTTTTGGCGTGAGGCACTGTAATTTTACTATATATTATTATAGTTTAATAATATAATAATATATAGTGAATTGATAATTTTAATATTTTGTGGTCAAATGCGTTATTGTTTAAAAATAAACTCAGAACTCTAAGAAGGCATGTGGTGGTATAACTTCATGGCATACATTACATATTTTAGTTAACTTATGACAACAATAACTCTTATCAATACAATACCATTAAAATAAGAATAGCTCTGATATATCTATATAACATTGTAGCTTCACGTGAATCTAATATGGGTTACGCTGTGTTTTTGAATTGATGTCAAATCAAGTTCTATTTACATTGTAAAATGCACAGTAATGCTAGCTAATTTATTTCGAATAAAATCAACTACATTTATTTCGGCGCCGCGCCGTTTATACAACACGCTTGTTCCCAATCTTATTAAGCTGACGTCATCGCCGAATAATACCTTAACGCAATCAATGAAATGGACCATGAAAACGCCATGGAAGAAAAGAAAAAAAAAACAAAGTCATCCAATCAAATTACTGATAATTAGATTAATTCTGAAAGAACAGTGATCTCGTTAGCGTTTCGGAGAACATAAAAGATTTGCAACGTATTTTCTGACTTTTGCCGTATTTTAGGTATAGGTATGTAGTGGTTACGATGAATGAAAGAAGGCTATAATGGAGTGTTTGTTATGTATTTATCTGAGTTTCTTTATTCCACTCCACCACAACGTCTAAATGCCTGAACAGAGTCGGATGTATGGGTATCGTTAGAATTCTTACACCAGCCCGAAACACAGGCTATGAAAGTTTTTAATTTTAGACGATTATTACTATTTACCCCCACCACGTACCTATGTGTTTTCGAATTTCGAATTCATATGTCCGTTTATACGACGCTCTTACGGTGAAGGAAGACATCATGATGAAACCTGCACACACATTCCTGCGAAGAAATTCAAAGGTTGTGTGTGAAGTCAACCAATCCGCACTGGGCCAGCGTGGTCAACTAAGGCCTAATCGCCCTTATTCAGGGTAGGCTTGAGCCCCTCGGTAGGGACGTATCATCATTGGCCCGTTACAGTCCACTGCTGGATTATGAGTTTCCTTCACGTGGAGGGTTTTGCCATAATCTCCACGCTTGGCAGGCAGGCTGGAGATCGCAGATTAAAATGTTACTGTATCAGAGAGCGCTGCTGCCCGTTCCCTGTTCAATGTGTAGTCCCTAAGTCGCCTCTTATGACACCCACGGGAAGAGTAGGGGTTGGTGACAAATGTATTCTACTCTGCCGTCACCACACGGCTTACGGCGGGGGACGTATATGAGCGTATTATAATTTAGTTTTGTAAGATATAAAATGCATCGACTCGTCAATGCTTTTTTTTTTATTTATTTTTTTATTTATTTATTTATGATACAAAAAATACATACAATTTAAATAAAAGCATCATTAAACCATTGTAGGTTTGTCTTGATGCCAGATTCGCTTGACGTTGTCAAACTATACAATAACGTTAATTAGTAATATAGCTTACGTAACTACCTATATACTTCGTTATTAATTTTCCATTACTGCGCCTTGTACTCAAGGCCCATCATAAACGCAACGAGCTGATCGTATGGAGAGAAACATTACTGTTTTATTGTGTTAGCCTTAATATAAAGGGCAATGGTCTTTCTGGTTCTGGCTCAGTTTTTACGTTCCATCGCTGTTCGTTAGTAGGTATACTGCAGTTAACGTGTGAGTTAGTGATCTCATCATCATCATCATCATCTCTGCCGGAAGATGTCCACTGCTGAACATAGGCCTCTCCCATAGGTTTCCACCGTGAACGGTCCTGCGCTACTTGCATCCACCGGCGGCACCCAGCAACTTTCACCAAGTCATCTATCCACCTTGTGGGAGGCTGTCCAACACTACGCCTTCCGGCCCGTGGTCGCCATTCGACAATCTTTCTTCTGCATCGGTTATCAGTTCGTCGAGCTATATGGCCTGCCCATTGCCACTTCAACTTACTGATCCTGAAAGCTATGTCGATGACAGTGGTCTACTCTGAAATGATTTTAAAAACCAAGTAAAATAAAAGAAATGGTCAAGTGGTTTTTAGGAAAATGGTGCACGTTTCGTCGTCGTGGGTAAAAACGACTTAAATATTTATACAAATAACGTGTCTATTCTATGTAAATTACTCGAGATGGTTTGAAAATAAACAAAACGTGCGATGAAACGTTTTCTCTTTCCACTACATTAATTAGGAAATTTATTTTTGTCCGTCAATATTTTTTTGTTTTTATAATAACGTCTCTTTGCCACAGAAAAGCGTCCTAATCTAAAATTCGACTAGGCAGCAATGTATGTTAAAATAAAGTAGTATTTAAGCTTTGCAGTCGTCATAATGTGTCTTTGTATTAAATCTCTCGGCGGCGCCTCAATCAATATGGCGTCCGAAGCGTCCGTCAAAAATTCTGATAAACCCGGAAAAAATCTAAAAATAAACCGGATACGCTGATGCCCGTGTACGAAATACATTGCCGTAAAACTGGCGAGTGAACTTTACAAGCAGTTGAGTTTTATCGGAATATTTTTAACTAGAATAATTTTAATAAGACTAATGCATGTTTGCACTAAATGTGACGTCTAGATCACTTAACTTTAGTGACTTTTGCTTTGACTTGGCGTGTTTAGGAGTGTCCTAAAATTGGTGCAATGTATTTTCTTGTAAGGGGTGCACTTAGGTATAAGGTTAAGATGCGCTTAACTTTAATCCAAACGAACATACTCGTAAGTATTTATTTTCATAGCGATTTTATCAATGGCATATAAGATTATTTCTGAAGAAAAAATTAACAAAAGCAAAGCGTTAAAACATTCATAAGAACATTAGAAACAGCGTTTTCCTTTTACAGATTTGTTTCGTTTGCCAGGTATATTTGAATAACAATAAAAATATCCCGGAAAAAACCCTGCTCCAAAGAATTTTAGGGAAGTTTTCATGTTTTTATAACACCCGACCCAACGCGGCGTGACATTATAATAGGATTTGAAACATTTTCTTTTCAAACTAATTCAAGTAATACATTTTTGAGAGCTTCGTCGATGGTGGTCTTCCTTTCGGAAGTCGCGATTTTGAATCCTACCGCCAATGAATTTTCGTATTTGGAATCCAACGTTCGTTTATTCGACGCTCTTACGGTGAATAACATTGTGAGGAAACCTGCACACCCCTTCGAAGAAATTCATAGGTTCTGTGTGAAGTCGACCAACATCCATACCAGCTATTCGTGATTATGATATGGGGAAATTACACATTTATTACGATGTTGTCGAATTATACCGGGGCGGGCAAGGAACGGGGCACGACTGCCATTTTGAATATTGTCCGCTTTGTATTGTATTTAGGAAAATTTGAGTTAGGTTCAGTTTTTCCAGCGGAGTTTGGTTTGTTAGTTGGTAATAGTGGTCCTCCACTCCACTATTACCAACTAACAAACCAAAGTACAATAAAAAGCTATATATTTTTTGTTTTTTTTTGGGTTCCGGTAACGTCGAGTCCGGTGATTTTGTTACTGGAACTTGATTTAAATTGTGTAATTTCTATGATCGGCTACTAGTAAATAGGCTAACAAAGTTGTATCAAAGTTTACCATTACAACGTGAAACTACTACTAATGTTGATATCAATTTTGATTGTATCAGTTCAGTGCTGAAAATCGCTATGTGTAAAGAGACTTTCGATAAAGATTCTCTCAGATTTTTAATTTTTTATTGCGATACTTATTTTATAAGAAATTTTGAATTTATAAGTCGAAATTATATTTTGTAAGAGAGACGTAGTTATAAAAATAACAGTATATTTAAGGTAAGAAACATTATGAATAACACACATATCTACCGGGTTATTACCACGATTTTGGTTTAAAATAAGCTTAAAGCGATTAGAAAAAAAAGCGATTAAAGCTTATTTTAAACCAAAATCGTGGTAATAACCCGGTAGATATGTGTGTTACCGTGAAAACCCAAAAGTGTTTAGAAACATCATTGTATGTCAAAACCACATCTATCGAATTAATATGATCCAAATTAGTTACCTATACCTCAGAATAAAAAAAATAACATTAAATTGGTAAAATAACTTATTTTCTATTTATGATCTAAATTTCATATTTGCAATACGTAAGTTATCTTGAATGTCCTTATTTGTAGCAAAATGCTACGTCGTAGCCTTTTGCTACGAAGTTACACATCTATCATCATCATCATCAACGGCCCGTTACAGTCCACTGCTGGATATCTAAACCAACGAAATGAAATCAAAATAATTTATTTATTTTTTCGTCATACATTTTATTTGGTTAAAAGGGCAGTTACATACTAAACAGAACACATTCTTTGGAGTAAGGAAAATACATCCTGTAATGTATTAAAATCACTTGCTTTGAAATCGTAGGACGATGCGATGCCAAGACGGGTAACGAGGCACATTCAAGTCTTTGAATATCGACAGGTTTAGTAAGAAAGGAGGTGTGCTGTGCTATGATTTTTATGTCGTATTGTATGCAGTCTATCGAACGTATCACAGCATATTTTACGCAATAAAAGCCCACGGAAGGACAAAGTAAACTCACCCTCGAAGTTTCAGGTTCTGCCCATTAAACTGAACAACTTATTTCCACCACTTTTTCAAATTCTGATAGTTTCGCCATGTCTGTATGTCCGTCTGTCTGTCCGCGGTTTTGCTCAGAGACTCTAGGCTGTAATTTGGCATGCTTACAAAGATGTAGAATAAAATCTTAAAAAAATATATTTTTTTAGGATTCCTCTGGTACACGTGAAGTGGGATAGCGGTTTTTAAAAACAATGGGGGTTGCAAATACCGTTTTTCAATGCTAGTGTACGTTTTATAAATATTTCGCTTTAAAAATGCTCATTTCTGTTAGAGTCAATTGTCGCCCCCTACCAGCGAAACCGTTGTATTTAGAAATGTGAAAAAATTGACAATAGTAGACCTCTGGGAACAAGCCCATTTTTTGCATACCTATCGACCGCTTGACTCAAGCCAAAACCAACTTGCTTAACTTAAGCAACTTGACCGTCTCGTAAGCTATTTCGTATGGCGGTAAAGACCAAAGTTGCTCGCCAAGCTTGATGTGCACTTGTCTGCATATACATGCAACTTCCTGATTGGTACATGAATATTCAGCAGATGCGACAGTGGAACTAATTCCGGCGTTCAGGTTTTGCAGGCAACATCTGGTCTGATCCTAATGTCATGCGATGTGTCGAAGGGGTTGTATTAGAAGCAAGCACATTTCTTTTAAATTCAATAATCGAAATATTTCAAGTTCCAGATAAAAATAAAAAATATTTTTTCAAATATCTTGCTCAGAAACAAAGTTATAAGGCTTCAAAGTTGATGGTTAGAAAGAGAGGACCGACGTGACCTGTGACGTCATTGGTCACGCAGGCCATACATCCGCCATAGAAAATTTTGTTTTCGTATGAGGGACAGATATACGAGTATTTGTTTAATAATGTTGTATCTAGTTTGTTTTTCGATCAATTTCGATTCTGTTTTAAATAACTAATATTTTTTATGCATATTCCCTTTTCTGGCAGCTGTAGAGTATACTCAAATTAAGTTACCCCTCCCCTGTAACTAATGTAATGAAAAAAGGACAGTAATGAGATTAATTTTTGTATCGGTCTAATTTCTTTATTTTATTAATTTCTAGATATTTTTATATTTGAGTCAGCTTGTGATGTACTTACTTTTAATTAATACATAATTATTAATAGTGTATTTAATTGTTAATTTGTCCAGTAACAAACAAAGAGTTTGTATAGTACAGTCTAATACTAAATCAACAAAGCTATGCAGCGACGTAGACCTGTGTTATAATATAATTTTATTTAAAAATAATGTCATTAGAATATTTTATTCCCGTGGGTGGACAGCAGCTAATAACCCGTTGTCTGATTAATTCGTAAATTATTATCAAATCTTTTTACGTGTAGGTATTTGCCCTGTTTTCGAGCAACCACACTGAAATATCTTTGCACTACGCTTAATGACACACATGAGAATTGGTTTGTTTACTAAAGAATGGCCACTATAGACCACATTATTTACTTTATCTACTCTCATATCGTAAAATTCGAATTACAAAATCCAAATCGGTTTTATATTGGCACACTATAAACGCATGTACATAAAATTAAAAATAAAACTCATTATAGTACCGCTATCTTTTTTTATAACTAGTCTATGGTTTTAGGCTAAATACGAAAAAAAAGGCGCACGCATGCGTTCTGAGACGCGCTGAAATCTATTAAAGCACCCGTAATTGCGTTCCGAATCCGAATGCGCCCAAAATGTTGTCTGTGGAGCACCCGCTTCGCATGCGTAGTGATTATGCTGGCTGGGTTTTGGTTAGTTCTGTGGTTTTGGCGCCATTCTTGTTTTCTTGTACTGAATTTGTTGAAATATTTACAGTTGCATGTACCCTTTACATAGACAAATGACTGAATGATATTTTTGACGTCTGTCACTTGAAAGAAAACCCTTCTCGTTAATCTGTGCTTCTATGTGCTAGCCTATTGTGTTCGTCTTAAATGTTAATCCTATGAAATCAAACAATTTATTTCGGCTACCAATGTAATGTTTATTTTGAACAATAAACTGATATACGTTGCATTCAAGTTTGTGCGTATTTCTTATATATCGACACATATCCCGGTGAGGTGGTGGTGCACGCTGTGCTGGACAAAGACGCAATCACTGCGCTCCTGTGGCCCGACTCTGTAACAAGACCTAGCGTCAATAGGTTATGTTACCAGCATTGTTTGTTCAAGCCTTGGACGCCGTACCGACTGGAAAAATCGATATTGAGGTATTTGGTTTGTTGTTCATTTATAACCTCCAAGATGGCTGTGAATGGTGGCAATATGTCTCCTGCTATTGAAAGACTTGAAGGGGCAGCTAACTACGTCACATGGAAATTCGCGATACGCATGCTTTTGACGATTGAAGGCTTATGGAATTGTGTCCTTGGAACGGATGACGACGCTGGGCGTATAAGCCGCGCCTTAGCTCGTATATGTCTATCAATACAGCCTAGTCTCTATCAATATGTTCGCGATGCGAAAACAGCTAAGGAAGCTTGGGAAAAACTATCTAACACATTTGAATCCAAGAGCCTGTATAGAAAAGTATTGCTATTGAGACAATTACATCGCATTGACTATAATCATCATAATGAAATGGCTGACTACATTGAAGCTGTGATGCGATTGGTACAACAGTTAGCTGACATTGGCAAAAATATTGACGACAGCGAAGTGGCTGAGATTCTTCTCAGCGGTTTGCCTCAGGAATTTGAAGTATTGGTTTCAACTTTGGAAACGGCTTGTTTAACTGATGGCTTAACTTCAGAAATTGTACGCGCTCGTCTCATGCAGGGAGATCATCGCCGTTCACAGAATTCAGACAACAGTACCTTGGCCTACTATGTGAACAAGAAGAAGGGATATGTCAACATCGTGTGTAATTACTGCAAGAAGCCAGGACACACTATGAAGCGCTGCTTTAAGAAAAAGAAGAATGATGCGAAAAAGAAGGAAGAGCACACACTAGTTGCTTCGGCGTACAGTGCTACAACAAGTTCTTCGTCTACAGATTTCATCATCGATAGTGGAGCAACTTCTCACATGTGTTCCAATCGGCACTTGGTTACCCACTGTAAAGAACAAAAGAGTACCATCACCGTTGCAAATGGTGATAAGTTAGAAAGTAATTCCATAGGCAAGGTGTGTATTTCTTCGGACATTTCTCTTAGTAATGTCATGTTAGTGCCAGGTTTATCTAATAATCTTATGTCTGTTAATCAAATGGTTGATCTTGGTTATTTGGTAGCTTTTTATAGGAATAAATGCGTTATCTATGACGATTTTAGAATCACAGGCAACAAAGTTCTAGAGGCTATGAAGGTTAATGGGTTATTTAAGTGTAAGGTAGAACAAGTTAAGCCCGTCTTTGAGGTGGAGCATTCCAAGCCCATGCCAGCAGGACAAGGGACAGTGAGTGCTCATGCTGCTTCAGATGTGTCATGGGAAACATGGCATAAACGTCTTGGTCATCTCTCTGAATCAGGTATGAGAATTCTTGGTGGTGGTGAAAATTGCATGGGTTTTCTGTTACAGAATAAAGCCTGCATGCTAGACAGCTGTGTCGCGTGCCTTACTGGAAAGATGAGTGAATCATCTTACCCCCAGGTTGGTGGCGAGCGTGCTGCTAAGCCACTGGAAATCGTTCATACTGATGTTGTGGGACCAATGCAGAATTGCAGCTGGGGCGGAGCCCGTTACTTGGTAACCTTCACTGATGACTGTACCCGGAAAACATGGGGATACCTTATGAAAAACAAATCAGAGGTGAGTTCTCATTTTATTACCTTCAAGAACCTTGTAGAGAAACAAAGTGGGTTGTCTATTAAAGTCCTTCGCAGTGATAATGGTACTGAATATTGCAATAATTATTTCAGTAGTTATCTTAAAAAGGAGGGTATTCTTCACCAGACCACCATACCTTATTGCCCTCAGCAAAATGGTCTGGCAGAACGCGTCAATCGTACCATTTTTGAAAAAGCTAGGGCTATGCTTCATGAATCCGGTTTGCCAAATGAATATTGGGGGGAAGCCGTCATGACGGCGATATATCTTAAAAATAGATCCCCTACAAAGGCTCTCTCGGGTAGTTTACCGGAATACGAATGGACTCGTTCTCCAGTAGATTTGAGTAATTTACGTGTTTTCGGTTGTGTAGCATATGCATTTATACCTAAGCAGAAGAGGCGAAAACTTGACGCGAAAGCCAAGAAATATTTAATGGTGGGTTATGGGGATACTTGCAAGGGCTATCGTCTTATAGATCCGCTACAACCTCGTGTTGTTATTTATTCAAGGACTGTAAAGTTTATTGAACACGAGTTTTTAAACGTAGACACTATTATGGCTGAGCACAATAATGAACACAAATTTTATTTTTATGATGATTAAATTTTTAATGTAAATAATAATTTAAATTTGAATGAAATTAATAATGAAAATATAAATAAAATTGATGATGAAAATACAAATGAAATTGATAATGAAAATAAATACTAGTGATAAACAAACATCTAGTCAAAATATTTTAAACTGTGATAATTCAATAAATAATCTTGTTTCAGATGGAGATATAACACCACCTGTTTATTCACCGTTGTCAGATATCCACTACTGTACAGGTGATGAAGGTGATGAAGATGATGTCGTTGATGATGTCGTGTCTTCTCTGCCAAAGTCGTCACATAAGGGTGAGGTGACTTCATTAGATTTGTCTGATGCGTCTGTCTCACGTCCAGTACGTAGTACACGTGGTAAAATGCCTGAACGTTACGGTGAATATTATTATCACACTTCAATGGCTGAACAATGTTCACCAGACAATCCTCTATCATATGAGGACGTCATGAATACACACGATAAGGAGGAGTGGTTGAAGGCTATGGAGAGTGAGTACAATTCGCTTCTCAAAAATAAAGTCTGGACTCTCGTCGATTGCCCTCAAGGTGAGAATGTAATTAAATGTAAATGGGTGTATAAAAAGAAATTTGATACCACTGGTAAGTTAAATAAATATAAAGCTAGGCTTGATGCCCGTGGTTTCAGTCAGAAAGAAGGTATAGACTTTACAGATACATTTTCACCAGTAGTGCGACATTCTACACTAAGAATTTTATTTTCTCTAGCTACAGAATTAGACTTAAAAATCAACCACATTGACATTACTACCGCCTTTTTAAATGGTGAACTAGATCAAATTTTATATATGGAACAGCCCTTAGGTTTTAAGAATAATGACAAAGTATGTTTGCTGCATAAAAGTTTATATGGCCTTAAGCAGGCAAGTCGCATGTGGAATGTAAAAATACACTCTGTTCTAACTGGCAATGGATATACACAGAGTAAATGTGAGCCTTGTATTTATACTAAGAAAAATGATAAAGAATATGTAATTATAGCACTTTATGTCGACGATTTCTATGTATTTCATAATAATTGTATAAATAATGTTCTGAAATTATTAGAAAGCAATTTTGAAATTCGACATTTGGGAGAATTAAAGGATTGTTTAGGCATGACAGTTACTAGGCAAAAAGGCCTCACAATTTTGGACCAATCAGACTATACTAAACGTTTACTTGCTAAATTCAATATGACAAATTGCAAACCAGTGTCGACGCCTTTGCCTGTTAGCTGTAAATTTGACAAATCTGATAATAATAGCATAGAAGACAATGTGTATAAATATAGGGAATTAATAGGTGGCTTAATGTACCTCTCAGTGTGTACACGCCCTGATATATCCTTTGCTTGCAGTAAACTTAGCCAATTTAATAGTTGTTATGATGTAAGTCATTGGCGCGCGGCAAAGCGAGTTTTACGATATCTAGCAGGAACTATTGATTATGGTCTCTATTTTACGAAAAGTGGAGACTTTACATTAAATGCCTACGCTGATGCAGACTGGGCCAATGACTTGCAAGACCGAAAGTCATATACTGGTTTTGTGGTTAAATTAGGTAAAAACCTAATCAATTGGGAGTCTAGAAAGCAGCGTAGTACAGCTCTATCTAGTACTGAAGCAGAATACTTGGCCATCAGTGATGTATGTAAAGACACATGTTTTGCAAAGAATTTCTTGTCAGAAATTTCTAATCAAACACATAGTGTTGTAGTTTATAACGATAGTCAAAGTGCACAGAAACTGTTACAAATAAAAGAATACTCCCATAAAAGAACAAAGCATATTGACTTGAGGTATCATTTCATTAAGGATCTTGTACAAAATAAAAATATATGTGTAAAATATTTGCCAACAGACAAAATGGTAGCTGATGTTTTAACTAAACCACTTTGTACACAAAAACATAATATTTTCATTAAAGAGTTAAATTTAAAATCAGTGCCATAGTTTTTTTTTTGGTAGATTCATTGCTTAAATATAGATTTATATATATTTTCATAAATGTAGAGTTATGTATATTTTTATAAATGTAGAGTCAAATGTTTCAGAAATGTAGAGTTACATAAATGTAGAGCTTAGAGTCAAATGTTTCAAAAATGTAGAGTTACATAAATGTAGAGCTGCTAAGTTAGGTCATTATTTATATCATGTTTTTTGTAAATTTGTGACCTATGTAAAGGTTAAGGAGGAGTGTTGAAATATTGACAGTTGCATGTACCCTTTACATAGACAAATGACTGAATGACATTTTTGACGTCTGTCACTTGAAAGAAAACCCTTCTCGTTAATCTGTGCTTCTATGTGCTAGCCTATTGTGTTCGTCTTAAATGTTAATCCTATGAAATCAAACAATTTATTTCGGCTACGAATGTAATGTTTATTTTGAACAATAAACTGATATACGTTGCATTCAAGTTTGTGCGTATTTCTTATATATCGACACATATCCCGGTGAGGTGGTGGTGCACGCTGTGCTGGACAAAGACGCAATCACTGCGCTCCTGTGGCCCGACTCTGTAACAAGACCTAGCGTCAATAGAATTTGGTAGAAATATTGTTATTTTTGCGTAAAAATGTCCGATAGCAGTGTTTGTGAAGAGAATTTGACTCCGCCCGATATTTTAAATGCGGTGACGGAAATGCCTCATGATCTAGCCAGCCAGCCAGCAAAGTCGAGAAAAATATATGATAAATGCTATGAAGATTTTATGGAATGGAAAATGCGAAAAAGGTAGGTACTTCGTTTTTGTTCAACACCAATGTATGAGAGTAGATAAAGTAGTGTATGAAACTGCACATAACTAGGTATGCATCTAAACAGACACTCATGTTTTAATACCCCTAATTATGCAACAGTTTCATAAACTACTATTATAAATTGACCTCAATGAGCTCTTAGCGATTGCTAGTACCCTAATCAGCATTCCTAGATTGTCCTGTAGTGGGTGCTCGGTGTAAACGCCACAATATTTGACCACCGGGCAGGGCGGGCGTGGAATGGTAAATTATGAGCTCCGGGACCGTATAATCCTGATTCCCTATTCAGCTGGGATGATTGTGAGACGTGCTGCAACTGCAACTTAGTATTGAAATTTGAAACATTTGCTGTGTCGTATTAGGGTTTTACTTCGAGTTTGCCAAGGTAATGTAACACGTGTATACATGAGCATAACTGTTTTATACAAGCAGCGGTACGTTTTTAGCCGCTCCCGTGTTTTCTATTTTTCCTTTAGATTTATTTATGCTTATTTATAATTATTTCTGCTTAATTATTTATAATATATTGATCTATGTACATATTATTATTATTATACGTATTATTATTATGTAATTATAATTATGTGATGTAATTAATGTAGAAGTCTATTTATATTTCTATTTTTATACGTAATTTATATAACACACTATCCCGAAGTATTCCTTGCGTTTTTCCTGTACCAGAAGGTTGCCTGGGAAAAATTGCTACCTTAGCAATAAGACCGCCTATCTGTACACTATTATTTGAACTACTTTTTCTGTGTATCTCTTGTATGCAATAAAGTATATTCTATTCTATTCTATACTGCATGCGATAAAAAGTAGCCCAATTTTTTTTTAGATCGTACTCATAGCGCATGCATTGCACTTTCATGCCTACGTATTGTTAAGTTTATATACAGCCTAGCTCGACGCAAAATGACATCTGTAGCAGCGTTAAAGAAACACAAGCAAATAGACAAACTTTTACAATTATAATATTAGTAGGTACTTTTGATTCATAATTTTATCTGGTAGACGTTTATTGCCTTCCTAGGACTAGCTCTACTTGCATCTAGCGGTTTCCCGCCATCATCATTAGATCATCGGTTTGCATACTGTGTGCCAACGCCACGCCTATAGAATCTTGAATAAAATTGTCACAATTTTCGGGTTTGTTGCCACGGTTTGATATTATTACCTCGATAGGTCGATTACTCGTGACCATGGAGCGTGCAACCGTTCCAAAATATCGAGGTAACAATATTAAATATTACCGTGGTAACAAACCCGAAAATTTACACAATTTTAATGTAGTGAACAACCACGATAATATTAAAACATATAATCTAGAATTTATATACAGTTAGATTCAAAAGTGGAATCATACTAATAAAGACCTATAACATGGATGCGATATAATTGCTTTAAGAAACCAACTCGTCTTGAAAATAACAGTTGACTCATTCTTCAGTTTTAATAGCATCCTGCGTATAACTGATGACCATCAATAAGCAGTTAACAGCTAACGACCTTACCCCATTGGGCACCGCCCAACCCGGCTCTAATTGAACCGAAATAAGCCCGTGAATAACCCAGAACCCACGCCATTACCCCGTTAACCCAACATCAAACGAATAATTGCGATTCAAATTAATTACCTGGAATTAACCTTGACTATTTTCAAAATTAAATTTTCGCTCCACTTTGTTGAAAGGTGCGAATTTATTACGGACGATTTCGTAGAGTGGAACAATTAGTAAATCAGCCTGCAGCTAAATATATTATTGTATTGTTAGAAGTATCAAATCACACAAAAATTCGATCCATTAACGGCTAGCGACGCCATATTCCATCGCTAAATATATGAAAAAAAAAAAAATTTTTTTGCGAATTTATATTATTTTTAACCTTTTTAACATTAAATTAAAACATAAAATCTATATTTGATAAAAAGGACTAATTAGGGTTTGAGATTTCTTATCCATTTGAAGTTTCTTCCCACCTCCTAATTTCGCCACTATGTATGCCTAAACAATAATGATCATGTGGGATCCCTCACATATAGCTGTAGGCTAGAATTTACCTCAGGAAAATATGTTGTTTTCAGAGAAAATAATTATAGGTACTCTTCCCGTGGGTGTCGTAAGAGGCGACTTAGGGACCACATATTGAACAGGGAACGGGCAGCAGCGCTCTCTGATACAGTAACCTTTTAATCTGCGATCTCCAACCCGCCTGCCAAGCGTGGAGATTATGGCAAAACCCTCCACTCAAGTGGAGGAGGCTCATAGTCCAGCAGTGGACTGTAACGGGCCGTTGATGTTTGATGATTGATGAATTATAGGTAATTATTCAGCAATTCTGTGTATCTGAAGAAGCGTTAAGAACGTATTGTTTTGTTCATCGAACACAATCTGTTTACTTGTTCTTTTCATGATTTCCTGGTCCATTTTAAAAGGAGATTTCTTTCTTGTTGTCTTGCTTATCAAGTGGCAGCCTGAGGTTTTCCATTACTACGGAAGGGCAATGACCCCACTGCCTTCTATCTCACTTCTTGTTTACATTTTCATGTTCGCACTATACTCCGATGTACTATGCCGCTTATTTTCAAGTAAAGCATCTGACTTCCTTTGTATAACAGCAATGTATTTAAAAATTACCTTGAGTCGTTGTAAAGTGTAGTGCCTTTCAAATTCGGAGCATCTTTTATTTAAGCTTACCGGGGTTGTCTGTTTTGACGTTGAAATATAAGTTGAGGCTAAAATATAAGTTGTAGCGTTGTGTGAAGTACTATCACATTTAATAATATAAACGTGAGTAGTAACTGCAATTTTCTATGACAATTTTTTTTTTATAAACTTCAGCAGCGTTTATCTACGTTCCCACCACTACCGAATTGGCTTGATCAACCCATTGCTTCCCCTTCTTCCCCACTGCTCAACAAGCTTAAGGGGAAAAGTCTTAATTGTTTGAAAATTTTCACATATCTTTAGAAGACAAAACACGTTTCTGATTTGCACCCATCTCTCCCTATTTGGACCAAACACCTACTTAAACGGAGGCAAAAAGCAAAATTTGATCCGGCTGGCTGCACTGGTCCGACCCACTTGTTCCTCATTTAAAACACCCTAAGCCGAGCTTTAATTTCACAAATGGCACGTCTTTAATGTGGAGCACGGGGAAATAAAAAAAAACATAAAACATGGCTTCCATTTTTTTTATCGTTTCGCTCCTTTATGGAGCAGGCAAAGGCACAACATGGCTTCTTTTAAAAACCTTCTCCTACGAATGACTTGGCTTAATAATCTTCTTGCTAAACGATTAAAAAAAAGTACTTATCCATCCAATCGAACTTTTCTTGTAGGGTGGCATCCTCAGAGAAACAAAAGATTGTCGTTTCCGCGCGCTTCAAAAATCTACGGATGCGTCGTGATTTTGATTGGCCACTGATTTCTTTTTTTCGCAGTGACAGACAATTTGTTTTCCTGAAGACAAGATTGCCAGTGACACGTATAAAAAAAATACGAGTCAAATGGAATAGCTCTAACTCAGCTCGTCACAAGTAGTCGCTTTTATTCTTATTTTGTAGCAGCGAAGTTACACCTTCCAGCGAGCTACGAAGAGTGCTTGGAACAAATTCGTTCTAAAACTAGTCTCCAAGGAAAGGGAAGTCTTTCTTTATGTCTCTAGTGTTGGAATGAAAAATCTTGCGACCGGATTTCCAGGAAGTTTTCGTTTCAAGTTTAAGAATGGTTTCACTATCATCAACGTCAACGGCCCGTTACAGTCCACTGCTGGACTATGAGCCTCCTCCACTTAAGTGTTTGGTTTTGCCATCATCTCCACGCTTGGCAGGCGGGTTGGAGATCGCAGATCGCAGATCGAGAGATGGTTTCACTATAATAAGTTGTAATAAAGTTATTTAATTTATGTTAGAAGCTCATTATCATAATGGCTTAACATTAAATTGCGAAAGCGAGCGTTCTACTTTGACAATAGAGATGTTCTGAAAAAAATAGGAAGTAGTATGTCCTTAACCGATGAGCAAGTAATTATCATTAACAGCTCATATACGTCCCCACCGAGGGGCTCGAGCCTACCCTGAATTAGGGCGATTAGGCCTTAGTCGACCACGCTGAACCTTTGAATTTCTTCGCAGGAGTGTGCAGGTTTCATCACGATGTTTTCCTTCGAATAAACGTACATATGAATTCGAAATTGGAAAACACATTGGTACGTGGTGAGGATTGAATGGGGATTGGGCCGCGTCTCTCGGACGGGAGGCAGCGGCCCTAGCCACTAGACCACCGACGCTCTTTTGACTAGTTATCCACTAGTTAACAATCTTGGGGCGAAAATCCCTCTTGTCCGTGAAGAGGCGTTCAGCACAGAAAGCTGCTTTTTTTTGTTCGAGGATCCTAGACACTCAACTCGTTTTCGCCCTAATTAGTTGCGGCTACAGAAAAGGAAAAAATGTTTCATCTATTGCATAAGAAACTTCTTGGTTAAAGTTGAAAAAGATTAGTAGAGATTTCAAAAATATTAAGACAAAAATGTAATTGTAATTTTAATATTAGAGTTGGACGGATGTCTTAAAAAAAAAGATTTTACACTATCTATATAGGAAATAGTTCGAAACTACTGGATAAATAGCTTTTAATGTCAATCTATTGTTTTAATTAATAGCATAGAAGAAATTCAAAGGGCAATGCTAGTCAGTAGACCGAGGACCCTTGAACGTGTTCTAAATAGTTTCCTAACTAACAGCATCATGTTGAACTATACTTGCGTAAGGCAGGCACCTGATAAACTTCCCTTGCCGTGATAGAGACAGCCCTAATTGCCAAGCGATCTAACTTGTACTCCAACAGGGGGCTACCGCGTAACCCTGCTAGAATTATCACCAACAATGTCTTACTTCCCATTACTATTATATATTCTGTGCTTCTGGCGGCATCCGCCACGCGCGATTTTTCAGGCTAGTGATTGGTGACGTGGAGTCTTACTCTATCTATCTTCACCTTAGATCACGTCTGATGCACCATTTATACTGATTTTGGTCAGCACACGCATAGAAATCACGTACAAATGGCGAATGTCTGAACACGCCCTAATACTGCATATTCTGAAGCACTGACTCTGTCATCTTTTGATGTAGACAAAGTGTATACGTGGAAATAAAACAACGTAAAACGTCTCGGAAGGCCTCCCCATGAAACTGAACAACTTTTGCTCCACAACTATTTTAATTAGCAATTTTTTTTTTTACTTTCATACAAATTAACTCGGCTGATCAATTTATTTGATTTTTTTTTGTCATTTTGTGGACAAACAAAAGTTGTTCAGTTGTAGGTCAACCCGAGAGGTTTTGCGTTATTTTGCTAGCAGGTTGTATACAGCATGAAATTGACATCGGTTTGTTCCCGCCGTGTAGTGATAGTACCCGTCAAACTGAACAACTTTTCACGAAAAGAAAAATTCCTGTGACAAAAAAATTTTTGGTCTCTCCATACAAAATGGGTCGGTCGGGAGTCTCACTTTGTATGGAGAGACCAAAAATTTTTTGTCGCAGGAATTTTTTTTTTCCTGAAAAGTTGTTCAATTTGACGGGTACTATCACTACACGAAGGGAACAAAACGATGTTAATTTCACGGTGTATTTTTAAAACATATTAGTAAACATACCAACAATTATAATACGGTTCACTTCAGTTGAGTTACATGGTACGGACTTGTATTGTACCTAACTACCTACTGAAACTTGCGGCTGCTATAAGTCCTTTACTAGTCTCGAACGAAACTTACACACTGGTAGGAGTAGCGTACAAGCAAAACATGTCAAAGGTGGATTTGTTCAGGGAAATCTATGCTGTAACGTATATAAAAATCCCTAAGTGACAATCGCCCTAATTTGGGGTATACCAAAGTGGCAAAAGCAGACGCGGACTGTATATTACATACTGTATATATATAAAAAAAAAAAAGACTGGGCCAGCGTGGTCGACTAAGGCCTAATCGCCCTAATTTAGGGTAGGCTCGTGCCCCTCGATGGGGACGTATTATGAGCTGGTAATGTTGGACTTGCGGGAAGCAGAAGGTCTTAACCCCTAAAATACGCCTAGGGGTGCCTTCAGACGGGCACGCTCGACCCAGGACATTGCCATGGGGTAAAACGACTCGAAGATAAATGACCCTGATGGGGTCTTCCTGGATAAGTTGAAGTTCCCTGCCGCCGGCTGCGGTTTCTGACTAATCTTTCTGACCTTATGCTATAATGAGCTACACAGGGTGTAAGCGACAAATCTTGCGACTAAGATAGAGTACGTTCATCCCATGATTCTGGATCGTATTTCACAGGATATCTCCAGATTTTTTCTAGTCATCTTACCGTATATAGTCGAGATAATAGAAAATTCTTAAGGTTTTATATTCAGTTTTCTGCAAAAAGAAAACTTTGGCTAAGAAAAGAAGCAATAAGACTCACTTGATAACAAAAACAGGAAAAAGTCACTGTCGGTTTTACACAAAATAAACATTCTTAACTCCTAATGACTTGCTAAAAGTATCCTCCACTCACATTATCTTTATGAAAACCAACACTTTTAACGCTTCACAATTAATTCTGCTGCCTCGTTCATTTATTGCTCAAAAATATGGAGACAAAAAGCCGAGAACATTTCTAAATAAAAAAGAAGCCCGACAGCGTGTTTGAAAACCTTGAATGTTGGGGACTTCTGATTCGTTTTTGATAAAATGCAAGTCTAATGGGCGGGATGGGTGACCGGTAATGGTATATGGAGCTTTTTTCTTACTTCCAAATTATGTGTGTTAAGTTAAGCCATCTATTTCCAGCGGTGTGGCAGAAACCATGCACTTCACTTCAGTATACGAATACCTTTATTTCGCTTGCTACGATCCGGACTCACTTTGTCATTAACATTCGTTAATCTGTTATGCTTGCTCATTGATTATTCATATCCGACTTTGATTCTCATCAAGATTTTAAATAAAAAACTTTACTAACGCTAAGTACCATCTAATACTCTAATGATGAGCATAGCTTTAACGTAATGTAATGTATATGTCACCGTAAGATTGTGAACGCCGTTGGTTTACCGCCGTTATCTTACTCGCGATATTATAAACTTACGGAAAATTGTGAACTGAAACCAACCATTTACAATTTAACGTATTATTTCTCGTTAGTTTATAATCTTACGATGTCAAACCGTCAAATTGTGAACTGTGATCGGGACTAAAAGTAATAGCGATGACGTGTATATGCTATTACTTTTAGTCCAGTGTGTACAAAATCATCACTTATTCATTTATTCCTATGAAATAAATTGTATGCGCCATTATATGAATATATTTTAGCTTCGTGACGGCAGATAAAAACGTTGTAATAATCCTACACGAAGCCACAACAACACACGCCCACTCACGCTCCCACCGAGGGAAACAGATGAAACACGATATAAAACCATAATAAAACAAAGCCTTTCTCGCGTTATCCCTTATAATTTGCCCCTTTTCGCATTTCATTCATAATTGGACCGAACAGGGAAGGTTACACCATAGGCCTGCGATCCTGTTCCATTAGGAGCGGTTTGTCAGTTGTTTATAGTATTCATTTCGTGATATTGTAAAGCAGTGTGATGACAGAACAGACAGACTTTCCCATTTTATAATGTTAAGCCAAGTCAAGGTGGGCAGATGACTTGGTGGAAGTTGCTGGGCGCCGGTGGATGCAAGTAGCGTGGGACAGTTTATGTTGAAACCTATAGGGGAGGCCTATGTTCAGCAGTGGACGTCTTCCGGCTGAGATGATGATGATGATGAATGATATGATAAGTGTGGATGTAATTAAATTAAAAGACTTTAAAGTCACAAGGAGGAATGAGGAATGTCTAATGGGCGGGATGCTAATGACTTGCCAACTCGTCACGTCGTGATCGTGATCATTATTGGCAAGTTCACAAACAAAATCCCGTTGTTTTGTTGGTCCTGCCAACCCCTTTATCAGTGAATCGTAAAACAAGAAATGAACAAAGTGTGCATCTGTGAGTTGATTAGGTGGAGAATGCGTTTCTGCATTATTAGATATAAAGAATGCGTTATTTGCAAACTTTTCTCGGAGAGGATTAAAATAAAATGTTTTTATTGTTCAGTAAATATGCTGGCTGATCCATATCGAAAGTGTTTGTATGCAGGGGACGTACTATACGGGCATAGGGGACAATAAAAACCAAGCTTTCTTGTACCTAGACGACGTTAACGTGAACATTAGGAAAAATCATTTTAATTTAACTAAATTCCTTTTGTTCACTTTACATGGCTCGTTAATTTAAGAGTTATACTTATCATCAATTCGTCGTTCTAATGTATAGGTAATATTGAACGTCAACACACTAAAAACCAAGTTAAAAAAAAATTTTGCTTTATCTGTTCACTGTATTTTTCTCCTCCATTACGAAAAAAACAAGCTAAATTCAATTTTCGCAGACACTGCTGTGTGGATGCGACGGGTTAGATTTTTCGCTCCCGTTTTAGAGATCCTTACGTTTGTTTCTTTATTTATTTTTTATTTATACACACATTTGTTAAACGGCAATGATAACCATAAATAAGAGCAGAGACAGGTTCAAACGTTCTTTAGTTTATTTTGTTTTTTCAACGTGTCAACTAACACATATTTCGGGGGATTTTTCAGTCCATGAACAGTTTCATCGAACTGGACAACTTTTGTTCTAGAACCTTTTCAAAATATCAAAAAAGTTATTTCTTTGTAACTCACTGATATGTTAACCAAGTAAATTTTTATAAAATTACAAATGTGAATTTCGGTAAGCATTGGTACCAAAGTTATTCAGTGATTAATTAGTATCAATAAGAGTCGATGGTAAACATTTAAACTTTATTAGTATCAATTAATAATTGAAAACACTTTGAGTAGATCGTTTATTTGTAACAGACTATACAAGACTTTATTTGTAACAGAGAATACAATTTTTATTACAGTGTACAGATGGGCGCCCTTATTGCTAAGGTAGCAATCAACACTTGTTTCTGTAACGCACACTTAGACTGAAATGCAGATATTGTTCTAAAATTGAATCCTGGTGTAAGTGAATTGTGTACAGAATCCTATTCTTGAGGGAGTACTCCCTCGCATACACTCGACTTCCATTTGAAGCAGGAAATTGGACACAAATGCGTATCGAAGCTCATAGATCTTGTTATAGCAAAGGGATACTCATACTTTTTCTGGAAGGAGGTCAATTATGATTCACTATGAGAAGTTTTAGGAACATAATTTATACAAAGACTAAAAAAATATGTACGAGTACAACACCATCTTTCAAGTCGACATCTGAAATTATGCAATCCCACTCCTGAAATGTGCCCAAACGTTTTGAATTTATCATTTCCAAAAATAAGTATTTATTGTCATCTTATTTACACTGCAAAACTGTTTACTTTTTTGTTACGGAGTGTCCTTTTTATTTTATTTTATAAATAAAAGTATCCGTTCATTTTTAATGTATCATTTTCAATAATTAAATAGGTATTAACTTTCTTTTTTGTCATTGCATGAAAAACTGGTTATTATTATTATAAGTACGGAGTATCCTTTCTATAGTATTCTATGAGCAGCATGAAATTATATAGGTAGGTATTTTCTACTATTTTATTGACTCTTTGGCAAAACTCCTTAAGCATACCCCGAACGCAGGAAACCGGCCGAATCAAGCTTCTTCCTTATTTGAAAAGGCAGTTTTTACATTTTTTTCCTCAGAAGACGCGGCGTACCTAAATAAAACCATTAATTCTTCTTATTAATTCTGCTTATGTAAAAGAACTTCCTCTTATAAAATTGTTCAAGTCCAAAAGTAAGAAAGTAAGTAAGTAAGTAAGTAAGTAAGTAAGTAAGTGCTCGTCCACGTCGCATTTTATAACTAAAATAAAAATATATGCCAGTTTTTAGTGATCTGTAGCTGCGAGAGACCTTTTAGGCTGGTCAAAGTAGTAGAGCAACTGAGAATAGGCGTTTTCATGCTGAACCGTAGATGATATCATCGTGACGATATTATGTCAAAATTTAAGAAAAGTAGACGTTACTTAATGACTTTTCTTTATTTGAAAATAATATCGTTATCGTCCAGTGAAACACGCCATTAGGTGGAGCGGTGATAATAATTTAGTATACTGCTGGTAGCGACTAGCTTGAGAAGAGCCAATGATTGAACTCAGTAGAGACTACAATGATTCGTGGCAGACGAGAGCGTGTTTTTTCCAAATATCATGAAGAAAAGTAAAAATTTGATGATATCGGTATTAGTTCGACGCACAGTGGACCGCACCTCGCTGTATTACAAGTGTGGTAAGCCAGTGCGCTGTGTCACGCCACGTCTACCTGTCCACTGTGCGACAGATCGGACGGATCTAAATGGGCAAACCTTTTATCAGGCACTGGATTACTATAGGCCGATGACAGTTAAGCCCGATGCCCGACACAGACGGAGCTATAATATATATTATAGCACGAGGCAGCCAGCTCTCTCATCACCATTCACTTTGTATGCAAAGCGGGGGTCAAGCAGAATGGCCGGTCACTGATTGATTCGCCATTTTGTTTGACCCCCGCTGTGAATGGCGACGAGAGAGCTGGCTGTCTTGTGCTATAATATATATTATAGCTGCCGTGTGTTATGCCCTTTAAAGTATAAAAAAGCCACAAAGGAAGAAAATAAAATGTAATATAATCCTGCTTGTGCATATAATGTTGGACCTTACTCCGTCCGCCCAATTTCTTATTTACATTCCGTTATGCGATTTTCTGCCTTATTTTTCATATTCTGCGGGTTAGCTAATAAATTCCGCTGGATTGTAGAAATGAAACTCTCTGGATTTTTATTGCATTTCATTATTAATTTTTGTTTTTATTGGATTTTTTTGTGGGTTTTGAAGTACAACAGGCTTGTTTATATAATTTATGATAATACATAATACCATCGTGCTTGTAGAAAGACTTGAAGGTTTATTTAATCTAAAAATGTATCATCTTGTACTATAAATGTCATCATAGTATACAAAGGAACTCAAAACAAAATTATGCTCAGTTTTCCACAAGATATTTTTCTTCCTATTCCAAATAATGGTTCGCGCATTATTTCGAACTATTCTTTGCGCATTTCATTTTAAACAAATTGCAGCATTTCCGCTTGTCAGGAAAATGTATAGGGAATATGCACGAGGAATTGAACCTGCGACGTTCGTTTACTGCCAATATTTTACTCCAGCGAATTCCGTCGCCGCAACACAAGTGACAGGGCTGTGAGTTTGTGACGTCATCCTGGCGTTGCGATTCGATTTGTCGCAAAGATTACTGACGCGCGTCGATCGTCTTTTGTTCCTTTGAGATTGGTCGAGTTTCGTGTAGATTGAAGTAAGAGCATTCATTATGTACCTATTAAACGAAGTGTAATATTTGAAGATGAGTTGTGAGTTATTCAATTAAATTATTGAATTTCTTTTAAAAAGTTATGTAACCCTCGCCTGTTTAATGATTTTTATTTATAGCATTTATCGTTGCACTTAACTGTACCATGACATGACCAAATCATAAATTAAAAACCCTCTATTTTATCCACAAGATATCTTACCCAAAAAAAGAGTTCTGGTGTTCTGAAGAGCTTAATCTTCCTCGTAGCCATGTACTATCTTTACAAAAAAAATGGTTTTGTTGATTTTGCGTTTACTTTTAGCACTAAGTTATAGAAACTAAATTGATTTACACTCGTAGCTGTCATTATTTACTAGGTGTAGTAGTAGTAGTAAGTTTTGAGGTTTGCTAATTAATCCAAAACATAATTCTCGGAGGCACAGCGATTTTAGTGAAGATATAACCCAACAGTGACAATGCAGTAGCTAAACGACCACAAAGGCCATGCTCACGCCGACAGGAATATTCAGAATATTCATGCAAATATTGAACCAGGTACACATTCACCAGAAACCAATATAAATTCAGAATCATAATGTAGAATGTAACTATTATGGGAAAACTTCTTCAGTTATTATAATTATTATTTTTATGTTATTATTTTGTGTTTATTTATTATTTTCTAATTAGTTCGATATGTGGTTCCCGGCTGCCGCCGGCTACCTCGTGTCTTATCCTAAATTTCATATAATACGTAAGTAGTATGTATTTTTACTTTCGACTATTTATTAAAAACTAGGGGCGTAAGTATGCAGTTTTTTTGTCAGAAGTTACGCATGTGACCGACATGCACTATAATTTTCCAAAATAACAATGGGTCGAAAAACTATTAAAAAATCAGACTCAGTTATAAGCGGTTTTTGTATGGAAGATCGTTTTTTTTTTGCCCTAATTTAAGGCAGGCTTAAGCCTATCAGTGGGAAATAAGCTGTTCACTATATTTTCCTTCATAGTAGCGCGTTTGATAGTCTGATTAATCATATTAATTCTAGGTTGTCTTGAGACCTTAGGTTGGGACATACATGATCCGAAATAGATAAACAGCACATACCCAACATGATAAACTAAGCTAGAAATAACGATGACAGTGTGTCCCAGGGTTAAATTAGCGGCTTGGTGTTCACAGAGGCGACTCTGGTTTGCCTCTGATGGGATGTTTGTTACCGTGCATTCAGAGTCTGTTTGAGTACCGCAGCACGTCCCACGCACTCACTAACTAACTATTGAACGCCCTGTTTTGAAGTTGTATTTGAAATATCAAACCAACTCGGTACATAAAGAAATGAGGCATTAATTGGGTGTCGAAACTGAGAAATTACACGGAGAGTAGGCAAAAGCGTAATGTGAGGGGAGGGTACTTGTCAAGCATTTTTTTGAGATAAAATAATTATTATATTTTTTTTTGTGGTGGATGAATGATGACTTGAGAAAAGTAGCTGGTGGTGGCTGGATGAGGAAAGCGGGTGATCGTGCGCTTTGGCGTGCCCTTGGGGAGGCACACGTCCAGCAGTGGACTGCAATAGGCTGATTGATTGATTGTTTTTTTTGAGAGCATTCGTTTGTATCGCGTTTTTGTTTGAAACTGAAAGTAGTAGTTTATTTTTGAAACTGCTTGTCTTTCTCATTTGGCTACTAGTTGCATAAGAAGGATCAATGTTCTCTTTTCGCAATTAGTTTCGAAACTTGGAAATGGAGAATAACCTATAGGTAGGTACATATACCTATTTAAATAAATTAATATATTAGTAGTTGTATAGGTTTATAGGTATACGTCTGTACTTATCCAAAGCCACAAGACAGGTGCCAGATTATCCAAAGTGCCGCCTCACACACTTGGCTCTAGAACTACTTGACATTTGCCGACTTGTCCCTAAGATTTACAAGTAGGGTCAGGTAGGTGGATACACGATTTGTTACCAGGAGCTGAGGGGTGTCCCCTACACTTGGTAGTTCTCCATTCATACTTGCACAAGTATAGTGGCGAGCTAACTTTATCCGGCTAACTTAACTCGGCAAGTAGTGTCAAAATAGACCTGGCTTTTATTTTGTGTTTTGTTTCTACTTGTGTAGCACGTGTGTGCTACTTGACAAAGTGAGATCAAAACAAAATGGCCTGGAAAAAATTGCTTTGTAGCAATGAGGCCGCCTAAATGTTTTATTTTTATTTTCTGTATGCTTGTGTGCAATAAAGCCCATATATCGAAGTCCGGTCTTGCCGAGTTTAAGTAAGTAAGTAAATTAGTAACACAAGAAGTAAGTGAGTTTAGTTGACGGATTAAGTTTTTCTTTTGTTACGTTAACATAAAATGTGACTATTAAATAAAAAATATTAGCAGTAACTTAACATTGGACTATCCATAACAAAACTTTTGGTGTTGTTAGTCAAATGGTTTATTTATCCGTAATTATTGAGCTTGCTCGTCACTTTTTAGTGCTAACGGTAACAAAACTTTTTTTTTTCAGTGTAATTCACCACTATACGTTGTGCAAGTATTAATCCTCCTTTGCCGAGTGGTCGAGATTCCGACACTCATTACGGAGGTCCCGGGTTGGATTCCCGGTGGGGACACTGTCAAGTAAAAATCTTTTTGTGAGACTTTCCCGAGTTTGGTTAGGACATTGCAGGCTGAATCACCTGATTGTTTGAAAAGAAAGACGATTCCATGCTTCGGAAGGCACGTTAAGCCGTTGGTCCCGGCAACAACCTAGTCGGTACACGAGCCAAGTCAGTGGTCTTTGCCGGCTCTAAAACACTGACACCAGTGTTTGTGAGGTCAGTTGTCGACCTTACAACCCACTTGATGATGATGATGACCTCCTATGCTTTCATCGAAAATTATTGGCGAATTTAATTGCGTTACTGCATGAATAGTTTTTGGGTTCACAAAACGACTCTACTAGCTAAAAATACATATTTTACTAAGTTTACAAAAAGCCGTCACAAAACGCATCCGACGGACGAACGGACCGTGAGCGGTGTGGGGAGGCCTTAAATCTACCGAAGTAATGGGTCTGAACTGCACCCATCAGTTACACACAACCTCTGGACAAATGGCCGACGAATGGCAAGTGCTGGGACTGTGGCGACCAGTGTGTTTAGACCCTTGACCTGTGAACCCAATGTAAAAAAAAACAGTATTAATTTATAATTATTATCTATTGATTCAACAAAGACCTCTGACATTGCTCGATAACGGCTTAACGAACGTGCCTTCCGAAGCACAGAATCAATATAATTTTTGAACAATCAAGTGATTTAGCCTGCAGCATCCTCATCAAACTAGAGATAGTCTCCCAAAGCGACTTATTTTCAGCTAGTTTTCCCGTCGAGATTCGAATCTAGAACCTTCGGCTCGAGAAACAAATGGTGTAACCGCTAAACCACGGAAATTGCTATTTGTTTTGTTTTTATACAGTCATCTAATCTAAATCTCCCAGCCTCCGTAGCCGAGTGGTCGAGATTTCGATGCCCATTATGGAGGTTCCAGGTTCGATTCCCGGTGGGGACACTGTCAAGCAAAAATCATTTTGTGAGACTTTCCTCATGATTCCGTGCTTCGGAAGGCACGTTAAGCCTTTGGTTCCGGCCACTATCTAGTCGATACACTAGTCAAGTCAGTGGCCTTTGGCGGCACCAGGGTTTGTGAGGTCGGTTGTCGACCTTACAACCCACATGATAAAAGCAATCAAATTCTTTCGGATATTCTTGAATTTTAGAGTATAGTGGGAGCTGATAACAACGACATAACAGTATTAGAACAATAAACATTAAATAATTCAATAAAATTATTTATTCTGTGACGAGCCCCTCGGTGGAGACGTATAAGAGCTGTTGATGATTTATTCTGTGACGTCAGAGCTCAAAATAAAAATGGCGGAGTGTTCGTAAACGGTCTATTTAAATGAAGCGCGAATTTCACGAACTAATGTTTGTGCACAACACGTGATTAATATACTGGCTCTGTGAGGTAGTTAGTATAGTCTTATACGATGTTCTTATGCTTGAAAAACTTATTATCGCTACCTATGAGGCCAGCTATGGCTTTAGAATTGAAACCTAAGATTGGCCAGTGTCAAGACGAGTCTCATCTTAGTTATTACTAGCGGTCCGCCCGCAGCTACGCTCGTGCTATGTAAGATGTTCCCGTGGGAATAAGACTTTTCCCGCTAAAAAGTATTTTTTGTGTTAGTTAAGGTTACAAACTATCTTCATTCCAAATTTCGTCCAAATCCGTTCAATAGTTTAGGCGTGAAGGCGGAACAAATATCCAAACACCTAAACATCCAAATATATTTTGACATTTATAATACGAGTATTAGTGTGATAAACGAAAAAAAAAAAGCGTTTTAGAGCACTGATTCATTTTGACTCTAGACCCATATAATACAAATATCAAAACTAAAAGGCATTGCATCCGACTGAAAACGCGTTTTCGTAGTTAAGCAAGAAACTTTTTACTGAGCAAAAGGTTTTGATAAAACCAGTTTATTTTCGAGGTACGTCCAATCATGCAAACTACCTTTTAGACGCTTTGTAACTATTAATATATAGGTAGGTATATCATCAACGGCCCGTTACAGTCCACTGCTGGACTATGAGCCTCCTCCACTTAAGTGTTTGGTTTTGCCATAATCTCCACGCTTGGCAGGCGGGTTGGAGATCGCAGATTAAAAGGTTACTGTATCAGAGAGCGCTGCTGCCCGTTCCCTGTTCAATGTGTCCTTGACCTTTATTCCGGTATAAATAACTGTGTGTACAATGGATGGAAGGTGAAACGTGATACATCATCCCGAATCTGCTCAGACCACACTTGTATCAACTTTATCACGTCGTGGTACTAAGGACCTAACTCATTAGGATGTGATAAGGTAATCTGAATAGAGTCACGCCTAGCACCGATCAGATAGATAGGCCCTCTCTCTCCCGAAAAGCACGTAGTGCAACGTAAATTAAACACGTAATGTATAGTATAAAAGAGTATAGTTATAATGAATAAAGTTAGAATTATGTTACTGGTTAACCTGAGTACTTCTTTCGTGTCTCCCCACGACTACGACTAACCGCTATATTATATGGCGACCGTGACAGGACGAGGTGCATAGAATTCTAAAACCAATTAATGAAAAGATTGCAATTAAGCGGTGGAGGAGGATGATGTGGTTAAATCTAGTTCATCAAATGATTGCATAAATCATGTAGCTGGGACGAGGTTCCGTCCGTCTAATAGTTATTATCGGTTTGATGGTAGACAAGTATGGGGTAGAGGTGCGCAGTTGCATAATTAGCGTTTTGTAGCGAGTCAGCAAGGTCGTGGCCGTGGCGCGTGGAAGTCGAAACTCACTCTGAATTGTTGAGTGTAATACTTGTAACGCGCAAAAAAGACAAACAGTAAAAAATTAGCTACTTAACTTTGTTTTTTGCATTTCTCACTAATTTCGTAGCAATATGCTACAGCGTAGGCCGTAGCCATGCCGTAGCAGCGTAGTAGTACCATGTTTCTGTACCTTATTATTACTATCACGTAATTTTGAAACTTAGACATAGAGCTACGCGATTTTGTCTTATAAATTCAACGGTGCAAAGTCCAAAATGTCTGGCTTAATCTGACCTATTCCAAGTAAAAATAATGTTAGGTTAGGTGGACGTAATTAACCTGTCTTTCAGAAGTTTGGGGTATAAATACCCCATAAATAAATACCGGTATAAATACCGTTACGTAAAAATATGTTTTCGTAGTTTGAAATCATACTTTATAATTTGATTAAGTATAGGAAAAAGTCGTGAGAAAAAAAATGCCAATTGGTTTGAGCCCTTTATTTAATTAACCTTAGTTAAAGTAATTTTATAATACCTACTATGAAATATTATTTATAAACTACACTCACAAAATCTCCCTTGGGCCATTTTTTAACTAAAGCTTCGAAAACATAATTATTTTTCTTTGTTGGCCAGATTGAACCAGATTTCGGAAAAAGGTAAATTATTCTGTTTTTGTAACTAGTTTCGAAGCTTTCGTTTCGAAAGTGGCCGAAGGGTAAAATTTCATACAATTTCATACATTGTAAAAAAATATCAATGTCATATATTTTTAAATCAAACCACAGTCGCTAAATAAATTATATTTTCGACTTTGTTGGTTGGAATTAATTTATTGATATTCGTAAAAATCACAAATAGGTATTTTAATTTATTTTCGTTGACAATAAATCAACAAAATCTGGCAAAATATTATTTTTCGATATCTCTCGTGGTATCTCTATTGAAATCCATTAAACCGAAACGAACGGATTTGATTCGATTTAAAAAAAATACATCGGTGTCAACCGCAAATCAGAGTTTCTGAATTCTCATTGGCCAGTTCCATTAGCTAATTGCTATTGGTAGCCGAGCCCCGCTGACTGGTCGAAATGCGGTTCGAATTTTAAATTTTTGAAACTGTGTTACGTAATTGAAACGATATCGGCTGCCGTTGCAGATTTCTGTGCCAATGTTTGCCTGATTTTTAATCGCTGGGTTTCAAGTAGAGCTTATTTTTTCAAATGCATTTTTAAATAGGAAGGCAAATGTTTTTATATTTGCAAGCACTGCTCTTCTGGGAACTTATTATGCTGGTAGTTACAATTTCTATTGTTGCTTCGCTTCCACGAACGAATGTTAACTTACGTTTCCACGCAGTATTTCTTGAAAGTCAATATTGTTCATAGTATTATGATGTTGAAAATAAGCTATGAAAAATAACAGTTTTTATTTTAAATACATTTTGACTACTGAAAAGGTAAGAGGATGTCATTGATCCAGCAGAACGTCTTTCAGCTGAGACGATAATGGTAGAAACATGCTATAAAAACCGCAATATCTTTTCAAATGTTCGTAATTAGTACAACTTTCTTGTCAAAATTGATAAGACAATATCAAACGATTTTGCATGTTTCTGCATAGTGCGTGTATCCGAACACGAGCGCCACCGTCGTCGCGCGCCACCTACCGGCGAGATTGTTAGACTAAGATGGCGACTAATTGTCAAAAGAGTTTATTAGTGTGAGAAGTTTTAATTGATATTTACTGCGATTCTTTTGTAATTTGGACAATAGGTTCTTTAACTCGTTTCTTGACTATACTGCTTCAATTTAATTCGAATAGAAGTTTCAAAATAGAGTTCTTAATGCAATCAAAACTTACAACATGAGATATCACGATTTCTTGTGTTACCGTCATGAAAACTGGGCATTTCCGGCGCTCTTGGCATTTTCATTCTACATTTTACGTTGTTGGAAAACTTTGCAGCCACTTTACACGGCAATATTTACGTTACGACCTTCTAGCCCTTGAAATAAGGAACAGGTTCGAGTATGAATTATTTCAGGACACGCTAAAACAAAAGTTTATGTTTGTTTAGCGCAGATGGTGGGACATTTACATGTAAATGTGTGGAGTTTGTAAATTGTATGACATTTCATACAATTTACAAACTCCACTGCATTCAGCGTGATAGAAAATAGAGTAATTCTGAAGAAGAAAGAAAAAGAACAAAGAACTTTGAATATAATTAAAGTTAGTTAAGAACTAGCAAGGGTCGAGTTCAAAATAATATTGTTAAGAAGAAAAATAATAAAACAATTATATTCCTTTTTAAAATCCAGAAACATATAATATAATAAGTTTTATCAACGACGATACATAGAATTAACAGTTATAATCAATACAGTTACAGGTCATCAATTGAATTTTGTATGTTTTTTTTTTTATAAAATCTTTTGTCCTACAAATATCAGGATTTTGGCCATTTAGAACAGATACTTAGAAAAGTCTATAATTATTTTCATTGAACTCATCTTTCATAGCGCTTCTACTAAGAGTATTCGAATGGTTTACGGTATCGAAGACGGTATCGGACCATTGGATTACACAATACTTGCACCTAAGAAAAAAACAAAACTATGTATCTGTCAATCCTATTTTCAAACTGCGAACACTGCATAGTGTCCAGCATCAGCTGTCGGCGTCCTGTCAGCTATGGGCAGATGGCTGCACTTCCGTTTCCGCCGAACAGTGTTGGCAGATTATAGCCTACTCTACACATTGGACTGCGAACTGCCATTATGAACGCTTGCCAAAATTCCACATTGAGGGGCTTGCATGCCTTCTTTGATAGTGTGAGTATTTCGAAAGCGGCCTCTGATTCTGCTTAAGGGGGGTATCCTAAATGTGACCACTAGCGCCATTTGGATAAAAAATCATAACTTAGTGAGAACACAAAATATCAAAAATCAGAATGATCAAATTGTTTCATAACTCTTGTTGTATTTTTAGAAGTAGAATTCAGTTAATTATTGTTAATTGTAGTTACAGATGCCGCCGTGTGGTGACGGCAGAGTAGAATACATTTAACTTAACATATCTAGAAGGTAAAAAATAATAATATATAATTTAAATTAGATTAAACCTAGCCATGTGGTGACGGAAGAGTAGAATTCACTTGTCACCAATCCCTACTCTTCCCGTGGGTGTCGTAAGAGGCGACTTAGGGACTACACATTGAACAGGGAACGGGCAGCAGCGCTCTCTGTTACAGTAACCTTTTAATCTGCGATCTTCAACCCGCCTGCCAAGCGTGGAGATTATGGCAAAACCCTCCACTTAAGTGGAGGAGGCTCATAGTCCAGCAGTGGACTGTAACGGGCCGTTAATTTTGATTTGTAGTTACAGATAGCGAAAGTGCTAATAGTGGCCGTTTTACTTATAAGATTTTATAAAATTAGACATTTTTAAAAAAAAATATGAACTCGCATTACGAGGTTTCCAGGTTTGGATCCTATTGGTTGACTGGATCTTCTGATCGTCCGAAGAGAAATGTGATTCCTTGCTTTGGAAGGCATGTTAAGCCGGTGCCTATCTACTGAAGTAGTCGTTAAGCGAGTCATGTCAGTGGATTCTGGTGGCTCTATCACACTTACTGCCAAGATTCGTGAAGTCCGCAGGGACCGGACTACCCGTTGAAAAACCCCTTCAGTCGTTAGGGTTTTAAGTATTTACAGAATCATATGTTTATCAGATTTCTTAGATAGGATTACCTACCCTGTTGGATTTGCAAACGTTATAATTATAGCATAATAAGAGTACGACATATCAATGATCAAAATCGTAAGGGTTCCAGTCCCTGGAAGTCGGTTGTCGGCAACCCACACGATGAACCGCTGTGCTATGGTCTTTGAATTAAAGAACAGACTAGATAATAGTAAGGTATATGTTGATAGCCCATTGTGTAGTAAACGTAGCCTCTAAGTGGATTCGTCCATTAGTATTGTTAGGTCAGGATTACTCCTACTGAGGACACTGGCTCACGTTGAGTTTTGCGTTCCCCTTTGATAAAAGCCTTTGATAGGCTTAGCTTTGTAACTAATGGTGTATTCGGCTAATCAAAACGTATATAGGTATTTTATAACTGGAATTATTGGTCAAACTTAACTTATTGCGGCCTTTGTGCCGGCGCGGCTGGGCACAATGGTTGAGTTTACACAAGTAAAAATTAATATTTTAGGGTCGTATTTAAACTAACAACAAAGACAATATAATCCAAGACGTGACGGCATAAGACTGTATTTTCATACAAATTTACTTTAAAATAGACGATATTTAAATTTCACGTTTTTCGATCGATTTAGTTGTGTATTATCTGAAACTGTATTTTCCGATTTATTTATAAAATTATAGACCTACTTATTTATGTATAAATGAAAGTACAAAAGTACGCTACAAAACTTATCTATGATGTAGCAAATTTAAGTATAAATTGTTTCACCATAAGTTTGACCCAGTTCTCTCCATTGAAACCATAATGCCACAAAGGAATATTTCAAAGGAATAAATTGTGTCCAATAATATAGTAACAAAAAGGCGGGCTAAGTGCGTGTCGAAAACGAGTTGATTTAGAATTCTGTAACCGTGTGAAAACTGATGTAAATTATTGGTTGCGCGACCGATGTGGCTTCCGAATCCTAATATAGTTTATAATCAAAGAAATTATGAAGCTAGTCTTATAAAACCTAGCTTCAGATATTGGTATTATAGAGAAACTTTCAATAAAATATCGTAATATTTTTTAAATAAAATAGTAAGGTTAACGGAACCTAACGGAACCCTAAAAACAAATGATTGGCAATGGCATCATCCGAATTGACTTCCCGTCCTTAATACGTTTCTTATTCAGACAAAAGCGATGTCAAAAGTTGTTGCAACTAATCAAACAGAGGCCATTAGGAGCTGAATAAAATGGGTCTTAATCAACTTGTCATCAATCAAAAATTGTCCCTGTTCGGGAAAAAAGTTATATCCGGACGGAAATCAAGTCAGGTATCAGGAGTCGATTACATAGTGCCTGCGTTGGGCGATAAGAGATAGCGATTAGAAACGAGAGGTATGATCAGCAATAGGGGATCGGACTGTTCTTAAATTTACCATATTTTATGAATTATTTTTAAAATATGGATTAGTAGCAGACGATTCGCGAAGAAAAAAACAGAATCGGTTGAAAAACGAATTTACAGTGTTTTTTTTAAGTTTCAATATGTCTGTCTTTTACAAAAACAATTTTTTGTATGGAGATAATATGGCGTTACTAACAAATGACGTCACAAGTGGGTATGTGTCTAATCTTGAATTTCAAACCTTTATAACTCGGTCAATTTTAAAGATAGAGCAAAATTTATTTTAGTGTTCGATAGCAGAAACTAACAAGATAAATAAAAGTAGTCCGATACCCTGTTAAATACAGTGTTTTTTGCACGACTGAAATAAAGAAAGAAAATATTATTATCCACCAATTTAACAATAATAATAATTTAATACTAATACTTAACAAAAGGCGGATAATAGGGGGCGTTTTAGTGTATGCTGCCTCCGGAACAAACCCCGGGGCAGCTCTGTTTTTCAGACGACCCTTTCGTCCAAAAAAAGAAATGTAATATGTATAGGGTTTATTTACGAGTATGTATGTATGTGTGCTACCTTATTCCTTATTATTAGTCAAAAATATTAAATTTCCTAAAGAAATATTTAGATTGTCAACTTTTCTCGACAGAATAACTAAATTGTTTTATAATATTTATTCACATTTACTTAGCGCACTTTTTGTCTACCTTTAAATTATTCTTCTCTCTTACTACATGAATAGGTTGGCTGGAAGAGTTCTCTTTGTAGAGATAAGCTCGCCTTTGCAATGTAATTTTTTAATCAAATGTATGTTGAAATTGTGTGCAATAAAGAATATTATATACCGCCCTCTACCGGTAAGTACTTAAACTACCCTGATGGAGCCCTTTGATGGGGACGTATGAGAGCTGTTAGTGATGATGATGATTGGTTAGTAGGTACTTTGTGGTTCTTATTTTATCAACTATAGAACTTGGGTTTTTTTTTTTGCCCGGCTATCGTCAATCGCGACGTTTCGTGAGTTAGACCACGCGACATCCACTAAGGGGTGAACAGGCCGTAGGAAATGAAAGTTATGCCGTTAGCACAAAGCCGGCGGCGCCTGCGCCGCAATCGCCACAAATGTGAGGTGTCTGCTCTATTACTTGTACACGTGGTTTTATATTAGGGCTGATTTACATGAGAATTTATGTGTAGGAAAAAATATCTATAATTTTTTTTTACAAATTTTTAAATTTTTTACAAAATAATGTGCTTTTTTTAATGGACAATGCTTTGTGTCGAATCGTAATCGGACTTTTGAGGAGCGGAAAGCTCTTACCATTAGATTTCATAGCAACAGCCTAAAAGCGCCCACTTATGAGCACGGTCCTCGGCATAGGACGTTGCCATGGCGAGCTCCTGGGAGAGGAAAGGCCCTGAGGGGTCGTCTCGGGTACATGATTGGGAAAGAACACGTGTATAACCTTAATAGGAAGAGCAAAATCGAGGAAGGTGTTTGTTGTACAATTCTTTTTTAATTTTTGTGTCTTTAATTGAAATTTTATATTGGATCATAGTCATTTATAGCATTTCCATAATGACTGCTCTTGTTTGTAAACAGGGTGAAAAGAATTGCTCTGCAACTGATTAGCTACAGTTCAGAATTTCACATATGTTGTTTTTGTGATGTTCAAATTACTCCGAAGGATTGATTACTCGATAAAAAATAATCGAAGCCTGGTATGAACCGAAACCGTTAAAAAATAGCGAAAAAAAATATGTATATAAATAATTATCGAATTTCATGAGCTGATTGACCAAATGCATTTTTGTACACACCTGCTACATACCCTGTATTATACAGTCTGTACTCGTACAGTTCACTTACATTACACCGACAAACAAACAGCCCGATCATGTTTGTTACTAGTAATCGTAGTCGCGATCCGAAGAAAACACGTTAATATAAACTCCTCGTATTTGTCTCGTCTATTGCCAACTTCATGGCGATTTACGGCGGTTTTGTTTGTACAAATAACTACTTAGTTTAACGAACAAACTGACTGTTCGATTAATGTTTAAAGCTCCTTGGTGAACAACAAAGAGAAGGTATTGCCCAGTTATTTTTATTGGGTAGTCGACTGTAAAATCTCAGAGGAATAAAAGACGATCGCTTCGCTCCGGCGACGCGACGCGAGTCAGAAATCTTTGTGTAAGATAAATTAATTTTACGCTAATTATTATAGAAAATGGTACGCTCGAGCCCCTAGGTGGGGACGTGTATGCGCTGTTGATGTGATAATATGAATTATTGATAATACCTCTACAAACATTTGTACTCCTTCCACATATTTATATTTGAATGAACCCGACCGGTTTCGCTTCACAGCATCGTCATTATAAAGCTACATAATTACAAAATAAGACAAAACCACAACATTTCACCCGTACACGTATTATGGAGTTTCATCAAGCAAGTACCGACAATCGCAAGTACTACTCTCTAAAGACTACTTTAAAAATTAGTGTAGTCTAGAATTTGCACAGAATAATTTTGACTTGATCTCATCAAGCTAGGCAGAGCCAGACAGCTTACATACGTAGTTAAATATATTTACAGTTATGTATAAAATAAAATAACTTCCAGACACGACGATAAACATATTCAATCATATTACAAGCATCACTTCAACAATTTGTCAATTTTGTTATCACCACACACCTCGTTTCCAACTTTATCCTCCAGCCGAAATGTCATAATGACTGGTCTCCCAAGGGGCCGGATTAAGTATTCTCGGTGTGTAGCTTGCATAACCCCCAAGCCTTAAAAATGCGCTGCCTTCCGAGTCCGTCTCTGGCGTGCTGAATTACTAATACTGCCAATTTAACTTGCGGGATGATGGCGCTGGACTCAGGGGGCCCTGGAAAAATATTTTAGTGAGCTTGGTCGGTGCTGCATATTGATATACTAGGTAAAAGGGCGTAGATAAGTCATACACGCGCTCAAAAAGCGGCACACCAAAAGTTGGCTAATTAGCCAACCTGAACTTAGTCACGCGTCGCTTTGTCTCTTTTTCGCACTTATGTTTAGACTTGCCGTCCTTGTGTAAGTTTTGTGCCATGTTAAAACACCGTTTGCCTTAAGGAGGTACCCTATGTGAACACTAGCGCCACTTGAATAAAAAATCATAACTTAGTGAAAACACAAAATATCAAAAATTTGAACGATCAAATTGTTTCGTTAGTCTTGTTGTATTTTTAGAAATGATAACTTCAGTTATATATTGTTAATTGTAGTAACAGATAGCGAAAGTGCTAATAACGGCCGTTTTTAGCACTTTCGCCATCTCTTACTACACCGTATAAGATTTTATAAAATTCAGTATTTCTAAAAATACAAAAGTACCTACACTTTAAAATGATCGTCCATTTTTTTAGTATATTTAGTTTTTTCGGAGTTTTGATTTTTTTTCGAAGTGGCGCTAGTGCGCAGTCAGGTAGCCCCTTATGTGACCTACCTATGCATTTTTTTTATAATGTCAGTTGACGATTTATTTCTTTCTATTACCTACAAGTAAGATAAGGTATATAGACTATTACGTTAGCTTTAAGTGAGCAGTTATTGTATAAGTAGGTAATGTAGCATCGGGCCTCGTTGGTCTGTGTGCCGTGTAGTTTGATACTGGCGATGTGATTCTTTTTATAATATATTCGTTCTCTTTTTAATTATTCAGTTTAGAAAGAGAGCGATAGAAACTTCTTACGAGCTGGGCCGTAGAGTTTTGACGTGCTTACCTGCCGTCCGCCGTCGTGTGCGGACGATTATATTATTTTCAGTGCAAGTATTGTAATATTAATTTATAATAAACCAGTTGTTAATTTGTGAGAAGTGAGTTTTGTATTTTAAGTGGCGGCTCCCTGTAGGAGAGCTGTTACAGTACCTATATACCTATCCAACACCTAATTATTTACTTAATTATCTATTTATGTATATTTAAGTTATGTAGGTTTCTCGAAAACGGCTCTAACAATTTAGATAAAATTTTACTCAGTTTATTTAGGTAGGAAAACATTAAACCACAAAAAAATATTTATGTCGGAAATCTATTTACTACCGACAACATCTCATATCAAATTATGTAGGTTAGGTTATTTCTTAGATTGGTATAGGTAAATAGTCTGTCGATATATAAATACCGCCAAAGACGGACTTGGCATGAAGAGAGCTCGACGTGTACTCGTAGTTATAACTCACGTTAAAAAATAAAATAAAAAAAATAACAGAACCCAAAACAAATTACATTTACCGCAGATTTATTCGTTTAATATTCCTCCACACACACCGTAGCGTAATCCGCGCGACCTTTCCAAATCAAAATGCATTGTTCTGCAGTCACACTACAGCTATAAAGAACATTGCGCCAGACCACGTGTAGGCAATAATTCTGGCGTATTAAAAACAAAGCCGGCGACATTAGTTCGTTGGTTGGCAAGCGAGCCAGCGGTTGAAAATTATTTGCAGTTGGTGGATTGTGTGATTAAAAACGGTTGCCAGTTATACCGAAGCGTAAATAGTATCAAAAAATTTGAACATATTATCTCAGAGTAAACTCACGGTTACATTGAAGACGTTAATTTGATCAAGGTGCGATACTGACTTTAAATTTAAAATGCATTATTATTAAATATTCACGAGACGTGAATTGATAAATTACAAGGAAATTCTAGGACATAAAAATAAAAGAGATTCATTGAAATACATTTCACTTAAGTATTATTTAGTGCGTACTTGTTTCGATGACAAATTATCCCTCCGTTAGACATATTTAGAGATCCAGCTGACACTAAAAATTTATGGATGAATACAAGGCCCGCTCATCCATCAATGTCTTGATTTTATTAATATAACGCACAATTTATTAAACGCACAAAAGTTTCTAGGTTTACTCAACCAGCAACTAAAAGACAATTAACTATATCATAGTATAATAATATGAGCAACTTAAACTAAACTTTTAAGTGATTAATGCGAAATAAAAGGGGCAAAAAATTAAACAACCGGTTAGGGCCGGTAGAATAGTGCCATATTTTTTATTTTATAAAGTCTTTTTGTCCTAATATTATCTTACTTAGCGTGTAATCCCACTGATGAACAAAAACCGCTCTCTGCCTACTCCTTTCACTCATAGAATACTATTAAGAGCAAAGAGCATCAGGATAGCTTTTAGCGAAATTGCTTTACTCGTCTTTCATACGAGTAAAAGAATAAATAAAGTAAATAAATAAATATGGGGACATCTCACACACGTCACACGGCTATCCAAATCTAAACTAGTCAGAGCCTGTATTATGGGTGTCAGACAGCTGACATACCTACACAAATATATAAATAAATAAATACATATATAGATAAACAACAACAATAGAAACTTTGCAAACACAAGTGCTCATCACACGAATGTTTGCCCTGGGCGAGATTCAAACCCTATGCGTCGGAGGCAGATACACTACCACCTAGGCTGCGGGTCCGTCAATAAATCAGCGATCAGCGAATCAGCAACTTATTCCAATAACGGTGTGACCCACAGCCTCTCAACAATATATAAATGTCAACGTGAAAAAATAGCTCCATGAAAGTACCAGCTGTAACCATCCACCCTTGAATTATAAACCACAGTCTACAGAGTTAATTAACTAAACTTCGGTTAACTACGGTTCTGTGAGGCCTTAGTTAGCCCTGCGGCTTCATTCGTTACGCGAACAGCGGGAAGTTAAATGACAATCAGTTTAGTTGCTGGGATTATCTAAGTTTATGGTAAAATCTAAGTTTTTGAAGTAAAAGAAGGGTTTAGTTTAGAAATGTCATTATTAATTTGTGGCGTTAATCGAACCGTTTACCTTAATAATTAAACAATTTTTTTTTATTATTATTTAAGCAGGCAAACGAGTGGACGAGCCACAGTGGTGGTAAGTGGTCATCGTCGCCCATGGACATTCGCAACACCAGGGGGGGTTGCCAACGCGTTGCCAGCCTTTGAGAGCCCTATATACTTCGTGTTGTAGTTTCCTGATGGAATTCCATATTAATTAATATAATAACAATTTATACACTGCCTGAAGATAAAGTAGATGAAATAACGAAACCGGTAACATTTTTAATGTAAGATAAATTAAATTAAAGTGAAAATAACGGTATTTATACTTAATTAATAATTAAAATCAGGATAGCCGGTCGTCGGTCACTAGCAATTAAGATCGAAGAACTTCAAAATCGTTCATTTATAAGCAGTATTAAATATAAAAAAATAAGGACCCCGAAGGCCGGGCAAAGCGGAGAAGATTAAGTAAGAAAGCGGACCCCAGCACAAGGCCGGGAAAACGCTAGGACGAAGAAGATTAAATATAAAAAAATAGCTTACCTATTGGTGCAACAAAGTATTTCATTATATTTTAAAAGCTTTGGGAGTAAAATTTAAACTGAATCGTTCACCACCACGATAAAACTGAGAGCTTGTTTCAAACAACCGTATCACGTAATGCAAGGTTTATCTTTAGACTCATTTTGTACAATTTTGTTAGGACAATTTGTGGAATAGTCTGTGTTGTCAGGAGTATGACTGTCGATTATTTTGGTTTAAAAAATAGTTTTAATCCAACAATAAAAGTATTTACAAAAAACCTAATCTAATAACCCGCCCCAAAGCGTGCCTGCAAAACCTTCCTGTCGTTGGCTGTCGTCGATCATTTGTCAACCGTCAGCCTTCAACCACTATCCTGTCTTTCTTTTTTTTTGATAGTAAACAGTGAGCACGGCGATTTGCAGATTGTCTTTGTATGTGTACGTAACTCGCAAAAAGATTCAAACAGCGAAAACAAAACACAGGTAGCGATTGCAAAAATGGGGCAAGTTAGCAAAAAGATAACGAAACGACTGTGTTCACCGTTTGAAAGCACGTTTGGACAGGTTGTTGCCAGTTTTACGTCCGTGTAGCGTTTAGTACACTACCAACTACACTCACGGCGCGATAGCTGTGTTTTATTAGAGCTCCGAGTCTTCATGAAGCGACAATTTGAATTTACGTATACAATTTGATGCTCATTACGTAGCCAGAAAGTAATTTTCATCAAGTAAAGACAAAATGAGGATGTTTACTAGAATTTATTATTAAGATTGCTTAATTTTCAGTCAGTCATTACGTTTTAATTTGATGTTGCTTTGGTGTTTAATTTGGTGACAAAAGGTCCATTTTAAGTTTTTTTTTTGTGTCGCATCGCACTGTATCTGTCTATAAAATAAATGACAATCAATTTAAAGTGTCAGATGGGACAATCTATTAAGAAGTCATCGTCTCAATGGAAAAAAAAGAAAAATCGAGTGGTATATTTGGCTACGCAATGTACATAAAATTGTTCTGTGTAACGAATCTTGAACGTACACTAAACTGAATTTTGGTCAACAGCGGGTTAGGTAAACAAAACGAAGTTACTTTTTTACCCATTTGCGCTAAGAAAAATCTAGGTTATGTTTTTCTCAATTATCACGTTTATTCGACGCTCTTACCGTGAAGGAAAATATCGTGATGAAACCTGCACACTTCTGCGATGAAATTCAAAAGTTGTGTGTGAAGTCGACTAATCCGCACTGCACTTTGTGGAGCGAGACGTTAGGGAAACAAGTGAACACTGCGAGTGCTGACAAAAGACTACTTTTATTTATTAATAACCTAGTTTATAAGTACATTAGTCGCTTGACATAAGACAGTAAACTTACTCCTTACAACTTATTTGTAATAATATGATAGATCCCAGCTTTCTCAGTTCATTCAACTTTTTAACGGTTTCGACTGTTTGCTCTTCATGAAAAACTAAACATCTGCATATTATCAGTTTTATTCACGATAAAAAATAATAATTATATAGAATTTACAAAAAGAACAGTCCTTTGAGCTGGAAACAGTAAAATGTGGTTTTCAAAAAGCGGCTCTTTTGTCAAAGTGGAAACCACAGGAACTTTTTGGGAACACGTTTTAATTAATAATAAAACCGCGAAGCGAAAAGATACTTAACCGGATAAAATAGGCCGACTCGTAAAAAGACAAATAATTCTTTGATCGAGACCGGTTACGTACAAAGATCATTTATTCCGCACAGCGGTCCGCCCGCGGCTACGCTCGCGTTATGTAAGATTTCCCGTGGGAATAATATTTTTGCCACAAAAAGTATTCTATGTGTTAATCCAGGGTACAAACTATCTCCATTCCAAATTTTATCCAAATCCGTTGAGTAGTTAAGGCGTGAAAGTGAAACAAACATCCAAACATCTAAAAATCCAAATATATTTTCACATTTATAATATTAGTGTGATGTGATTGGAAACCGGTTACGAAATTGCGGTTACGTAGGCGGCCGAGGGACAATTTTATTTAAGAGAGCAAAACTTTATTTTCTTTAGGTCACTTTTTTGGCAGATATTAAATTTATTGCATGTTCTGGCATGGATACAAGGATAATTTTGTAGTACAATTTCTGATTAGCGGTTTTTTCTTGACACACGTAATATAGGTTTTTTTATAGGTTTTTGGCTTGATGATGATTGAGTAAAAAAAACCTTTAGAGGTCTTGCTGTTATTATTTATTATTTTATTTATTTGGGTTAACACACAGTGCGCAGAATGTGTATTTAAAACACGGATTGAATAAAAAAAATGAGAAGTGGTGAGAACCTATGGTGTGTGGTGTTGCGTTTTAATCTGCGTACTTTACCAATAAGGGAATTATGCACATTTTTTTAAAATTCATTAATCGAAATATTTCAATTTCCAGATAAACAAAACCTGCAAAAAGTTCATTAAGTATAGGATATTATTTATCTTTTAATAACCACTTTACTTATGACAGTAGTTAAAAATACAAATTTATTTTAAAAAATGTCACTAATTTAACAAATACAAAATGCCAAGAATACATAACATCAGTCAAATAACCCGCCCCTAACCGTTCCCGGTGCAAAGGTGCCCACAACGCTGGCAGCGTTACCACGCTGGATCGCAATAGCCAACCTTTGCACCAGGAACCATCCGGAGCGAGAGACATGTGTGCGTTCCTTTAACCTCTGCCCCAGTTCCGCTACCAAACGTTTAGAATAAAAAATTATTATCAAATATCTAGCTCAGAAATAAAGTTATAAGGCTTCAAAGTTGATGGTTAGACAGAGAGGTCCGACGTGACATGTGACGTCATATAAGGTCACGCGGGCCATACATCCGCCATAGAAAATTTTGTTTTCGTAAGAGGGACAGATATACCTTATTTGTTTAATAATGTTGTATCTAGTTTGTTTTTCGATCAAATTCGATTCTGTTTTGACTGTCAGTATTCTATTTTTGTACAATTTCAGATGAACTATGAAAAAAACTAATATTTTTTATGCATATTCCCTATTAATACATCCTATAGGCAAGCTATACAGGGTATTTTAGGCACCTACCTAATTTTGCGCCTATTATAAATACTTAAATATTTTCTTAATATTCAAAATTCTGAATATAGTCATCTCACCTACCTTTCCACAAACCTCTATAAAGTAATGAATATTCCATAACCCATACCCCAAATGTTCAACTAAACCCAACTTAACAATTCAACGTTAAGATGTCCCGAAAGTCAGACCGGCTTAAGACGTGCAAATTGCCAACTATTAGAACCATATCCCGGATCTAGTTCTAACCGGCTGGCAAGTTACACCCGGTCACTAATGGCGGATTCGGATCCGGTAATTGAGTGACGACGATCCGGAGATCTGGTACTCGTATCAGTAATTTGCCTAGACCATGTGTATTAGCCTCAGTAAGCCTTAGAGGATGTGTTAGGGATTAAATTGTAGGGTTAGTAAGGGAGTTATGGTGAGGTGAGGGAACGTCGGTGACTAGCAAGTTGATTTTCGTGCCTCGTGAAGCACGTTAGGGCATTAATCTCGATTCACGACTCTGGTGCAATTCAAATAATCGTTATTTATTATTATTTAAACATTTATTGTACACAATAGAACACAATTACATTTGAAAAAACGACACAACAGGTCTGCTTATTTCTAAAGAAATATCTTCCAGCAGACCCTCGGAAGAGAGAAGAGATAGTAAGACGCAGATAAAACGAGCACAACTTTATGGAATACAAAAGGACAAGACAGTCACAAGAATTACTAATATAATATTACTGATATTACTTATACCGTTGTCTTATCGGTTGTTTAATAACCTCTGCACTCTGTCACCTGGTTAAGATAATAAATAGTTATTTGTTAGGTAAGAGAGGAATGTTGATTTTTCCTCAGAGAACTGATATTGAATCCAGAGCATGTGAAGGAGTCTGTAATAGAAGCACGAGCGAAGCGAGTGTTTCTTAAACTAGACTCCTGAAGCTCGCGAGGGATTCTAAGGTACGAGGTGAGAATAAGATTCCTCTCAAACCCAACACATTATTTTTACCTGTTCCGGCAAGGAAATCATTAACTATTTACTTACCTACGTAAATATTGGTACTTAAAAATGTACAAGAGTTCACTTATTTTCGATATAATTCTATAAGTTGAGATTTAATTACTGTATTTCATCTTAATAATTTTAAATTTTTAGTTATTAAGATAAAAATAAACAACCAAAACAATAAACAAACTTTTAGGTTATAATTTTTTAGGGTGCGTTCCAAAATTGTATGAAAACCTATCCCTGTGTTCCGAGACGCGCTTAAATCGGTTTTAGCGCACTCAAAGGCAGGCGAAACCCATACAATCTTTTGGTTTTCTGATCGCTGCTGACGGCGCTGACAGTTTGATTCGGAACACGCCCAATAAAAAAAAATGGCTCACGTCAATAAAATTATTATACGCGCGGATAAATGAAAACTTTTTTCCTGTGTTCGAAATTCAAACTAATTTTCCTTTCTAGACATGAGAATGGTTTGCATGTCTAGAAATGAATAAGCGATTTTCAGCCCTATTTTCGGGCATTAAAAGCCAACTTTTCGAGGTGGAGAGGTAAAAAGTGTATTTTTTTGTTTAAACAAAAGTTGATCACGTTGTAATAGGGTATTCTACTATGTTTGAATAAGTTCTTCAAAACGTTGATTTTCCTAATAAAAAGCCACAAAAAATATATTTCGGCAAAATAAACACGCTTTCTTGCCATAAAATTAAATTAAATTTTAAACTTTTTTTATTCCCGCGAAAACGCTGTCAGCCATTTTCGTAACGTAATATTGGTAAACAAAAGTCGTGTATGTACTCATTCAATAATACTCCGTGAAGTTTATGTACAGTCAGCTGACGAATTAGCTGACCCCCCCGCCCGAAACCGATGAAGTTTTCTTGGGTAATTGTTTTTGCTTTATCATGAAATTTTGTATAATTGTACAGGTCAATAAACTGTACGAGTATATAAAATGTTATGTAAAAATTTAAATAATCACCTGAGGAAATCTCATCGGTTTCGAGCGGGGGGGGGTCAACTAATTCGTCAGCTGCCTGTACCTAGCTGTTTACACTGAACACTGACAGTTTTTGCCTGTATGACGTCACACTACGGCGGCGGCTCGTGTTTTAGGTCACGTGATATACATATTAAAAATTACGACTGTTAATTTCAATATAATAAAACAATAATGTGCTTTTATGACTCAAAACCTTAAAATCAGAATACTTAAGTATATTTCTATATAAATTTTTATTTTTATCAAATTTCATAATTTATTTTTCACTACCAAAAGTACCCTATTACAATGTAATTACCTATATCGTCAGACAGTAAAGAGGGTTATACCGGGTGTCCAAAAAGGGTATTTGCACTTTTAAATATCAATAAATCGTCTTAATGAGGGTGGACAGCAAAAACAAATATAATGTCATAAGTGGAATTTATTGGAAATTTAGTTGAAATGGATTCGTATACCGGAGCTCAGCGCGCATTATGTGTACGAGCTTATATCAAAACAATAATTCTATAATAACAGCTCGCTGCTTACATCGCGTGCAGTTCAATTTACGGGACATTTCTTGATCTCCCAGTGCGAATATCATTAGAAAATGGATTAAGACGTAATGGACGTCATTTGGACAACATATTTTTTGTCGTAAACTTTCCATTGTATGTACTTTTTGCAAATAGTAATAGAATTATGTAATTATATATTTTTCATGTATAATTTTTGGGTATAAATTGCCAACACCCTTTTTGGACACCCTTTATTAATTTCCTAAATACAAAATCATTGCAATTTTTTCAACATTAATAAAGATCATCAGACTATAAAACCGATGCGATGTCAAATGTACAACTCCAAAACTTTTAGCACCATTACTACCCTCAGATATATATATTTATATATTTATATTGGAAACCCAGAAGAATACTTCAATAGTCAATTCAACCACATTTCGATCAATTTCATTTCAACACTTCTATCGAAACACCGCTGCATATTTCGCCGCCTGCGCAAAACGTCTGAAGTCACAAATTGACAACTTGAGAAGGATCTATTACAAGTTTCTGATGTCACACCAACGCGTGTCACCAACTTACTACACTTTGAGACATTGGTAGCGATTCACACAGTCACGTTCTAATCCTTAATATCGTCAGTCCTTTTCACCTTTTAAACATTAAAAAGGCACAGGAGATGGCCATCCTAATATTAGAGCTTTCAAAAATTAAATTTGTACCTTATGGACGCGTCGATTGCATAATTTTAGAGAGCACGTAAAACATCCAACTTAAAGATCTCTTAATATAACGGGTTCAAAATAACATCATTCGTTCATCTGAACTTATCACCTTTCTTTCACTGGTCATAAAAACGAAAATGATAGCTGGATTTTAAAATTAGAATTAGAGCATGACTTTCCGAATCGGGGCCATTGTGAGTTGTTTGTCGGCAACGTAGTGTAGTTGGTAGTACGCCCGCTTACGATGCTTAGGGTCGCGGGTTTGACCCCCGACCAGGGTTAACATTTGTGTAATGGGTGTATTTATTTTCATGTACTGTCTGCCCACGATTTCGTTTCTTTGGTCTTCAGATTTATCCCGAAATGAAAGTAATTTAGATAGGAATTATAAGGATATCTGTTTTCCTTTTTTAACTATCGAAAGTTCACTATCATGACATCACGTCTTGCTATCGTCAATACAATATATTTTTTCATTTGTAAATAGGATGCTAAACAAATCCTTTCGATATTCCAAAATATTATCTGTGGTTCCTAGATTGTGCAAAATAATTCCTTTTTATTGTGGTATAGTATGGTATGGTATTTGGTTATCTATATAATTATAATTATTATAATTTTTTAAATATTTTTTTTATCATTTGATTAACTGCAAAAATCGATCGTATAACTTTAGACCGAAAATAGTTTGCCGACAACCGGTGACCGCGCGTTTGATAAACTTCCGACCGCATCATAGATAAAAATCTCAAGAGCAAAATACCACTTTTCAGATAAAGGGCGTCACAGACGGTTAAGATACGATATTATCGCACAAGGCAGCCAGCTCTCTCGTCGCCATTCACATTTTATGCAAAGCGGGGGTCAAACAAAATGGCGAATCAATCAGTGACCGGCCATTCTGCACACAAAGTGAATGGTGATGAGAGAGCTGGCTGCCTCGTACTATAATATCGTATCTTAACCGTTTGTGACGCCCTTAAATAACACGCACTCCTTTTTATACTGCATAAACTGCTTCGATAAAATCGAAGCGAGTGTGATAGTGTACGATTATACGAATAAAGGTATATTAATCAACGAAAATTTCCTTTACTACCTTAAGAATATTATGAATGTTGTTGTTTTTATGGGCCGTTTACGTGCCTTTGGTAATTGGATATGGTCAAATGTTTTCCAGATCCCTATCGGATCGTGATGTGTGAGGTTAATAAAAAAATGGCTAAGAGTGTGTCGGACCAAAATAGAGAGCAAGAAAAGTTAAAACAATACAATACAAATATATAATACTTTATTGTCACCAAACGAAAACAAAACAGGAAAACATAACAGAAACATAAAAACATAAGAGTCAACAGGCGGCCTTATTACTACGGTAGCAATCTCTTCCAGGCAACCTTGGGTCTAAATAAATATTTAACTTTTTTCTTATTTTAAATCCTGTTATGGAACCGCCCAAAGCCTGACATTAATGTTCATGTAATAACCATTTCTTTGGTTTTTAATTAAGTTAAGTTTTGAGACATAAATTGTTAAAAAAATACCTACAATTTATTTACAAGTGAATAAGAGTAAGAACACCACTAGTTATTTTATGCATAGGATCCCATTTATTAAGCAATGGTTTTTGGCTAAAGGAAAACCGTTTAGCTTACATACAATAAACCTAACTGTACATGACTACCTGTTCTTACTTCCACTCTGTCATTTATTATTTCTTTGTGTGCAATAAAGTCTATTCATTCATTCATTCATTCATTCATTCATTCGTTCAATAAAGCAGATAATAGAGAACCTTTTTACCACACCCATTTGTTCCACAAACAGCCTCTTTAATCTGAAAAGTCATAAAGGACATTAAGCTACCTGAATATAGGTATTATAATAGGCTGAACATGACAGCCTGAACGCTTAATGCTACCTTCATTAATTCTGTGTTAAGGACTCTCAACCACTAATAAGCTCTATTTAGAATATTTCATGTGGGGTCGGTTGTTGACCTTACAACTCACACCTTAAAAGATAAGACAGTAAACAAAAGAAGAAGCTTAAAAGATACTTTAATGGAACTTAAGATGTAGATAAAAATAATTTTAAAAATGTTTCTTTAACTTACTAATTCTTTACAACTTATTAAGGTAATACGAACTGTTTAAGGTAATACGAATTAGCGAAGAGAAGAGCGGAGTGGAGCTATGTTTAAGTAGTGTATTTAGATAGTGTATCTGCTCATATGGAATTTCAAAATTTGGTAAATATCTCGGACACCATTTCGCATGTTAGGTACTAAAGCTTTTTTTTATGAAGCATGGGTTCGCATTTGAGCACAGTCGCACCTGATGGAAAGCGAAGACAAGGTCGAAAATAGAATACGCTTACCTAGAAAACTTGAATACACCAAGGTTACACGATTTCGTAAACACTGATATTCACACGGGAGAGCATTCCACTCTCTAGCTGTCAATCAATCAGCCTATTGCAGTCCACTGCTGGATGTAGGCCTCCTCAAGGGCACGCCAAAGCGCACGATCACCCGCTTTCCTCATCCAGCCACACCAGCGACCTTCCTCAGGTCATCAGTTCACCTGGCAGGGGGGCGTCTCACACTACGTTTCCCGAGACGTGGTCTCCTTTCGAAAACCAGTCTGCTCACAGCTCTGCCTCAGAGGAAACTCCTAAGGATTATAGCACACATGTCAAAGCAAAAAATTATCAGCATCTCCTCTACTCGAGGTTTTTTTTAAAAGAACCTTATGGCTATTTGTACCAAAAAGGTAGCGGGCGCGGACTTGCGTCATTTCGGATTATTTTATTAAATGCAACGCTCGTTTTCATTGTATCCGTCCACTCCAAAATCTGTCCTGGCGATTAGTTAAATGTTACAAAGGAATTTCCGGAGAAAAACCATTAGTTTAATATATTGCTATACAGCTCAGGCTGGAAGGAAAGGGCCAACCCTTCCAATGATAAATCGCTGGAGTTTGTCAGGGTCAGAGGGCACAGCCTTTTGCGCTACGTAATTAAAGTGGGTTCTAGAGTGCTATTGTTTCTTATTAGCAATCATCCGGAAGTCGTATCCCAGTGGGGTCACTGTAAGAAATAACCTCTCTGGGAGACTTTCCTGTTTGGTTTGGACTGCAGGCTCACCTGGTTCTCGTGATTCCTTGATTTCCTTGCCTTCCTAGGCACGTTGGTCATTATCAAAAGCTCATATACGTCCCCACGGAAGAGCTCGAGCCTACCCTGAATTAGAGCGAGTAGGCCTTAGTCGACCAGGCTGGCCCAGTGCGGGTTGGTCGACTTCACACACAACCTTTGAATTTCTTCGCAGGAGTATGCAGGTTTCATGACGATGTTTGCCTTCATCGTAAGAGCGTCGAATAGATGTAATATTATTTTATCACGATATATTGATGTTTTCCTTTATGTAGTATCAAATAAACGTGAAATTCATTACACACATTGTACACAGATACGTGGTGAGATTAAACCACTTTGAACCTTTCGAACGGGATGCACCACCAACGTTCTCGCCTTACCCTAATATTCAAAATAGTGTACACATTTTGAGTATTAAAATGCACAAGATAGCGTAGCAGTCTCTACAGCTACAAATAGTCTACGACGTGCTACGTCGTAGCATTCTATTTCAAAGCTAGAATTTCAAGGTTTTTTTGAACGCACTTAACCTACAGCTCTATCCATCACTGACTAGTAAAGAAAATCTTAAGGGAATAAAAAGGATTCAATAGACACAACGTTACTTAAATATTAGTCAAATAACTACTCTGGTTTCCATGGAACGAGATTGATTCAGCGTAGTTCGATATCAAGAAAGAAACCAAGAATCATGGAACCATGGTAAGAAACCAACCAATAGGCTACGTTCATTAACAGCCTTGTGGGGACTAAATATACTGTTTACAAAGCCAGCAGGCTAATCTCCACCCATTAATCACTAAACTAGCTCACCGTCACTGCTTCGGTCGGCTACGGAACATTGCTGATAACTTACAAAGTGAGGACATTAATTTAGCGAAGGTGACAGTTTCAATACCAATTCTATAGGCACTTTGACCTCGAAGTTTTATACCTAGTTAGGCCTACAAAATAAAACCAGTTTCCTTGAGATAATCAATCAATCAGCCTATTGCAGAAATAGAAATAGAAATAATCTTTATTTGCATAAAACATTGTAGTAATGGTGGTCAAGAATATTTTACAAGAACAATGATGTTTAGCCAACTTATTGATTGGCATGCAAATTTTGTCACAAAATTTCAAAGAAATAAATAAATATAATTTGGTAAGCTCACAATGTCAAGAATTCTGTAACACTATAAAAACCCCTATCACTCAACCATTGAAATAGCTTGCGTTTAAATGTTCTTAAATTAACAGTTTTTAGGTCTTTCGGTATTTTATTGTAAATTCTGATGCACATTGCAGTCCACTGCTGGACGTAGGCCTCCCCAAGGGCACGCCAAAGCGCACGATCGCCCGCTATCCTCATCCAGCTACCACCAGACCTTCCTCAGGTCATCAGTCCACCTGGCAGGGGGGCGCCCCTCACTACGTATCCCGAGACGTGGTCTCCATAATCAATATGAGAAATACTGGCACGTTCTGTTTGAGACTATCCGACGGAGAGAGTCAAGTCCACTCTAAGCGACTAATCCCAGTGGTCAACTTAATGGTCAAATTCACACTCAACCATTTAATTAGTAGGTGTAACTGTTACACAATTGACACTATCATCATCATCTCAGCCGAAAGACGTCCACTGCTGGACAAAGGCCTTAACACTATACTTAAGAACAATTTGTTGTACACTGATAGGAGAATGTTACGTTTACAGGTAGTAAATGATTAATACTTGGCGAATATTATTAAATTATATAAAGTGATTTTAATTTTTTCAATAAAATATAGGTTACTCCAAATACATTTTAAGTAGAATTACAGTATTCACATGAAAATAAAAGAAAACTCGCGTTATGTAGACTGCCTTATTGTCGGCACTTTCTTCCAGGTAGCTTATTTCTTTGTAGAGGCTTGAGGTCAAAACAACGACCGAAATTTATGACCGACCCGTAAATTTCTAGTAAACATGTAAGGTGTTTTATGTTTGCTATCTAGAAGCAAATTTAGGTGAAATTGTACCCATAACTCCTATGTGAATACGTTCAGATAAGGAATAGACCGAGTGAGAAATATAGCGTTTCCTCTACTTCAATACTTTATTGGGTAACACTTTTGATATTATAAATACCCCTTTTAAAAAGTTTTGCAAAATAAAGATCCTTCAAACAACATAACATATTTTTGTTGTGTTTTGTTTTGTTTGTGTCGTTTGTTTTTTAATTGTTATTATTGTATTTGTATTGTAATTGTTTTCTTTCATTTCTTTCTTTCTTTCAATTGAAAGATCGCAACGGAAGAATGTCCGAGTAGCTATAAAAGATTTCAGTAGAAATAGACAACAATTCATTTGACAAAAGGACAACACTTCAACGTCTTAAATGTAAAACAAACTTGCGACACGTGATTTCTCATTGCTCGCATAACATTTACTGGTGATGTTACGTAGTAAAAGAAATACAGACTAAAAAGTTCAGAAGACGGCTTTATTATGCTTTAAAACTGTCAACCAGCGTCCTGTCCTGTGGGATGGCTCTGCCAAGTATCAGCTGGATGCATTGGATTCGGTAGATCGAAGAGCTAGGAGACTCATTGGCGACATTGCGCTGGCTGAAACCAAGCTTCAAAGCTTGGAGCATCGGCGCAAAGTTGCCAGCCTCTCGGTATTCTACAAGGTGTATCATGGAGAGTGTGCCCAGGCACTTCACGTTCTTATCCCGCCACCTTCTGCCACCGGAGTACTCGGCGCCGGGGGCGTTTCCCCCCTCACGTCGTTGAATTTCCCGTAGTCGTCTTTCTTGGTGCGTACAGCACTAGAGTGGAATGCTCTTCCGGCGTCTGTGTTTCCGGAGTCTTATAATCTAGGTGTATTCAAGGAGGCATCTTTTGGGTGAGCGTGTATCATCTTCGACCTCGTCATCACTTTCCATCAGGTGAGGCTGTGGTCAAACGCGAACCTATTTAACATAAAAAAAAAAGTCCTTCTAAATCACTAAAATGCAGCTTACGGGATGAAGATACCCATCTTCAGAGGCATTATAACCCGCCCCAAGTAATCAAGAGTTCCAAATTTAGAACGCGCCAAAAATAGGTTGAACAGAGTTTGAGAAAACGCCCAAAGCTATATCAATAAACGCTTACTTCTGAACTCAACATTAATAAAACAGGAGTCCTCTGGAGTTTCCCGACGACGCAATATTTCGACAACCCTGTAGCTATTACCACCCTTACGAACAAAAATACACTTTAAAAGTTTCCGAACAGAGTTCAAAATTCATTACAACTTAAATTTAGCGACTGAGGCGTTCCTATGATGAACTTCCGCAATTTTAGCTTTGCGGTTCGATAACTAACGCCATCTTGAAATTAAGGAAGATATTAATTAATTCGAAGTTACAATGTAAGTTTGTTTTGAAGTAGTAGGTACTGCGGAGCTATGTTTATAACCCCATGGATTATCACAATAGCACTTATAATTATGCTTCGCTAATTGGCATTTGAATATTGCTTGTAAAATGATAATGATATAAGTTATAAGAAGTTAGCTGTCCAAGAATATATCTAGCTCGGGCAGACATTGCAGTTGGGTAGAGACATCTTCGAGCGTGAAATCGCAAGGTGAGTACAGTTGGGCTGGGCAGCATTTGGGAAACTGCGTCATATCTTCTCGTCGCCACTCCGCAATGCCTGAAAAGCAGGGTGTATAACCAGTGCGTTCTACCCGTTTTGACATACGGAGCCGAGACGTGGAACATGACCGTGAAGCTGGCCCACCGGCTACATGTCACTCAGCGAGCTATGGAAAGATGCCCCCACTGCGCTCTTCCGCCCCATGGTCTTTCCTGCCCAAGCGGCCGCCAGTTCTCCGAGCAATGTGCTGTACTGCAACTACAATTTCTAGGTCATAAAAACAACGATTTTGGTTATAAACTCATATAAAGTGTATCGTAGGCCTTTCTCCCCCGATCTGAAAGGTCATCATTATTTGCCAACCGTTTCCTAAACAATGTAACCTCAGGCTTGTGCGGCGAGATTAATGATTGGCGCTTAACATAAAAATGGCTGCATTTACGGGTCGGCTTTACAGTCAAGCCACCATAAAAAGATCTTCTTACTTCTATGGAAGTGCGTTACTTGATAAAAAAAAATTGTCTTAATAGTTTAGTACATCATTACAAATCAAATGCATTGATGTTTCTTAAAGTCAGTTATTTAACTAAAAAACTTACTCCTAATCTTAAAGGGGTTCCCTCAAATGTCCAGGTTAGGTGGCAGGTCATCCACGTCCAACTGGGACCACGGACCACTTTACCCCTTTTGAAAGCTGATAGTGGTAAGCTGGTCCCACTTCTCGTTTATGATGTAGGCCGAGTGAGGCACTTTTATATAATTACAGATCGAAAACAATAACGGAATCGGATGATGTTTAATAAATGACAAAACCGTTTGTGTGTTGTTTTAAGTTTCTGAAAATCCTGGTCAAATCTTATTTTATGGTTTCACACGATGTTAAAATCGTTTGTGTACTAAGTACATGGCTTAAGTTTAAATCATAATTATTTGTAAAACGTCTAAGGTTTTTTACGTAAGTGTACAATTATTTATTATCTTAACCAAAAATTACTTTTCTATCAGTAACGGGTTTTATAAAATTTGTACCATACCGTTGTACAAATAACGGGTATATTTTTACTTTGCCCTATGAAATGAGGGTTGCGTGACTCCGAAACAATTTTGGAGGAAGTGCCGTGATGGATGACGAGCTTCGCCAAGTTTTTTTTTACGGCCATGTCTCGTGCATGTTTACAAAATTATACATTGTTCGGATTTTATGCTTTTCATACTCATTTTTACGTGTTTTTGAACTGCGTATGGGTTGTGGCTGAAGAGATAAGGAGGGTTGTGTCTAAAAAGATTATAAATTTATAAAACTAAAAGACTACTGCGTGATGGGTGGTAAAGGTTTCTTCGGGGTGAGGTGCCATTCATTAGTAGGCCAGTCATATCGTACAAATAAAAAGGCTGAAATAGACATAATTGCGGTAAACTTGCTCTTTTGGTATGTTGTTTGGGTCCACCTGGATAGTATTAATCCAGATTTGCAGCAGTCTGAAATTCTCGCGCGCTGAGAAGTTGCTGAAAAACCACCAAAAACGACATTGGAAGGCTCTGACGATAAGGCTCTGACGATAAAGGTCACTACTTTTTTGAAGTGTACAAAATTCCTGACAATTTGAACCCTAATTCAATTGTGTAGGTTTAGTAGGTCATACGATACAGGTTTCCCAATATTCACTATTTTCCCCAAAATGTTGAAAATTGGAAATATCTAATTTGTGACCTACAACTACTCAGCGTGCGAGAATTTCAGACTGCTCCAAATCTGGATAAATACTATCCAGGTGGACCCAAACAACATACCAAAAGAGCAAGTTTACCGCAATTATGTCTATTTCGAATGTAACATATGACTGGCCTATAGGAATATGTGTAACTACTACTTCCGTTAATATCTATAGAAACCAACGGCCTTCCGAAGCTATCCAATAAAACTTACAATTACAATTCGAAGTACATTGCGCAGCCGATATGCCAAGAAGATAAATGTTTATAATTTTGGTTAATTGACTACGCAATGTAGACCTACTTCTAATTGTAATTGTTTGAACCTTACAATACAATACAAATATTGTTTATTGACACCAAGAATTCTTCATTATGAGAGTCGAACTAATAAGTTAATCAGCAGCTTTTCATATAATCGGGATGTCAACTGATTAAAAATCAGATTCCATTGTGTTATCCTAAAATACTTACCTACCCCAATCGCATTACCAGCCTATTTTATCATTTTGCATAACTCGTACGAGACGCTTCAAACTCGTTCCACTTCAACAGGAACCTTTGAATCACACAAATACATTCACTATTCCAGAATACTTACCTCATCTTTATCTCTCTAGAAGCATAGTTGCAATTCGAATAACACCGTCTTGTACAACGGCAAAAATAAGTTGGCCAGAGGGCATTATGTATTAGGCATTCATCGAAGCTTCGGAAAACATTTTTTTCCCTCGCTACGTGTTCGATTTCCTCAAATATGTTTATATTCACCTGCGGAGCCTACATTTGCAACCGAATAGAGCTTTTTCTTCCGCGATGTTATTCAGGAAGGAGGTTTGTTATTAAGATGTGGAGAACTTCAGTTAGTTCATATTTACAAATACAAAGGAGAATGGGCAATATTTACAACTAAATTCACTGCGCTCTAGAATGTATTACTATATAAATTAAAAGCACGTGATAAAATATAATGCATATTTTGTAACCAAAGTCATTACTGAGTAGCAGTGCTTTTATTTAATTAATAAGTTTAATTTATAGTCGCCTATGGCTCCAACCCTCACAGCTGGGCCCACTCAACCGAGATGCAACATGTGGCGTGCTCGAACACCGCTTCCGGATCCCTTTGTCCCGCTTTCTGAGAGTCTACCGGCTGGACATGGATTACCATGGCCGATCTGGAAGTTTTCAAATTGACTTCGGACTTAGGTCGGCTGGAGCAAGGAGAATATGTTCAGGTGGGGATTCTCGTAAAACCCAAACACAGACTGTGTGTGTGGAGCAGTGCAGTCCATAGCGCATTTAGTATCCTGTCCTGCCTGCCCTGTCACCCGTTTGCAGCAGGACTTAGGCTGCTTTTCCACCAAAGTTGTGCGAGGATGCGTTGCGAGGGATGTGTTTTTCAAGAACTAATAGAATCGCTTCGCCAGAGCTGTGCTGAGCGAGGCAAGGTAAATGAAGCGATTCAATTGGTTCTTGAAAAACACATCCCTCGCAACGCATCCTCGCACATCTCTAGTGGAAAAGCAACCTTAATGGACGCCACAAATAGTCGAAGTCGAAGTCGAAGTGGCTAAGTTTTGGGCCAGAAAAATTTAATTTGTCATCGACACGCAAGAAGGAGATGGCCTCAAAAACGCTAATTCTCTTATATCATCATATCATATCACAGCTATCTGTTTATCTATTCAAATATTAATACATCGTTAAAATAAATTGTTATTCTATTACTTGAATACGTGTTGCCTTTTTGGGTGTTGTTTTTAGTGACTGAGTGTATTCTCCCGGTTGTATTTGGTGTATCGCACTTGAAATTGTTTAGACAAAAGGTATTCCTACTAATTACACTAATATATGTTAGGTATCCTTATTACCAAAGAAAAATCCTACAACAAAATAAATAAAATACAAATAGTTTAGAAATATGTGTGTGTTGTCCCATCTTTTGGTTTCAGAAAAAAAAAGTACAAAACAATTTATGATCCATTATAAACTGAAGTCGTTAAACGGAACAAAACTGTTATAATATTACTCAGGATTTTTTTATTAATTTTCAACAAAAAACCGCGCGTTTAAGGCTCATAAACCGGTATTATTTACGAGGGCATTAATTTTGAAACTCGGCCAAGTATGAATGCACTTGCACTGCAGTGCACTAAGCGCTTAGAATCGCTTTAGTGGACATAAGTTTAAAAGCCAGTCGTAATAAACTCTTTTAAATTAATTTAGAGGTCCCTTGGTGTGCAGTTTTTAAGAATTTGAATTTGCACCAAAGAATACAGCAAAGAATTTGAACCTCCTTGCTGCGCGTTAAAATCTGTGATTGACAGCTGTCAAACTTATAGAAAATAAAGGAAAAATCTAGACGTGAAGCCATTTAAAAAAAAAAAAAAAAAAAAAAAACACCGGGAAATGGACCCAAGTGCGAAGATAGAAAACGTCAAACTTGCTTCTCTCGATACCTACTTTCAAATGGTTTTGAAATAAGCTGCTGATTTAGCTAGGTGTATTATTTGTTGAAGTTTTTTTTATTTAATTTATGTGACTATGATTGTATCCTAAAAATAGATAAATGAAAGGTCACTAGACCTGCCATCTTCGTGCTGATTTTTCTGAAGATCGATTACTTTAAGAATAAAAAAAAAACGGTCAAGTGCGAGTCTTTTTTCTTTCAATTTTTTTTTATGTTTATGGATATTATCCACAACTCTTCATTGTTCCATCCACTAATTAGAATGTTTCAGTGTTCCAACCACTAATCACAATTTATCCCGTAATAGTCCAATAATGAGAATGTGTTAAACTTCAAGTTATAACGACGTCTGTGCTCACTTGGATATTTTTCATTGTAGTCTCAACTGTTTTAAAACATCATTATTCAAAATTTATGTAACAAAAATTAACTGTATTTCCATTTCTATTTCTTTATGTAGCTCGTTTGCATGTGTTTTGTTTTGTTTTTACTACCAATTTTATTTTTTTGGTTTGTTTATTGAACTTAGAGAGTGTTTTGTACAATTTTATCATAGGATTGCAGATTTATATCGATACTCAATGTGCAACGTCTTTAAATTAATGAAATCATTAGAGTTAATCCTCCATTACCTAAAGTAGGATTAAATGTCACCTTTCTGCAACTAATTGTAAGTGGTGCTGTGCTATAATATTATTATTCTGTTATCTGTTATTAGACCTTTTTAAATAAAGTAAAAAAAAAAAACTTATGAGAAAACTTTCTCATGCTTCATTGTTCTTTATAGTAGCAGCTGAAAAGGGCCTTTTTACCAGTCCCAACTCAACAACCTTATCAATACCCATACTCCTTCATTTAAAATCTTTCTATCCTTTTCGTTCGTATGAGTTATACAAAATACAAAAATTATTTATATGAAATAGAAGATGATGAACGAATGTAACATACACTAAAATTAACAAAAAAAGAATGAAAATGTAACATAACTAACTTACTTGTTTTTTTTTTAAGTGTGACTTCCGGTATTGAGGCAGTCCAATTATTGATATTATTAGTATGCAAGTTTCTTTATGAATCCCTTTTTTTTTCAAAGCACGGAACCCTAAAAGTGTTAGGTATATCTATCTCTAATCTACTTAAACACATTTATCGATGTTCGGCCCACGCGGACGAGGCTATGAAAAGAATGTTTTTCCGGTGAAAATAGTCAAATAAGCTTTAGGTTATTACCGGAAAAGCTTAGTGGAAAAGGGCAAAATATTGACTACAATAAGTATATTTTCGTATTTGGACCAATAAGTTATTTTTATATAATGTAGTGACAAGGTAAAGCCAAGGGTTTTAGACATGTGAGATATTAAGTTTTTTATTTATTATTTAAATATAAAATTAAAGCATGAGAAAGTTTTGACGACCCCGTAGCCTAGTTGGTAGTACGCCTGCCTGCGAAGCACAGAGTCGCGGGTTCGAATCTCGCCCAGGGCAAACATTCGTGTGATGAGCACTTGCGATTGCTTTGTGTCTAGGTGTTGTTTAAGTATTGTATGACAAACTTTATTTTACAGCCAAAGAGTTCTATATTTAAATGTTATAATTTCTTTTTAAATATTGTTTATGTAAGTGGCCAGTTCCGGATACATAAATAGCAGCCCTTGTATATCAGCTGTCTAATACCCATAGTACAAGCTCTGTTTAGTTTGGGATCAGATGGCTGTGTGTGTGTGAGATGTAACCAGATTATTTAAGTAACAAAAAAAAATCTCGCGGACTTGTTTTTTCTTGTTTCTTATTTATTAATGCAGCGTTCCCTTTGGTCCATTTTCACATTTGTGTTTGTTAATCTTAAACGTATGCAAACCATTTTCCGCATCGTAGCGGTAGCGTAGTACTCGGCTACGAATAGCTACGCCGCCGGCTACGTATGTACTATGATACTTCGATAACATGACTTCAAGTTCTCGCGTAAAAATATGGAGGGGTGGGACACGTTATCGTAGTTCAGAAATCCAAACATTTTTATTCGAATTAATATCTTACAATTGAGACCATCCATGGTGTAGTGGCTAGGGTCGCTGTCTTCCGTTCGAGAGATGCGGGTTCGATCCCCACTTCGTAACAATGTGTTTTCGAACTTTGAATTCATATGTACGTTTATTCGACGTTCTTACGGTGAAGGAAAACATTGTAAAAAAGCCTGCACACTCCTGCGAAGAAATTCAAAGGTTGCGTGTGAAGTCGACCAACCCGCACTGAGCCTGCGTGGTAGGCTAGGCCTGATCGCCCTAATTCAGAGTAAGCTCGAGCCCCTCGGTGGGGACGTATATGATGATGAAGGTCTTAAATAATTTTTCGACGTCAAAGCTAGTGAATACCAAGGTCAAAGAAATTATAAATAAGGATTATTTACAGATCTTACGAATTGTCAGCCGTATATATTATGTGGTTTTGTGTTACTACGCCTTTCCCTTGTAATTGATAGAAAATTAAGGTTGTAGGCATCGGCAAGGAATATTTATTAATAAGTTATATGTGCTTGACGTGGTACAGTCAGCAAAGGAAATTGTTATATAGGCCACTCGAAACCGATAAAATTGACAAATTAAATATTTTTCACTTACAATTTTATATTAGTTTTATGTATAGTTTATTAACCTGCAAAATTATACAAAATTTCATGACAAAACATAAACAAGGACCCGAAAAAACTACTTCGGTTGCGAGAGGCATTATCTAAATACAAAATTTCATCCTAATCTTTGGAGTCGTAATCGTCGGGGAGATAAATACCTCTATTATAGTAATAGTTATCGTATTTTTCTAACTCATCTACAACTTTCATTTTTTTGTTTGTCAATCAGTCAATCAATCAACCTATTGCAGTCCACTGCTGGCCGTGTGCCTCCCCTCGGGCACGCCAAAGCGCACGATCACCCGCTTTCCTCATCCAGCCACCACCATCCAGCCTCCGGTCATCAGTCCACCTACATTTTCATTCTATGTAAATTCATTATGATGTGAAAAGACAACAGAGGGGCTCGAGCCTACCCTGGAGTAGTGCGATTAGGCCTTAGTCGACCACGCTGGCCCAGTGCGGGTTGGTCGACTTCACACACAACCTTTAAATTTCTTCGCAAGAGCGTGCAGGTTTCATCACGATGTTTTCCTTCATCATAGGAGCATCGGTGGTCTAGTGGTTAGGGCCGTTGTCTCCCGACCGGGAGACGCGGGTTCGATTCCCACCACGTACTAATGTGTATTCGAATTTCGAATTCATATGTACGTTCGAAACGGTACGGTATTTGTAATAAAATAAAACGGCCTATATTCAATGATGAATTTATTTATTCTAATTAAATATAAGTGGAAACATGAATTCTTATAACATGAATCTAAAGAAGGAAACACTATTATATTCTTAATCACGAAATACTTATTAAATTAACAAATATGTCTTTCATGCTGTCGTCGTTCTTTTAGATAGAGTTATTCAAAATTGCTGTAGTATTTTGGAGTTAAAATAGTTGTCAAAAAGTTAAATCGTTGTCAAAATATGGTTTTAGTAATATTGTTGAATAACCTAAAAATATTTTCCATGCAACTTTCGTATAAAATTTTTGTATAATTTAAAATTCACAATTAGGGCTGTGGGATTTTTACTCAAATTTTGAATAACTCTATATATTACAAGCTAATTTTACTCAGAAATTAAGCCGTTTATGGCACAACTACCGGTATCCACATTGAGACAGTAATCACTTAGAGTTAGTTCAAAAATGAAAACAACTTTTGCAAATTATAATAAGTTTTCGAAACTGTGCCTAAATACGAGCTACCTAGTGTGAATAGGGCGTTTCTGGTTTAAATTTTATTGAAATCAATTTGCAAGAGATCGGTGATGTTAAAATTTATTAAATATTATATAAAAGAGTACTTGAAACAAGTCGATTTGTGTAATTTTTAGCTTATTTTTTATTTTATTTTAATAAGTTACTTTTATAAGTTTCCCTATTCACACTTTACAACAATACGCTCTTCAGTGCCAGTGTAACTAGTTACCTAGGTTAAAAACTTGTAACAATTTTTTAATGTAACTGTGATTAAAACGTATTTTTACGATTTATCATTTTTTTCATTATCTTGAGAAGGCACATGAAAATTCCTTACAAATAAATGAAAAAATTAAAAAAAGACGTATCTTTTTCAATAAGCAAATATGTCGTTGAAACAATTATCATGTTGTTTATACAGTACACATATAATATTGATTTTAAAGGATTGTAATGAAACTTAGGACTGGTAGCTTTCGTTACACAATTTTGTCTAGAAAAATTTAAGTATAGTAACATCAGCCATTCAGTCAACGCACTATATTTGGGCCTACTATACATACATAACATAAATATAATATATAAACAGTTCTTACATACTATAAAAATACAACAATATTTCGGCGGAAGAAATTTGTTTGACTGACCGATTCCTTCAAAGATCATCATATTATTGATGGGAATATGTCCCTTAAGAGGAAACTTGATATTGTAATTCTCTAGCATCAGTCAGTCAGCCAATTTCTATAATAGGTGATATGCCACAGATGAACCTTATTTGTACATTCTACCATTACGTCACTTACAAAATTCTCAGTTTTATTTTATTCATTTCCTTAACTAAAAACATTTATGCTACCTAAAAGGTAGAAAGGAGTAAGTCAAAAACTCAATATTTCTTTTTTGTAATTATTGTGCTGCTGTTGGTACCATCTTATTATACCAGTTGTACCAACCTAGCACAAAATATATAGGTATTATGTTGACATTTTATAAACGATCACTTTCTACTTGATTTATTTTACTGATATTTTAGATTAAAATTTGATCCCAAAACGGATAGACATCATAGCCAGCTCAAAACTACTAAAACAATGTAAGATAATTTGTAACATTTAGCGTATGTAAAGTTTATCGCCAGCAAAAAATATTATGAATTTTCTTATATTAGAGTGAGCTTAACACGAAGAAAAAAAGTGCGTGTTTTTCCACGCATTGGCCAAACTATAAAATAATGTATTATTCTGTTGTATACTACTCAAACACATATTTATGTACTTTTTAATAAATCCATTTGCTTGTTTTCTGTACTGTTCTGTCTAAATTGAACAATCAACAAAACCCAACAAATAAAGCCCGGTTTAATTTCAATACAAAACCGCAATTCTACAGACAGCGTCCATTCGGAATAGGCGTATTGCTCCAAATTTGAAATTCGAACTGAAAATTGGTTTTCACCGGATCCCGGATAATAATAGGAGCAACCGGATAAAAGATAATTGAGAAACTGAAACTGATCTGTTATTGACATTTCTTGAAATTAACGCCTTTGTCAAGAAAGGGTAGCCTGGATAAGACGTGGTCTGAGAGGGTTTTCAGGTTTATCAATTGGTAGATATCTATTAATTAAACATCTGCCTTTTGGATTGTGACTTACAGGAATGTGTCGGCGCTTGTAGAAGTAGTTAATGTTTTTATTAGGTTCTTTTCTCTACAATATTACGCTCACTCTAACATAACATTTTAAAAGTTAACTCAAAATATTTGCCTACTATTTGCTACGCTAGAAGTAAGAAAAATATATAATATTTTCATATATAAACTAATTTATGAAAGCTCGTGAAACTATTTTTAAGTCACAAGTAATTGTCTTTTACAAATTTATTAACACTAAAATGTAACATTTATACTAATAAATAAACGAACCAGCGTTTACGACATTTGCTCAGGTTTGCAGTTACTTAAAAAATCAAAAACAATCCAAACAAAAAAGGAAGCATTGTCAAACTTAATCTATAACACACAAAAACTATAGAAGTTGTAAAAAAACCTTATTTCATGTCTTTAAACCTGCTGCTCCGGATTGATTTCAACCGTTGCTTTTATTTAAACAGTTAGTGGATTGCAATAAAAATACTAAATGAATATAAAAGTTTGACTGAATAAAAAAGTAGCACTTTTGCAGTAAGGTGAATAGTCGATAAATGCAAAAAGAGGCCCATAGAAAATAGAACAAACAAGAATAATACATAAATATTAATTATTTCATAGTTAAGTTTACACTATGTATGTAAAGTACAAAAATTTCGAGATTTATTCTCTAAATATTTGTTTTTTTTTTCACTACTCAAAACTATGGAAGCCAGAATGTGACGACGTAGCTAAAACACCGTCTACAAAACGCGACAAAATGTTTATTATTTTATCATTACCTATTTTATATATGAATTTCATTACAAATGTACGCACCTAATATTATTAGAGATAGCTTTTCTATAAACCAGTTTAAACAGTGGTCCTATTATCAAATTTTCAAGGTTTTAAGAAAATAGTGTTGTGGTCCGAGATTTGATTAAAATAAAACATTTTGAAACTCCACCAATAGTTACTAAGTAAATAATCAATACACAAATTTCGTACTTATGCCTTTTTGCGTTAAAATCATTTGAATGTAAGTTAAGTTTGGGGCAGTTCCAAAATAATTATTGGTAGAATCTCCCCTAAATCCCTAGTTCAGATTCGCGAATTCGGTAGAAGAGCTATCCCATTACAATGTTTGTTTTAAAAATGATCTTTCACATTTTAATAATATTCTTTTATTATGATTGTGGTTCTGACCCTGCCTCGTTAAAGCGATATAACTATTATGGTACCGATATTATTATAAATTGTTACATCCCTTATTCTATAACTACAACAAGCTGAAACATCCTAGGCCGATAGGAACTCAAAAGTGACACAACTCCAAAATACACTAAAAGAAGAAAATACTAAAATAATCATGCAAACCAAACTCAATTGAATAGTGCATTAAATTTCGCCATTTTTTTTATTTCGAACGAAAGAGAAACACGGGCTGTAGGACAGCGTAACATAAACTACCTTAATCTAAGTCTCACTTATTTTAATTACAAAACTTACCTCTCAGAGCACTGTACGATAACAGCCAAACGAGTTTAAACGTCATATACAGGCGCCTCACTTAAACAAAAAACTGTCGCAAATCTACAGTTTAAAATTCGTCATTTTAAGCTTTATCACTTCTTACATGTATTGTTTAAAATCGTCAGTCCTAGTGTTAAAATGTCTTAAGTCGACTTATAAGAAAGCGAGGCGCCGCCCCAGTGGTCTCAATTCTTTCAACTATGAGGTCTCTTGCTCCTCCCATTCGACGCTCGCCCACTGTGGCAGCTCCGTTTCGTATTCCCAGCCAGGGCCCTGCAACAGAATTATATTGATTAGTAAAATAAAATACAAACTTTGGACTAGAGAAACACAAAGAGGCAGGACAGGCGGTAGAAAAGGCAACGGGAAAGGACACGAAAGATATTACTGACGACTACAAAGTTGATAAAACTATTGAATAGAGGTTGGTTAGTTGGTTGTTGGTGGGCTCCCGTTTCCGCAATTAAACTCTAATTTCGGCTTTAGCTTCGGTTTTTCTGGCTATTCCAACCAGCCCAGCTCCATCCAGAAGCTCAGAAGCCTCCTGGGACTGTCACAGGCTTCGCGGAGCGACCCCACATTCTGGAGGATTTTTGCCCGTTGGTCAGTCAACCCTACGCATTCCAGGACTACGTGGGTGACCGTTTCTTCTACTTCCAGGCAGCCTCTGTAGGTTTAAGTCAAAGTGGGCCGACGATCTGGAGAAAATCGCGGGAAGGCATTGGATGCGGGCAGAGCAGAACCGGTCCTTGTGGAGATCCTTGGGGTAGGCCTTTCTACACCAGGACGTCTTTCGGCTGAAATAACGATGATGACAAGTCTTTCAAATATCAAGTAAACCTGACCTTGTACTTCCAAGCGTGCAAGTACATGACGAGGTCGCGGGGTCGCGGGTCCCGGTACCGCACACGGCACTCGTAGCAGTGCGGGTCAGGTGACAATGCGTCTGCGCAACTGTTCGTCGAGCCGCTCGACGTGGCGATACTGGCCGACGGCGCGCAGCCGGTCTGAGTTGCCACCGTCACTTTGTCTGACTGTTGGAAAATACATGTCAAACTTTAGCCATAGGTTTTGATTTTCATCTTCGATCACAGAAGTTTTTATAGATTCGTTTTTTATGTTAAGAATGCTAACCTTAAATATGACAGTCTTTTTCTCTTATTCAATCTGTCAGGCGTGAGGCGAATAAAACGGGGGACTTTATTAAAATTACTGTTTTATTTTAGACGGATTGTTTGTTGCTTTTTATTTGTTTGGAGATAAAGCTTTGTCTCCGCTAAAACATAGGAATCGCGTTCGCTTAAAATTTCAAATTCCACAGCTGTAATGTCCAAAATCAACCTGCCATAAAATATCTTTTACCTTTAACTTTGTATACCACATTTATATATTTGAACTATTATTCAAAACCTTGAATTTAAACAAGGATTATTCTGTACAGCTTTTCATCTAAAACTCCAAGGGATCCAACTTAAATACCTATAACTAAAGAACGTTTAGTAGCAGATGTTTTAATTAATAGTTAACTGCCCTACAAACGACCTGATTCCGATATAAACTTTAAAGGAAGTAGGCTTACATAGTGAAAAGGTGAGTAGGTAATTAAACTGCTCAAATCAACGGTGACCCTAAAGTTTTAGTTTGTTTAGGAGTTTCGGATTAAATAGATGATAAAGTTTGAACAGTGCTAATAAACCCACAAAGTTCGTATGAGAAGGCTTTGACAAAAATGTTAAAGGCCAAATTCGGTCAGATATTATCCTCAGGTTAGGGATGTTAAGGTTAACCAAACCAATACAGTCTGTGCTATACTACTATTTAATGAAGCAAAAACGTCTCTACACACTTATGTATATGTCACTGTAAGATTGTGAACGCCGTTTATAGTTTATAATCTTACTCGCGATATTATAAACTTACGGAAAATTGTGAACTGAAACCAACCATTTACAATTTAACGTATTATTTCTCGTTAGTTTATAATCTTACGATGTCAAACCGTCAAATTGTAAACAAAGGTGCAGAGTTCATAATCTGTCGGGTTTTATCACCCGTAAAATTGTGATCCGTGTTCCTGATTGGTCTGTTTTGGCAGTAGCTACCTACAGAATGACAGCCAAGAATAGCCGCGCTGGACACGTCAAACGTTTAACCAATCAGCGTGCAAGGTGCGTTCTGTCGCATGCCATATTTTAATCAGTTCACAATGTGATGGTTTGACATCGTAAGATTATAAACTAACGATAAATAATACGTTAAATTGTAAATGGTTGGTTTCAGTTCACAATTTTTCTTAAGTTTATAATATCGCGAGTAAGATTATAAACTAACGGCGTTCACAATCTTACGGTGACATATATCACTTTGAAAACGTTGCGTTAAAAACCTATGTGAATTATTGCAAAACTCGCTAAAGCATTTCTTAGTAGAAGGAAGGAAAATGAACGACCTTTCCAGGTATCACCAACTTTCAGGAGTTGTTTATAGTCTTCTTTTGAACGTTTAAATGATACAATAATTTAAAGCCTGGTAATTACTATAAAATAGTATTATGGATAAAGTAAAATTAATTGTTATTTTCATCTAACAAATCGCTCTTTGTTTTAAGCGGTGTCTATTTCTAAATGAGTACACATCTTATGGGCACGTCGTCGGTTTCATCAAAATCAAATTCACAGGTGATGTTACCTTAGCATCGTTTGAATCGTCGTTCAATGCTGGCGAGATGGCCGGTGATAGTGCGAGAGTGCAGGGTGCTGGCGAAGACACTTCTGCAGGTGCCTCCGCTCCACTTGAGGGGCTTGGAAGTGTTGCTGCAGAAAACATAAATAAGGTAAGAAAGCTAATTACATTTGAAAAGATGGTTAAGACAAGGGAAAGTAAAGGGTAAAAAAGGTGATAACAGAGTTACTGGAACGGAAGTAATCAGAATTACATAGTGTGAACCAATTGCGTTTTTGGAACGAAGTACTTATGTTAGATCTGAAGAACAAAGAATGTGATAAATTATATACTGAAAAGTGATGACTTACGGGTCATAACAGAAGAAGGAGTAACACCAGGCGCTGGTGACTCCAGCCTTGGAGATGATTCTCTTGATGCTGGACCGGTGTCACAATCGTCTTCACCAACTGTCAAAGTTAACAGAAGTTAATTACGAAGTATTAAAGATCCTGATGTCTTTGTCTGTTTTTGCTTGTGACTCAGATAAGAAGGCCAAGAATCTTCATGAGCGACATCAATATTTTTTAAACAAGATATTTGTTATGTACAGATTCTGACAAAATTTACTACGATTGCAGAGAAAGACCGAAATCCCGAAACAAACGTTTAAAAAAAAGCTTTACCAATAAAATAAAATGTTTTAGTCTTTGATTTGGTATCAGACTTTTAACTACAAGAAACGTCTCCAATAATATGGACAAAAGCTTATGAACATCTCTATGTAACATATTTAACAAATTGTTATACCTTTGTCATCAGACGCAGGCTTAGAGAACAGCATGTCATCATCGCCAGCGTCGACTCCGAGCCAGTTCTCTGCGTTGTGAATGGCGATCAAATCCCTGACTAGCTGTTCGTCCGTCTTGCCTCCCGTATCACCGCCTTTGCCACGGAGGGGTCCAAACACTGGGTGGTTGTACAGAGGGTCGTTCACGACTGGGTACCCTGTTGAAGATTATTTAACATATGTATCCAGATTAGCATTCGTGGTTTTCGTTTAAATTGACAGAGCTTAATACAAACTTCAACTCCCCTTTTTTCCAAAAATATCTTCTTAGTGTTTACCTATGTGCTAATAACATCCTACTATTTAAATTTAGAGATAGTAGAACCATCGGTTTCGGCTCTGAGTTTATCTGTCAGTCCGACAGTTTCTCCTATTATATACAGAACAGAATAATAAATAAAAATAACAAATAATTGTAGGTTTGTAACGAAAAATTTATCATAAGAGTTGCTGCACTGTCGAGGTTAGAAAATTTATACTAATGCACTTACCTAAATACTGCAAATGCACTCTGATCTGATGCATCCTGCCTGTCTTTGGCTTGCACAACACTACGCTAGTGTTGGTCTTGTTATTGTAACCCAGTCTCTTGAACACCGTGGAGCAATCCTTGCCCTTCGGAGACACTTTGCAGACTCCGATCTTGTAGCTGACCACCTCGATAGGCTCTTGGCATTCGATCTCATCACTAAAACCAAATAAAATAGTTACATCAACATCAACGGCCTGTTGCAGTCCACTGCTGGACTATGAGCCTCCTCCATTTAAGTGGAGGGTTTTGCCATAATCTCCACGCTTGGCAGGCGGGTTGGAGATCGCAGATTAAAAGGTTACTGTATCAGAGAGCGCTGCTGCCCGTTCCCTGTTCAATGTGTAATCCCTAAGTCGCCTCTTACGACACCCACGGGAAGAGTAGGGGTTGGTGACAAATGTATTCTACTCTGCCGTCACCACACGGCTAAAATAGTTCCAAAAAAATATACTTTAAAATACACATAAAATTGTTGCATTTTGTAAAGAAAAATGAATAAACATTTAATTCCAAAGTCAAAAGGTAGTTCACTACTTAACGCAAAAACAAATCTACAATAATATTGTTAGGTTGCTCTATGAATACATGTTCGTTTAACAAAACCACAATATTGTTGTATAAAATTAAGTTCATCGTACTATATTCCTTTTTATCTAAAATGTACTCAACGAGACGAAAATCCAAAGAGTGATTCAAGCATCTCCCATTTATTTGCACAAATATTATTTTGAATGACTGTCAACGTTTCTCTCGAAGCGTATTTACTTTTGCTGATTATACAACACAGCCCAGATTACAATGACATTGTCAATATTGCTTCGTTTGCTTCGTTGACTACGCTACTGTATCTGTATCGCATATTCTCCAAGTGTATTTCAAGTCCTTCAAATATAAGGACCCTTCAAGTATCAAAATGTCCTCATCGGTCTCGCCAGATCATGTCTCATCCAGTTGTTTTGATTAAACTGCTCAAGTATTTGTTTAGCAAAGCCCTGAGGTATTCCAATAATGTTGTCTGTATCGGATTGCGCAGAACAGACACCAACTAATGCGATTAATTTTCTAAGCAATAACTTATGTAATAACAATTGTGAGCTCGATTGAATTTGACCCAGCTGTTATTGGAAGTATGGTATTGGTATTGGTATTAGGATGGCGTATAAACTAGGTGTCTGAAGAACTTTTATTTTAGTGCCACTGGCTGTCACGTCGTGCACAAAGAAACACAAAAATTGGCGAACCATCACTTCAACTTTAAACTATGCTAAAAGCTTTGTTTACCCTTTTAGGGATAACAGTGTGACTTTATTTATATTACTTAGTATAATAATACAAGTTAATAAACTTGTCTTGAGTTATTGGCTGGGCTGGGTCTAAAACTGAACTGAATTAATCGTTCTACCTATCCATAGTAAAAAGTTCGTAATTTCGTAATCATTATTTCTGTTGTAAACTGACTGCGATTCATTCGTCAACAGATTATACTCACTCAGGAAACTCTCCGTCGACTCTGCAGACGTATTCTTTCAGAACCTGCCTGTTCCTGATCTGATGTTCCATCTGCCTAGCCTTCTTCGGACTCCTTCCGAATAGTAAAAGACCTGTTCCCAAATAAAATTTTATTAGTTAAATTAAGTATGTATTTCCGATTTCTAAATTTAAAAGTACATAGCTAATCATTTTCGTTTGAAAGTCTGCTAAATATTTAGCCATTTACTAGACTAGTTTATTTTTATTTCCTATTTGCTCTTATATCTTGAGACATATATCAACTCCAATGAAAACCGATGTATCAAATTACGTAGAATAATATTGGTAGTATAAGATTAGTGACATTGTTCTTACCTGACGTTAGCCTGTCCAATCTATGAATGGTCCTCAAATTCTTCAAATTATACTCCTTGGCCAAGATAAACACAACCGTGTTATGTCTGTACCGTCCACAGGGGTGAACCTAAACAAGCAACACCGGGGGATTAGCTATGTTCAAAGTCTATAATGGTTATCAACTTGTCCATTAGGTTCGTAAAACTAAAACACGGTCCGAGGGTAAGCAAATTTAGAAATGATAGTCCAAAGGAGCCATTTCAAAAGCTCTTTGAAATATTAAGTAGTTTTTGGGTCAAGATGAGATTGGAAATGACGGAAACTGCCTCAGTGGACCTCTAAAATTTAATAGTGAATTCCATTTACTGCTTAATTATTTTGATGAACCCCTATCACTAACAAATGGTTTAAATTTTGTAGTAAATTAAATAATTATTCCTATAAAAGCTTATCTCCTTGTTGAAATGTTCTATTAAATATACACGAACGTAAAGCATGCATGAATTACATTAATATTCTCTTTGCGTATAGTAAAATAATACATTTAATAACACCAATATTTAAAAGCATCAAAAGAGACGATACGATGAAGCATAAAATGTGAGTGATGGTCATGGTTTACAAAAGTGTTAAAAAGACGACGGATTTTGGAAATGTTTCGTTGATAAATCATGAATTTTAAGTACAAATGACTACAGAAAACACACACACAACATGCAAAGAAAGATGATACTTAGAAGAAAATTATTTAAATATTAGGATCCGTAGTTCTCTCTCCAATTTAAAAGAAAAACCATTTTATTTTTTATATCATGAAAATAAATATCCAATGTTACGCGTTTTTATATTCTTACAAAAGCTTATTAAAATCATTCAAATTGCTTTTCTATTCGATTCAATAAATTTAATCAACAATTTAAATACAGTACTTTTAATATTACGAAAATTAGCTTTTATTGAAAAGTTTCTAAGAAGTCTTTTTTGTATCTTTTATATACAAATTATTCATAAAAGGTTCGGGTAATTTAAAAAATGACAAAATGAAAAATGTTTCCGTCATTGTAGAGAGAACAATTTTGTTGTAACTTTTCTTAAGTGGCACTGAAACGTACGAAGTAAAGGAGATTTATCCACTTATAAGTGGGATTCTAACACTCTCTCGAACAAGTCCCGTTTTTTCCGGGTTTTCCCGTCTCGTCCGAGTTCTCCGAGTTGGTCTGTCCGGATGTGTCTAGGGTCCGGTATTTACAGCCTCGAAGTTCAGATCACAATCTCCAGTCAGACTCTGGCGGTGAACTATGGGAATTTTCCCCGACTTTTTCAAACTTTATTTTTAAGCACGTAGGTATGTTGGCGGAGGAAGAGAGTGATTAAGAATTTCTAGGTATTTTCTTTGACACTTATATAATATCTAAGTGATACAACTTTTTTTTTCTTGACCGTGTCCAAACACTTACGAGGTAAAGTGTTTTAAGTACGTTTATAATATTTTTATGACTATGTCTATAAACATTATTTTAATACAAATACTACACTATTACTAATGCACTTACGGTAATGCAAAAACTAGAACTTTACTACATACGTAAGTGCTCCAGTGTGATGTAAAAATATCTTTAGAGCTAATAAAATATTTCGACCTTACGCTGAGTAAAAATGGCGGGTGTATTTATCAGATGTTTTTTTCTCATACAAAGAAATACATTCCCTTTACCGTGATCATTAAGAATATGGATAACATGTATACTCTGCATTAGTCTGCAACTACTAACGAGCCGAGCATAAAGGGTCTTTTTGTATTTTTTTACTGAGAAAGTTCCGAATACTTGCCTAAATACGATTTAAATAGTATTGCAAATACGACAATTTCCATAAACAAGTCAAAAACATTTTCTCGGTCTTGGTTCAAATTATAATAATACACAAATAATTAATATAATTATAATTATTATAATACTAGCTATAGCTAGGTGTGCGTGTAAATCGACGAATATTTATAGAATGCTTTTAATTTTGAATTGCTGTACATTTTTACCATTGTTATTTGAATAAACGCCTAAGGCGTAAAAGATCAAATGGCTTTGTTTTTTCTTGCAAGATTGTTTTTTTATTTATGATTGATACAATTTTAGATATTGGTTGGTATTTTTTCTAGTTATCAAAATATCTTAATAATTAAATTATAAAAATACCGTGCAAAGTAATAATAATGGATAAGATAATGTTACGTGCTTCCAATACTTTCAAAAGATCCTGTATGAGAGTTGGTTCGTATTTATTTAGTTTAGTTTTTTTTTGTACTATTTGCCGGTCGTACGAGAAATTAGGGTTATTTACTCACCTCGACGCTTTTTTTACGTCTTCTGATGTATTTCAGTATCAGGTCAGAGTAGATGTATTTCGGACACAAATAAATATTATATTATAGAAAAGTTCGCTTTAAAATATTATATTTTCTATTAATCTTTTTTTTTATATAGAAATCAACCTACCTAATCGACCTTCAAGAGAAATAAAAAATCTAAAATTTTACATTTCTAAAGAAAACCAGATGACGCTTATTAACACCCACGCCATTTTTAATTCCAACACGATTAAGCGAACTATCAAACTCTTAAAGCAGCTTTACACGGATTCTATTTTTAAAATATTTTTTTCGAAAAGTCCAGTCCAACCAGCCAGAGTCTGACGCGACACACGGTCCCAAGGAGCAACGCTCACCACTCACCGGCAGCGAGCAAGGCTTGTCTAGCACGAGTAGCTCTTCGTCCACGTGTATGATGCGCAAAGGACAAGCGAGCACTGGGGTCTCGTGCCTGGCCCACCACAGACAGAACATTTAAAGGCGCTGCGGTGTGAAAGCGGCCGCGAACATAGTCTAGTCTAATCTTTCAGTGTTGCGACTACTTGTCATAAAATCCATATAAGTAATATTTGTCAACCATTTAAGTAGCATATAAATATATAAATATTTAATAAATGTTGTCACAAGGTTTTTAACGATAATATGTTTTGTTAAGATACAAAAAAAGCTAGAAGAACAGACGATTTTATATATTCCGTCTCTGTTTGAAAGCTAATTCAATTTTTTTAGTTTGAAATTATGAAAAGTAGTCGTCGTGTATTACCTTCAACACAGTTTACTTTACAATATAAATCATGACATAAGTCTGGCAACGCTCGATTTAGAACGTCGTTTTTGCCTTCATCCCAAAGATAGGTTAATTCATTAATTGAATTGTCGCCAGTAAAAACAAAAGTGACGTTGCCATTCCGAATAACATGGTTTGTGTCAAAAGCATTGCGAGCCGCTAAGCCACAATGTCAAGCTTGACAAACTTGCGAAGCGTGTGTAGTGTCTTAAAGTATCGAAAGCTGTTTAGTATTCTGTGGCTTGAGTTTAGCAGATAGAGCCAAGCAAATTGACACGTTGCTCGGTTGACGACGGTAACAAAGCCAGACTTCACAATGGAGTGCAAAGCTTCTTTGTGTTTTCTTCTAGTTCAATACAATGTAGACTTATGTTGATTATTGTATTAAGACTTTAGAATTTATAATGTAATTGAGTACAAGATTAGTGTTCAAGCTATATTCTTGTTTAGCTCGTGTTTACTCCATGGGTAAGAGCTCCAAATCTTCCCTTGACTATGCAACTCGCAATCAGCTTAGTGGCGCTCGCGAACATGCGCTTTAAATGTTCATATAAAATAGCAGAATAACCAAACGAATATTCGTGTAGAATTCAAATTGTACTCAACACGAATTAAAGCACATATTTCACTGCTTTGCGAAAGTTGACGAACATTCGCTCAAGTTCGCGAGCATTCGCTTGCTCGCCGCCACTTGCACACCACTCAGCGCCATTCTATTCACATTTGCGTTTACACAGGGTTCTGCAGAGTGAAATCTTGGTACTTGGGTTAAAGTACAAGTTCTACATCTATAAAGTGTTTATTTTCAATTTTATTTTCATTAAAGTGTTTTCTGTTTTGTGTAGTCGGTACGAAGTTTAAAGGACATCTTGTCAGATTTTTAGAAAAAGAATGTTAGGTTAGTTTTAGAGTTAAAAGTTAGGTAGGTTCATTCATCTTAAGTACTGTTCTCTAATGCACACTTCTAAGTAAAACATGCCAGTATAGACACCAAGTAAGGAAAAAATACGTTTTTAAGAATAGTCCAAAAATATTAGCGAGGTAACTATACCTATGATTAAGGGCGTCGCTGATGAAGTTATTCTTCATATACACCAAGAATTTACCAATTACAAGTTCATTAGCTGAAACCTTTACCTACCATACCACTTTCATTAGTATCTTATGAAAAAAAAAACATGATGCGCAAAATTAATCAACCTCACCTCTCGGCTTGAGCCTTTTATAAATTACTATTCATATAAATGGACCATGAGATTACAAATTATAGATTCCATAACAAATAGCCCATTACAAATTATAGATTTATTTTTACAGTGCGTAAAAAATTTCTAAATGTTTACTTAAAAGCGTCAACTACAAGTATTATTTCGAAATTTAAAACAAAAAGAAAAAAAATCCTTAAAGCAACGATAACAACGATCCTAACCTAACTGCACGGGCGAACCACCTCACAAGAAACGAAAAAAGAAACATTACGCAAAATATAGAAAAAGGCATTTTTTCAGATAAATGGGCGCGATATATTGCAAGGTCCAGCCTGGGCTCTTGAGTCCCCATCAAGCCATTGCATCAATCAATGTAATTGGCCACAGTCAATCAAATCCCTTTCGAAATGAAAAAATGCTAAATTCGCCCCTTGGGCAGACGGGTGAAACTCAAATTGTAATAAAATCGGAAAGCTGTGAATGTTAACGCCATTTCGAATGTTTTTTATTAGCAATCAACAACTTTTGTTCGCATGAATTCTAGGGAGTGTCGTATATTTCATTAATTATATTGTAAAACTGTCATCGTTACATTTTTGTATCAAAATAATAAAGCTGTAAAAAAGTAACGATGTGAAAACTTTTTACTTTTAAACATTGAAAAACCAAAAACCTAAAAATTTGAGTTACACTGTTCTTCCTTGACAGCCTGGATGTTTCATTATGAGGGAATGCAAAACCGAGAATTAATGGAGACATTGGCCAAGGAATTCTTTTGTTATGCCCAAGATTTAATTTAAAAAATAATAAATAATTTCGCAGCGGTTCTAATTGATTTGTATAATCTGTGAAGAAAACGCGAGGCACAAATGAGGTCAATCACGGGCTGAATGTTGGCTATTTTATGATTAATGAATTCATTATTATAATTCAGCAGGCGTCGCATGGCTTTGCTGGGAACCCTTATAAAACAGGTATAGAACCGTAATAAGCGTTTATACCTCTACAGTCGCATTGTAGACGGGTTCACAGATTAGAATAAGAAACTCATAGCTGTATCACTATTTTTAAGGCTTCATTTAAGGCTTATCCTTATGCCAATAGTCTTGAGCCTGAGTCTTGATGATATCCTACTAATATTATAAATGCGAAAGTTTGGATGTTTGGATGTTTGTTGCCGAATCACGCTTGAACCACTGGACGGATCGGGATGAAACTTGGCACACATTTAGGTTAGGCCTTGGAATAGGACATAGGATACTTTTTACCGCGGGAAAGCGCTTCATTGAAACCGCGGGCGGAAAGCTAGTAGGTCATAAATATATTATAACAGGCTACAAAAGTAAAACAACGTTATTTCATTGACAGGTGGAATAGAATGTGATTGTTGGATAGATTCGAAAAACCTTTTACCAGCAGCGCCCTCTTATTTATAATAATATTTAAGACGTAAAAACATTCTTATCAAAGAAACTATAACTCGTTTATCGTCGTCTATTTGCAAACGTAACCAGTTACCAACACGATTTCTGGGGTCCGCTTTCCTACTCAATCTTCTCCACTTTGCCCGGTCTTCGGAATCCTTAGGAGTGAGATTGTTGTCTTCGATTTTGAAAAAGTATTTTTCAAAAATTTACCTAAAAAATTCAAAGTAAGCCACATGGCTAAAACCATGAACGTATCGAATCGACAATCCACTCGTCCGCGAAACGCCAAATACGTGAAAATTGTAAATAAACCTACCTGTACTCCACAAGGCTTATTTTGAATATTACATCGGTGCGAGAAACACCCAGTCGAAGGATTTAAGCCTGATTTACATGCGAAACGCCGACACCGATGCCAGCCTACATACCAACTTTTTTTTTATGTGGTGATGGAAAAAATAAATGAGCCGAATTGGTATACCGCAAAAATCGAATAAAAAGACAAGTTTTATGACTGCAAAGTGTAAAAATTTCGATGCGATGTCGCTTGCAATGATCTTACGCAATTTCACGAGTTAATAAACTCTATTCTTGGTTCACATCTTTGGACTTTCTTTCAGCCCTTAATCTAAAAACTGTTTTTTCTTTATGCTAATATTCGTGGAGGAAGGTCGTTCAAGTATTAGAAAAACATGACCTTCTTCAATTTCACTGTATCATAGTGAGTTTTACCTCCAAAAAGTAGGTCATTCATTCATCTCGGCGTACTAATCACAACATCACAGTTTCCTTGTGCGAGCCTCTCCATATTCAAAACCTTAACTTTGCTCATAACACCGTAAACCCCCTCCTTCAAACTATTTCCGACTCTATCATAAAAGCAGATATGAGCGGTTATGCATCGGAATATTAGAAATTTTCACCGACTGCGTAGGATACAAAGAGCTTACTAATATTTGTTTTAACTAAAATTGTCACAATTTTCGGGTTTGTTGCCACGGTTATATTTTATATTGTTACCTACCTCGATATTTCTGAACGGTTGCACACTCCATGGTCACGAGTAGACTGGTGTGGCGAATGGACAGCTTCTAAGCGTTAAGCGTATATCATCATAACAATGTTCCAACTTTAAAGTCGCGTATAGACACAGTGAGTATTGTGTGCAAACAATCAACGTGAGGGTAATCGCCGAATCTGAAAGAGGGTAGACCGATATGTCTGTCCTTAGATGCAGTCCACTCACCACACCAGTCTACTCGTGACCATGAAGCGTGTAACCGTTCCGAAATATCGAGGTAACAATATTAAATATTACCGTGGTAACAAACCCGAAAATTGTGACAATGCAGTCTACAAATTCTACTTTATAATGCTTTGACGATCACAAACTGTGCAATCTTCATATAAGTACCGGGTTACTTTTATCTAACAAGCATTGTCAAGTTCAGTAAGCTATTCGTGTCTATAGCTCTAAATGTATTTGTTTTGTCTATAAAAGTGACGTGGCTAATCAGACTAATTCATGATAGAGAGCTTAAATATCGAAAAATAAAGTAAACAAAGATTTAAGTAGCAAGATGCTCACTGAAGTCGACGGAATCTGAGCCGTCATGAAACCGAATAACAAAAGTTTTACAATTTCAAACAAATTTTAATCAGAGCAGAGTCCATCTACGCTGTGTAGTCTGTAACAGTCTTCCATCAGAGAGCTCCTATACTCCGGCCACCACTTTGCGTGAACGCCAAAGGACTTTAAAAGCTGCCTTTAGAAAGCGGAATCCTGCGGTCGCTTCCAAAGGATTTTCGAATGAAATAATTTTATGTCTGTGCCATTTCATTTGGGGATTTGCGCTTCTGCCGACAGAGCTTCTCGTTGATGGAGAACTTGGTCTTATTGCAGTTTGAGCAACGAGGTAGAGCAAAAACTTGTATGAATAAACGCTCAGACTTCTCACGAATATTTCAATTTCGTGTCGAAAAAAGAAGGTATTAAAACTATTTATACAAACCTCCAAAAACTAATATCTACAGTTAAATCTACCACCTTTAAGCTAACACCAAGCATGCAAAGGAATGAAATACCGTAAAGAAGTATCAAAGAATGACAGAAGCAACACATAACATGGCGGTCTCAATTGCCACTTACGGGGATAGAGGCCGGTTTGTTGACGACCACAATGTCCTCGTCGATATGAACGAGGGTGATCGGTTGGCTGGTCACCGGTACTTCGTGCCTGTAACGATACACACGTCAGGCCCTCGAGTTGGGTCGCCACGGTACCCTGAGCAAAACCGCCGATGGACTCGTTTATATATAACATGACACACAATGTTACATTGGTAGGCTTATTGTGACAAATCGAAGTAGATTATTGTGATACAGTTAACTTTAGAAATGCGAAGTACTTACCATTTAACCGTCGCCAAACACGAGTTCCAACTAAACACCAACTCACTTCAAACTAAAGCATTGCAATATGGGCTTTCGATCGTATTAATTACAGTGCTTTTTAGAATGAAATGAAAGTAGTGGATGACGAAACTACTTGAGTTGTAGTATATTTTTCAAATAATAACTAGTTTTTTTTTTGTATTGGAAGTCGACCAAAACTGTTCTTGTGTAATAAGTTAGAAAATAGTAGTAACTGATGCAAACATTGAAATTATTGTAAAAATACATAAGTTACCACAACTTGACTATCTGTTAAAAAAGATCACGTAGCAATTAGGATGTTCTTGACAAAGAATGTTTAATATTACAAGTTTTTAGTTTGAAACGAATTGGTGTTGATTGAGTAATTATTACAATATGAGGAAGATATAAAAATATACCTATCAAGAAGGATATAGGAGAACGTTCTCTAAAGAAAACATATCAAGTGAGAACTGGTGAGTTTACAGAAATCTAACCGCGCGGAAGAAAGTAAACATTAGGCAATAATGTAGAAGACTAGTAACTAACTGATCTATGGAAGTGTTTGTGAAAAACCGCGATTGAACACAATAAGCCCAGAAGTTAATATGGACATTGTTGCGATGCTCAGAGTCCGTTTAGTATTAAGTTCTCGTAAATGATATACATATTATATTTACGAGAACCAAAACATCAAATGAACATGCGTGAGAGTTGTTCTAAACGTGGGAATGAAAATTTAAATCAAGACTTATTGTTTCATGTTATATCATAAAATTAAATATATACAAGGTGAAACAGCGTTGTACAAAGAGGCACTATTTGGAGCAACTTTTTTAAGGGTCTGGCTTTAAAAATAATTTGGCCTACCAGACAAAATACCTAAAGACGTTACATTTAAAGGATAATTTCAGACAAGCAGCTTTCAGGTCAATAGATTGTACCCATTGTGTTTTATGGGATAAACCAATCTGAAAAATTAAGTTAATGTTATACTATCAAGCAAGTGTTCACTAGGTTTTGTTTTAAGAAAGACAATAAGATAAAATTTCATAATTTTCAATGCACTTTATTATATCAAGATTAGCTATTCTCAACACATTGTATATAGGTAATTATTTAGTAAAATTGCATGCTCATTCGGTGCTTTATTTAGGTGGTTAAATTATCTATATAATCAAATCTATATACATAGACCTTACAAGAGGCTTCTTCGTGTTGCTGACGTCACGATTCCAACTTAATAAGTTATCAATGAAGAATATTAAAAATTAATATATTAGTTTTATATTATATATAATATACAAACTCTAACATTTATACCAAACCATCGGTATACTATTGAAGAAGTAAGGCAAGAAAGAAGAGCCATCGTTAGTATAAATTAATATGTACATAGTTATTACGTATAACAAATGTGAATTAAAGGATGTATATTATGTGTAGTGTTACATACAAGTATACATAACGGTTCATGTATGTATCAATAATAAGTTCGTTTATAAATCAATCTGTTTAGGATGGGTGGGGTAAATGTGGTTGGAGTAATTACAATCTATCACTAACATCAATATTATGTAAAGGAACTACTGTAGAACTTACCCCGAGTAATAACAATATGTACAACTTATTAAACTTTTGGCTTCCTATACAAAACAGTGAGGCCCTAGTTAAGACCCTTACCCAAAATACGTTCTCAAATTTTATGCATTTTAACGGTTTTGATCTTGGAAAACGTGCGAAAATATATTATAATTTATAATCATACTTTTTTATAATAATGTACGTTTAAAGGGATACTAATAATATGGATCAGACAAAGAACAAACATTGTCAGTTGCAATAACCCCATATTTGGTATTACCCCAGCCCACCAAAACAGGGTAAAGTGACAACTTAAGAGTGCTATCTATAAATGTCTCAACTTTAAGCTACCTACATGTTAAGGGAAGGATCCAATCATACCTATGGACGACGTTGGCAAGCAAGTCGTTGTGTTTGAGTCTGTAGTCGGGGTCAACCCTCTCGTAGTTGACGGTGAGGGTGCCAGCCCTGATGCAGCGCTCATACTCTGCTGCAGGATGAGCCCTGAACTCTCTGGCGAAGACATCCAGGATCTTCTCGCCAACCCACCGCCCTTTGGTGAAGGTTGTGAATGTGAAGTAATAGGGGTATACTTTTCTGAGACCTGCAAAAGAATGTACTCAGTTATAAATGTTTTTTGTACATATTGTAATCACTCCAATATTCCTTTGGCCAGTCAAATATGAATTTGAAAATTGTACACTACGTGAACTCTTCCCTTAGAGACGAATAAATCTTTGTATTCTAAAGAAATGTATAATGAAATTAAAATTATTTGTTCCGGACAATGACCCTATGTAAAGTTATACAAAACTAGCTTTTCGCTTCCGGCTACGCTCGCGATGTGTAAGATTTTCCCGTTGGAATAACTTTTTCCCGTAAAAAATATCCCATGGGATAATCCAGGTTACAAAATATCTCCATTCCAAATTTCATTCAAATTCGTGGAGTACTTTAAGCGTGAAGACGGAACAAACATCTAAACATCCAAATATATTTTCACATTTATAATAATACTAGCGGTCCGCAAGCGGCTACGCTTGCGCTTTGTAATATTTTCCCGTGGGTAAGTAAAATTTTTTCCCGTAAAAAGTATCTCATGTGTTACCAGGGTACAAACTATCTCTATCCCAAATTTCATCCCAATCCGTTCAATCGTTTTTGCGTGAAAGAGTAACAAACATCCATCCATACATCTATACTTACAAACTTTCGCGTTTATAATATTAATGAGGATAGTGTGATGTAATAATAATACTGTTACGTTACGACTATTACCATCCTAGTGCGTCTTACTTTCTGGATATAATAATCGACCTACGAAAACCCTTGCTGATTACCATGCCAACACAGCCTAAACCAAGACAAGTATTCAGCATTGCAGATGAGGTAAGTACTGCAGTGCTTAAAACAAACAAAAAACAGGTAAATAAGGCCGCAGCAAATAATGCAGAGAAAGAAATATTTTTGGCAGGGGTCCCGCCAAGTGACAAACGATGCTAAATGAAACGTGCACGGCGGCCAAATACTCTACAATATCGCATAAATATTCACTTATTGTATGGCGGAGTCAGCCCAGTTATGAGAATTTGTTACCAGATTTGATTATGGCTATAAGTTTCCATTTGCATCGTGCTGTTTATTTTATTACCTACAACATTTTTTGGCGATGATAAGGTTGTATGGATGGTGGCGATGTTAATCATGTATGGAGGAAGAAAACATACTGTGCCGAGCCGACCCCAAATGATGGGACAACGGCAAGCGAATGATGGTAAGGTTGTTCCGTCAACTGATCTTGAGGAAAAAGTAACGTAGTTCTTATCTTGGCGCGATATAAACTTGGATACTATTGACGGTCACTTTATATGCCGCGCGGTTTATTTTATCAACGGTCGTCATGAAGCGGGGGATGGTGATGGATGATACTTGTATTTATACAACGTGATTCAAGAAACTTAATAAAAGGTGTTAAAGGTGTTGTCGTGATTTTTAGTCGATTCTCCGTGTGTTTTGCTAAGAATTTTGAGCTCCATGTCCATAGTTGTATGTAGCACAGAAGTCGCTATAACTGTTAGATCTTACTTAACTGGAAACATTTTCCCCCTTCAATTAAAATTATTTGTGAATGTGCCTAACATACTACTAAACTCTAAATAAATACTTGCAGCACTATCAGACTCTGGTTACAGAGTCTGATAGTGCTGCAAGTGGTTACACAACTTCATTTAATTATATACGATTAGATGTACAATTTCAAGGATTTACCCTTACAATCACGATATTAAACAGAACACAATGCCCTAAATAGGTCAACCCTACAGCAGTGGGTCAAGATGGTATCATTAGATAAATAGATAGCTAAACTTTGACGAAAAAGAACCGATAAACCTTGTTTAATATCGCAGCTTTACACCACTAAACTACTTTGTCCTACTTAGCAAGTCATTCCTCAACACCTTTATCTTGACAAGCATAAACTTCATCAATTCAATAGCATACTTCATCAAGGTTAATACCAAGTCCATTAAATGTTGAAGCGTCACGCCGCACTGCAGTTTCTTCAACATAATCCCCTTGAAAACCTTTTAAGAAACCTTAACTTATTACTGAGATATAACGAGATATTGATTACTTTGATGCATGCAAGAAACTATTAAGGATGCATTACGATATTGCGATTCAAACTTTGCAGTTTAATGTTTGAATTTGAAGATAAGAGGCGTTGAGATCAGATTTATTTATGTAATAATCGACGAAGGTAAAGTACTACAAGACTACAAGACGCTGAATGACTAAAAAGCTGGTGACCATGGCACTCTATAGGAATCAGCGTCTATCATGGTTAATGAGGTGAATGATGGCAACCGACGTTTATACACTGACATTATTATTTTTCTATAAAATAAGGCTAAAATAAAATATATACTTTTTTTTAACGGACTAATCGCTATTTCTACCAGATTGTGGGAATAATATAGCAGGCACGGACTTGTTACATAAAATATATTGAAAAAAACTACCTCTATATGTATAAAATAATATCACCTCTTGCTCCATTTCAGAACAAAGCTAACATGATTACAAATTGGCACATTGGTATTAAATCTAGGTTACATATATTAAATGTGGTCTGGGACATATTATATTGATAAATATTGATGTCACGATTTGCCTCACACTCCATAATATTTAAATCGTTCCTTGTACGAGGTACGATTAGAAAATAATCTAGGTACTGAAAGTACACAAATCCGCAAAATAATCATAAAAAAGCATGCTTACTATTGACTGAATTGAAATCAATTTGATTCTTAATAAAAGCCGTACTAAGCCACTGCTGAAGACGTTCCAATATTTTCTTTTCGAAAGATTTAATTCCAAACTTTTCTGAGAGAAAAAATAATGAATTCAATTAGGATTAAGTCTTCAGAAGAATTTTCTTTTTTCAATCACATCGATGCCATAAATAATCCTTTTGATTTCCTTAAGTCGTCCGGTCTTCTTATTGGATTACATTACCCCATAGCTTTGGTGATAACCATCACCAAAGCTATTTTCTCTGACGTTTTAGACCTTTTTTGGGAGCGTAAAATGTTTCCTTCATTAATTTCTATCTCTCCTTGTCGTATGATATTTTGTCGGTTAGAGGATTCTACAACGTCATAACCATTTTTCAAACCAACTGGCGGCGTAAGGATTTTAAACATCTATTTCTAAAAATGTATTTCAAAGTAATCATCATCACCGACAGCTCATAACCAAATGCTCTAGCTTACCCTAAATCTATTTGTATCTTAAAATAGGCACTAAAATAAAATTTAATATTTTTATTTAATTATAAATATTATTATTTTTATGATCTGTGTATCGTGGAACAAGCTAATGATGAATGAATGAATGAATGAATGAATATACTTATGATGCTGATACATGCTAAGATCTTAAGTAAGTTACTAAAAGGTTTTAAAATATAATGAAAAAAATATATCAAATAAACCAGGCTCTTAATAACGAGGTTAAATTAGTACTTCTGGTAGGATCGTGGGTCTTACGGGGGTAGACACAGGGAATAGCAAACTAACAGAAAGCAGTCTGGCTAATTCAAACTTGGAAAATCTAATTTAGGAAAATTGTAGTTAGCTAAGGAAGTTAAAGCAAGTTCGAGAGAACCTTCAGGGGGAGGGTTGCTACTTGCAATCAGTTTTATTTTACTAAGGTAGATAAAGGTGGGCAATATTGCGGGATTATGTAGGAATTTGATGTAGATAAGTTTACGAAGTTACACTAAAAATATTCAGGAGATATTTTTTTTTTTCGTTTTAAGCCATTCAAGTCAGCATCATCACATCACACTTAACATCACACTCACTCACACTAATATTATAAGTAAATGTGAAAATATATTTTGTATGTTTGGATGTAAGTTCCGCCTTCACGCTTAAAGTACTTACTCAACGGATTTGGATAAAATTTTGAATGGAGATAGTTTATAACCTGGATTAACACATAAGATACTTTTTACGGGAAAAAAATCTTATTCCCACAAGAAAACCTTACAAAACACGAGAGTAATCGCGGGCGAACCGCTAGTCACAAACAAATGTTTAAAATTTTAAGACGGGTGGTAGTGACATTATAGGAATATTGTTGAACAAAAGAAGGAAGAATCAAATATTTATACTCGTGAGTATACAAGTGCACACTAAATAAGTGTTTTAAAAAAGCAGTGTTACATACGTGTATGTAACACTGCTTTTTTAACACACCTATCAAAACCCACAGCATTAAATGTCCTATTATTCTTATTCATTATACTTCAATTGGGAAAGATTGTCATTTTTTTCAATCAATGTATCAGAATAAACAGTTTGATGAATCAAAGTACTCACCATTTTCAATGTAATATGACGTCTCATTATATCTGTCGTCTGTGAAGCCTGGCCTTTTCGCTTTTAGAGCTTTTGTTTCTAGTTTTGCCTGCAACAAAAAAAGACAATATAAAATACAAATCTTTTGTTCTCGTTCTTGTTAACGCTTCGATAAATCGAGACCTAGAATCAAATGGAACGAGTCTCTTCTCAAATCAAAATATTGCAATTCAAATGTGAATCTATATTTTGTTAAATAATTTTAATTTGTTTAATGTTGCTGCGTGTTTAAGCTGCTGCGTCTGTAATTATGAATTCAAACGAGGTAAATTTCACATAATTGAAATAATAACACTACTTGTTTATATTGGGCAATTATCATGTTATACCTACGTCATTAATTACTCGACGGTCTTATAGATTGACTACACAAAAATAAATACTAAAAAACAAACATAACAAAATAAAAAATGCGAGACTAATCTACGAAAATATTATAAAGTATCACTTTATTTTCATCAGAAACACATCAATCTGTTTACTTGTAAGCTACGTCAAACCTAAACCTAACTTCTTCACCTTTCAAATAGAAGACAAAAATAGCGACTTAACGAATTCTCAAAGTTTCAGAACTCCTGACAAATTGTGAACTTCTGACAACCTACGAACTGCCGACGACCTTATACACAAAGGTAAAGAAGTCAATAAAGTTTAAAAGCGTGAACGGTTTTGTTGAAAGTTGTTCGCGTGAAAAGAATTTCACGTAATATTGCTCCAAACATCAGATTGATGGAAAAATCGTTAGACAATTAAGGAGCTTCTACATCAAAGACGTGAACATCGACTATACACATTAAAGTGTGTTAAATGTTTTAGAAGTTAACAAAAGAAACATTTTAAGTGTCAATAATAGAGTTTTATTTTCGTATATTAAAACTGCCGTGAGACAGTAATTCACATAAATAACATTGTTTTTTTATTCACTAATTATTTACTCAGATAATGGGACTAATTCAGTATATCAAGTTCTAATCGGAATCTAAGTTTTGAGCGAACTAAAAACATTCGATTTAAAAATTTCTTCATTTGACAATTACGCCTTTACGCCCTTATTCAAAATAATATCATTCATTCATCTGAACACATCTCTTTGTCATAAAAACGAAAGGATAGCTGGATTTTAAAATTAGAACAATTCCAGAATTATAATACTGGCCACGAAGAGGTGACCTTTTTCGTCATCGTTATACCTACCGCATCAAAAATCAAAAACTCAATTTGCATTCGCCATGAAAAATTTGCATGTGAGTGGCGCTGGCTAAAATATTCTATCGCATCACGAATTCTGTTCGTAGGCGTTCGTCTATAGTATGATCATACCACAAAAAGTGTCTGGTAGGAAGTGTCCTATGTGGTTTCGAAACTGATTTCCTCGAAATATCTAGTATTTTTTTTTTTGGGAGAAATCTTGGCAAAGCGACCCTCTGCTATTATTTTAATAATCTATGTTAAGAAAAAAGTAAAGAGCTTACATAGAAAATAATAGGGGGTGTAACTCCTTCAACGACGATTTGTCAAAAGTTGGTTACAAAAATAACATCTAAATTTTTTGGCGTAACTTATTTGTTTTTTCTGAAAATTATTCCAAATAGTCCGTCAAAAGTAAACCATTCGGTGAAAATGAAAACATGAAAATACTCATACAGCGGCCATATTCCTTTTTTTATTACATCTTTTCAACGAAACGAGCTGTCATAACGCCGATGACATATTGATTAGGCAAAACGTGTACCGAAACAACACTGGAATCCTCTGAACGTGCCGTGCGGCGAAATGAGAAAAGTTTTTTAAAAGCGAAACAATCTACAGCAGCCGGCAACAGGCTTTTTGTTGCAATGGACGCCGTCTGTGTAGAATGTAGATACAACTTTGCGGCAATGGAATTAAAAATGTTTTCGTTTTCATTTTCACGAAAATTCTAGTGCCTCTTTAAATACGTGTAAAACAGAGAGAGAGAGAGAGAGAGAGAGAGAGAGAGAGAGAGGTATTATAAGAGGATGTTTATATTTAACATACAAATGTGAAACAAAAAGACAACTTTTGTAACTGATTTAAATTAATTGTCTTCTTTTCGTCTTCAATTTAATCTACTAATTTAACCAATTTCTTTTGAATATTTTTCCCATTACGGAGGTTCCGGGTTCGATTCCCGGTGCGGATACTGTCAAGCAAAAATATCTTTGTGAGACTTTCCCCAGTTTGGTTAGGACATTGCAAGCTGAATCACCTGATTGTGCGAAAGGAAAAGATGATTACGCGTTACGGAAGGCACGATAAGCCGTTGGTCCCGGCTACTATCTAGTCGTTACACGAGCTAAGTCAGTGGCCTTTGCCGGCTCTATAACACTGACACCAGGGTTTGTGAGGTCGACTGTCGACCATGCAACCCACACGATGATGATGAATACAACTCATACAAAAAAAAATTATATATTTTCTCTACCCTAAAGGGCATCACACACGGCAGCTATAATATATATAATAGCACGAAGCAGCCAGCTCTCTCGTCGCCATTCACTTTCACGCAAAGCGGGGGTCAAACAAAATGGCGAATCAATCAGTGACCGGCCATTCTGCTTGACCCCCGCTTTGCACACAAAGTGAATGGTGATGAGAGACCTGGCTGCCTCGTGCTATAATATATATTTTAGCTCCGTCTATGACGGGCTTAATTTACACTACATTTAATTTGTAGTTACACAGTTTCTGTGCTGTGTACTTCGATTAGTATCATCTTAGTGGTCGCACTTCGCTAAATCATAGTTTTATATCAAGTCACAAAGAAACAAATCAGTAGCAAGGAATAAATAATAGTAGTTCAGTAGTATTTTTAACTTGCATTAGACTTTTAAACAAAAAAAATATATTTGAAATAATCAATCAATCAGCCTATTGCAGTCCACTGCTAGACGTAGGCCTCCCCAAGGGCACGCCAAAGCGCACGATCACCCGCTTTCCTCATCCAGCCACTACCAGCGACCTTCCTCAGGTCATCAGTCCACCTGGCAGGGGGGCGTCCCACTCTACACTTCCCGAGACGTGGTCTCCATTCGAGAACCCGTCTGCTCCAACGCTCGCATTATTTGAATACTATTACGAAATTTCATTTGAATCACATTTTAATAATAGACAATTCACAGCAAATAACGAACTATGCATGTATGAATTTGTAATTAAACTGAATACAAATCAACGTCGCTCTCGCTTTAAGCTTCAATTATCTGAAACCGAACTGCTGAGCATTTTACAACAATAATGGATGAATTTCAATGAAAATGCATTAATCGATGTTTAATATTCCTGTTGTGCATCAGTGCGCACAATGATATCCATGGGGCGCGGCACGACAGGCATGATTAAAATTCGCATATTACTAGTGTTGGGAAATGAAAATTGTAACACATGTTTCGAAAATTGTGATTAAGCGAAATTATATGTTTTGTACTGGAAAATGAACAAATACAGCAGGGTTATATTTTGTTGAATGGAGAAGGATTTAATTCAGTGATACAAATAAATACCTATAGATTTTTATCTATTTATCTATCTACAACTCTCTGCCACTGACGTTACGTCTGTCAGACACCGCAATATCTATGCGACGTTGCCACGTTGTCATTTCGCGACATATCGTTCTGTCTCTCTCTGTACCTTCTTGCGCAAGCGCGCGCCTCCCGCCAGTGCAGCGGCGGCAGCTGCGGCGTGCGTACGTGTGGAGTTAGAGCTGTTTGGTGTCCACGAGACGTAAGGTCAGTAATAAGTGATGGATCTGGTAGACGTATCGTCATTAAAATAATTATAATACCATACTGTCTTACAGACGTCACGTCAGTAAATTAATTTTAGTCATAGTGTCTACCAGGCGTCATCTCAGTAAAATAAATAAACTGTACAGCAATTTATAGGTACAACTCATTATTGCGTTATTGTTTTAGATTGCAAGCAAAATGGAACAAAGTAGACCCTCAAGGAAAAGAAAAGTGACTGGAACATCATTCAATATTAATAATGAAGTTCAAATTCAGGAATGGTTAGAGGATGAGGAAGAAGAGTTTAGTGATTTTGACGATGATGAAGTGGACCAAGACTTTGTCATTGAAGAGCAAATACAAGAGGAAAGTGAAATTTCAGGCGCTGAAGAAGAAAGTTTAGGCGGCGAAGAAAACTTAGAGCAGGAGCCTACCCATGAAGTTATAGTTAACGAAAGGAGTGAGAGAGAAACAGAGCCTTGCATGCCTAGTCAACATTGTTTTCGTAGCAAAAATGGTTTCGTTTGGTCTAAGACAGACTTTTCGAGGACTTCGAGAACACCTGCACGTAACATTGTTTCTTTGCCAAGACAAAACACTGATCAGATGCATTTTCCTGGATATGAAAAGACATGGGAAAAATTGTTTGATAACGAGATGGTCGAAATATTGGTAACTTGCACAAATAAGAAGCTCGAAAGTTATCGTCAGCGGTTTTCTAACTACGCAAAACACGAGCTGAAGGATACCAATGCTGTAGAAATGCGATCTTTACTTGGATTACTTTATTACACATCTGTATTCAAGTGTAATGATTCCGACTCGAATTACTTGTTTGCGACTGACGGAACAGGACACGAAATCTTTCGGTGTGTTATGTCAAAATACAGATTCAACGTCCTTCTTAACTGTTTGAGACTTCACAATATTGATGATAGACAGGAACGTCTAAAAACTGACCCTCTTGCTGCAGTTTCTTGCTTTTTTAACACGTTCATAGTAAACTGTTAGTCTCATTACACTCCAGGACCATACACCTGCATAGACGAAATGTTACTTGCCTTCAAAGGTCATTGCAAATTCGTTGTATACTTAGTCAGGTCATAAGTATTGTCACACAGTAAAAACTTTTCTTTTAGAATGCTGGCCACAAAAAAGTTTATTGAATTCGAATTTCGAATTGTTCATGAAAATAAAAATGTATACTTTTTAGAATTTTACTCATTTTTAAATATGGAGTGGACGCTTAAAGAAGACCGTGTTGCAGTTATTGCGTTGCATCGTTGCGGTTACGCGCCAATTCAAATTTTTGAAATACTGAAAAATTTGAATATAACCAAAAGATTCGTTTATCGTACCATCAAACGATACAATGAAGACTCTAGTGTAGATGACAGGTCAAGAAGTGGTCGCCCTCGGTCTGTTAGGACTCCAGCAGTGATAAAAGCTGTGAAGGCGCGAATTCAAAGAAATCCCAAACGTAAGCAGAAACTGTTGGCCCTTCAGATGGTATTAAGCAGAACCACGGTGAAAAGGGTGTTAAATGAAGACTTAGGGCTTCGGGCATATCGAAGAAAAACAGGACATCATTTGAATGCTCGTCTAATGGACCTGAGACTGAAGAGATGCCGCGCTTTGTTGAAGCGGTACGCGGGAAAAAAATATCGGGAAATTCTTTTTTCGGATGAAAAAATTTTTACCGTAGAAGAGAGCTACAACAAACAAAATGATAAGGTGTACGCACACAGTAGTGAAGAAGCGAGCAACCGTATTCCGCGTGTCCAACGAGGTCATTTTCCATCCTCGCTCATGGTATGGTTGGGAGTGTCTTATTGGGGCTTAACAGAGGTACATTTTTGTGAGAAAGGTGTAAAAATGAATGCAGTTGTGTATCAAAATACAGTCCTGACAAACCTTGTGGAACCTGTTTCTCATACCATGTTCAATAACAGGCACTGGGTATTCCAACAAGATTCGGCGCCAGCTCATAGAGCGAAGAGCACACAAGACTGGCTGGTGGCGCGTGAAATCGACTTCATCCGGCACGAAGACTGGCCCTCCTCCAGTCCAGATTTGAATCCGCTAGATTACAAGATATGGCAACACTTGGAGGAAAAGGCGTGCTCAAAGCCTCATCCCAATTTGGAGTCACTCAAGACATCCTTGATTAAGGCAGCCGCCGATATTGACATGGACCTCGTTCGTGCTGCGATAGACGACTGGCCGCGCAGATTGAAGGCCTGTATTCAAAATCACGGAGGTCATTTTGAATAAACTTTAGTGTCATAAGAATCTATGTTTTGTTAAGTTCATTTTGGTATATAAATGGTTACATAATGAATAAACTTGTTTCAATTATTTTATATTAAACATGTGACAGAATTTATGACCTGACTAGGTATATGCCAAATAAGCCTGCGAAATATGGGATCAAGATAATGATTTTAGCTGATGCGCGCCAGTTCTACGTATACAATGCGTACATTTATCACGGAAAGGGATCAGATGGTGTTGGTCTACCAGAAGCCGAGAAAAAACTCGCTGTACCTACACAGTCTGTGCTGCGTCTCGCAAAACCGATTGAGAACACAAACCGAAATATAACAGCCGATAATTGGTTTAGCTCAATACCTCTGGTAGAACATTTACTGAAGAAAGGTCTGACTTATTTGGGAACATTGAAAAAAAATAAACGCGAGATACCACCCGAGTTTAAGCCAAACAAAACCAGAGCTGTTGAAAGTTCCTTGTATGGGTTTACAAAAGATTTAACTTTGGTGTCTTATGTTCCTAAAAAAGATAAGGCAGTCGTCCTTATCTCTTCATGTCACCACAGTGCTAGCACTGATGAAGAAACAAGGAAACCGACAATGATAGTTGACTATAATCAAACTAAGGGCGGCGTAGACGAAGTCGACAAGAAATGTGCAATTTATTCTTGTTCTCGCAAAACACGACGATGGCCACAAGCAATATTCTATCGTATCCTTGATTTAGCCGGAGTTAACTCATTTGTGCTGTATGGGCAATATCAAGGGGCAAAACTGAGAAGAGGCAACTATTTGTTGCAGCTGGCCCGAGAATTAGTTCTCCCATCTTTGAAACTGCGGGTGTATAATGAAAAGCTACCCCGAGAACTACGGATGACTATACGTCGTGTATTAGGTCGTGATTTACCAGCTGCTCCTTCCACCCCAAATGAGCCTGAAACATCAGCCGGAAGAAAATTATGTCGTATCTGTCCAAGCAAGCTGAAAAGGCAAACAAGATTTACTTGTATTGCTTGTGCTAAACCGATTTGCCTGCAGTGTGCAGCGCAAATTTGTGCTGACTGTAAAGAGGATTTTTAAGGCTACATAAAAAAAACTACTCTAAGGATATTTTTTCCTTTTTTTTACTAATAAGTTTAACCTAGAAGAAGGCATTGTTAAGTTACTTTTGTTGATTTTATAATTCTTATTTTTATTTTTATTTTTAATGGCGGCTGTGTTTAAAGTTCCTAGATTTTGTCATAAATAAATAAGACTGAATATTTTCAATAAATATAAGTCTCATTCCATATTTAATTACCCTAACATATTGTGTTATGTCATAAATAAATGGTTATATTGGAATTTTCATAAAAATATATAGTTTTTTTTAATAATGCTACCCAGAATATACGACTGACAGACTACTCCTCAGTAGATAGATACAAAAACGTCACCTCAGTGGCAGAGGGTATATCAAAAAACAATACAGTGACGTGAAAGTGCAAGCGTATCGTCGGCCAAATCACGAAGGTTTGTATGGAAGTGATATTTGTTTAACAGTAGTGGTGCGAATTATACTACGTGTTACAAAAAATACCAAAAAAAAGAATATTTTTACCAAAGGCATTTAATTGAAATTTTCCCATCTCTAGTGATCAGCTGTGTCAAAGAATATTCGGACCAGATATGTAATTTTAGGTGAATGTGCCTATTTTTACCGCTATGGTTAAAAATGTTTACGTACTACTTGTACCAAAACATTCATATTAGAACAATTAATTTCAAATAAAAAAACTAAAAAAAAAAAAAAAAAGCTAATAAATAAAAAACTAATAAAAAAAGCTTTGTTAAATAATTGTTATGAAATAATAAATTAATAAAATAAAAAAAAGAAATAAAAAAAAGTTTTTATTGCCTTCACAAAAAACAAACAATTACAAGTGCAATACTAGGTAAGAACATGTTTGGCAAAAGGTACCAGTCTCAGCAAATGCTTGACATACAAGTATGCCTAGCGCTAGTTTTCAGACTGGCCCCACACGCAGAAGGGTCGGTCACCTTTATGTTTGTAAAATTTAATAATCCTATACTACTTAGACTAAAGAATTATACCTATCAACCAAGCCTATGACAAATTTAGCACTATTTTCAAATTTACAATCTCAAGCTACATAATAAAAATGATAAGACACGATCATAACACTGCGTGACGTCAAGTAATGAAATAAATACCTATTTCAAAATAATATTTATGTTTGTAAATACGTAAACAAAATAATGAAGGCAAAAAATAAAATGCTTTCTAACATAAATTGACTTAAGTACATCTCTTTTAAATATGTAGGCACAAATGGTGTACAAATACTTTTCCGTTCTGATAATCGATAGTCTATATTTTAAGTGTCAATTGACACTAGAGATGGGAAAAATTTAATTAAATGTCTGTGATGAAGAATATTCTTTTTTATGGTAATTTTTGTAACACGTTGTATATACTGCGATACACAGTTTTTATAAAATGTCCAAAGCTTCTATACAGTTTATAGGACCATTAAGTTGAAGAAAGAGTGCGCCTAAACTCTGCATCAATGGAAAAAATATTATACTAAGATCTATTGACTGTAAATTGCTGAAATCAGTTACTTACAACGCTTCCTTGATTTGACGCGAACATTGCAACGATCACACTATAACAATCAGCTATCCACAAACATTCAACCTTATTAATTATAGAATTAAAAATAAACCCCTGTTAATTAACAGCACTAGTAACTGACGTTTACCGGATGGATTAACGTTCACCGGGGCATTGTCTGCGATACAACAAATGTTTAATGGATTAAACTTGTAAATGATTTTTGGTGTATTCGGTCGGTTCCATTTTTGGGTCGCACGCGCAGTGCGCACCCCCTGTGGGATTAACGCAGCTGTTTCATAATTTGCGGTTCAAGTGTTTTTAAGTGGCAGCGGGAAATAAATTGTTATGTGTGAAATGATATATCAGTGTTGGTGGTCTAGTGGTTAGGGCCGCTGTCTTCCGTCCGGGAGACGAGGGTTCCATCACCACCACGTACCAATGTGTTTTCGAATTTCGAATTCATATGTACATTTATTCGACGATCTTACGGTGAAGGAAAACATCGTGATGAAACCTGCACACTCCTGCGAAGAAATTTAAAGGTTGTGTGTGAAGTCGACCAACCCGCATTGGGTCACCGTAGTCGAATAATGCCTAATCGCCCTTTTTATTTATATGTCGCTTTTACCTTTCCCTTCACTCAAGTAGCTATGTAAAAGCAATCAGATTTCCAAAGTATATAATTCCACCCGACTTTGCCTGAAGTTGGGACATCGGAAGTTGTAACCAAGTTTCGAGTTGAATCCCAAAGCTAATATTGAAACTCAGGTAGACTACGTGAGGACTAACAAAAACATGTAGACGGTACTTGACGAATATAAAAATGACATTGCCTTTTGATATAACTCGGTGCATAGTCAAAGTTTTTGATGCGACCCGCCCCGTTTTTGCATGGGTAATTTAGCCAGCGTAAGCCTCCTAAAAATTTATTTTGTGACGATTTGATTCTAAAACATCGAATTTTCTCTACTTAAACTTATTTAGAATGTTATGTAGTATAAACTTTTTTCATGAATCACGTCATCTGTTGGTGAAACCCGCTTCAAAATCCTTTGCATGGTTTAGGAAAAGGTAGCGGATATACCTACAGACAGACCCAGATAGCAGTTTTAAACTATCTAGAGATGTTAAAAGAATTAACATCATTAGAACAGATAGATTTATTTTCGAAACTACTTTTTAACATAATTGTGTTTCAAATCGTAGGAAGTATTTTTTTAAAAATTGTAGAAATAAGCTGCCTTCCTAACTTGCGATACAATGAACAAATGAACAACTTGATCCTATTTCATAAATATCCTAATACAGCTTTCTTCATTAGGGTCTTGTATTGAATGGGCCAGTTTGTGCTTAGTTTCATTTTTGTGTTTGTCGAAAAACGTCCACCTTTTTCTGTTTGTCTGAGACTAGAAGGGACAACCTGAGCGCTTCAAGCTTAAGTAAAAGTACTTACTTAAGAGAGAGAGACAGGGAGAGTTAATATGAGTAAACTTAGCACTTCAAAGTTTTCACTTCGGGACAATTGGATTTACTATGGCCATTCAAAGTTACAAGTTTGAAATTACCTGCTACAATAACATTAAATTGTATACAATTAACTGTTGTTTATGTAGTAGACATACTAAGTTGCTTTTAGTAATGAATTGAGGTAGCCTCTTTTTTATTATTGTATGTTTTTTTTTTTATTCTTTATGACCTACCCAACTAGAATAAAAAAAAACTTCATCACTGCACTGACTATTATATATTCTGAGGTACTGATAATACTAATGGGTGTCAAATTCAAATGATTCAATTTGCTCCATAATACATACCTTTTCAACAGATGCTTAGGTTGACTGTACCTATTTATACGTCACGCTACATCGTCGTACTACGGCGTAGCACGTAGACATTGCTACGCCGCCGTCACGTCGTAGTGTGCCAATGCTGCATTCACACAATACTATTTCACTAAACCAAGGCATTATTAGCATTGTGTAAACAGAAATATTCCGCTACGATCATTACGATAGAGCCCGGTATTGGTGCAAAATTTTCAAGTTGCATAATGGCCAAGTTGCATATTAGCTAGGCTTATCTTATCTTATCTTTGGAGGGGCCGAGACGTCAAAGTCTCGGAGCAATTCAACCCTATGGGATCTTTTGTGCTTCCCCAGATACCTAATCTTCATCACTCCCCAGTTCGTCAAACAATTCAGCCATGAGCTTTATAGTAAGACCTGGGGGTGTGAACCTGTAGTCCTCGGGTCTTGGATAGCCCAATCCCATGAGGCGCAACCACATTCTAGCCAGGGCATCGCATGTACACAGGAGGTGTTCCATGGTCTCTATTTCAACCCTGCAGGCTCTGCAGGTGGGTGTGTCTGCTAGGCCCATCTTATGAAGGAGGGCGCCAGTACCGAAATGTCCGGTCATCGCCCCCACTAGGTGACGGGCCTGTCGCCTGCTGAGGCTCCATATAGCGCTCTGCCAATTTAATTGGGAGCCTATGAATAGTTTTGAGTGTGCGAGTCCCGTTAAGCTCAGTCACTCATCCCTGTGTCTCGCCCTCGCATACTCCCTCATTGCCGTTTTAACTGTGCTCATGGCCAGTCCTACGAAAGGTTCTGGTCCAATCATAGGTGTTCCAGATCCTTTTCTAGCCAGCTCATAAAATAATAAAAAATAAATTAATAAATAAATCGTTTATTCAGTTATTTTTAACAGTACTTAAATAAACATAAATGCCGCCAAACTGCAAAGCAGTTTGTTGGCCCTCATTCTCCGGTATTCCCTCATGACCCGGGACCCACACGAGTTGGACTTTGTTCCGCTTCCCCAGCTCGTTAAGAGTCCGGGTAGCGCCCAAGACGAGCCTCGAGTCGATCCGGTACGAGGTCAGGGCTTTGAGTGCCGCTTGACTGTCGCTAAGAATGTATATAGACCTACCTATAGTGTTCCTACATTCAATCTCTTGTGTCGCGTATGTTTCCGCCTGGAACACTGTCGCCAATTTGCCCATGCCTTGGCTTACCTTAAGGTCCTTTGCATATATGCCTGCCCCTGTACCTGATTACGTCTTAGACCCATCAGTATACCACACTAGACTGTTTTCTTTCGGTGAATCCAATCCTCGTTTCTACTCTTCCCTTGATGGTAAGTGGACCTCATATTAAGACCTCTTGAATATAAACACAGGCTGCATTTTGTCGCAGTTCATGTCCACTATTCTGTCAAGGTCTTCAGGTGGGCTGAGCTTAGTGTGCTTGGTTCTTGGTTTAGAACCGTCCCACAGTCCGTTTATCGCTAGCCTGTGTAGTGCCAGGCGCGCCTCAGTCTCTATGACAATATGCAGCGGTGTAAGATCGAGTATTCTTTCCATCGTTGTTGTTGGTGTAGTTTTGAACGCCCCTGTGATTGCCAGGCAGGCAATCTTGGCTAGACTTAGAGAAATGCCTTGTCAAATGGTCTCGTGGCAATCTCAGTGAATACAGGCAAATCATAATCTTCACTTTTAGACATTAGAAGCGATTGTGGCAATACGGCACTTTACAGCACTGTGAGTACTTAAAATATCTACAATAGTTAAAATAGCTAATACGTAGTTGGAATACCGTTACGTTCAAAACTATTTCCCAGGGATAAATAGTTTAGATTACGCGTTGTGGTAGGGGGTTCACCGCAGCTATCTATTCAATGTGGGCCTTGAAGGGAATAAGAGCGAAATCAGTGTGAATTTAGTCGGCGCGGATTTAATTTAGAAATGTAATGCAACTGACAGGTTGTTGCGGCTAAACTATGAAAAAAAACTACGTCCTTGAATCTTATTAGCCCGGTCGGAAATCAAACCTATCCTGCACAGAAGGCAGATGCACTACCGACTAAGCTACTCGTATATCAGTGGTTAAAGTATGATAAGTGTAATTGTTAACGAAAGAAAGAAGCAGAAATTACTATAAGAGTTACAAAAATATTCCATTTCTTGACCACATCTAAAATTAATCTACTAAAGATAAAACGCCATCCCTGATCTGTGTTCGCGAGAGAAAATGCAGCTTTTTATTTTGGTCTCTTTTTACTCGAAGAAACGGCTACTAATGACATCGCCAACTCATTTAGGGAACTCTTTTACAACCTCCTAGTTCATAATTACAGCAACTTCAGGTTACTTCAAGCCTATGTCACGGAAAAGAAATGTGTACGATGCTAATCTTATGAGTAAGTGAAAAACAATATACGAATATTGGCGCGATAGACAAAACACAACGAACATAAGAATTATAAAAACATCACTTTTAAAAGTAAGAAGGTAAAAATACTTTAATAGCAGAACTATTTGTGTTTATCTTTGTCTTTATTTTTACTTTGTCTTTGGAAAATTCCGTTTAGAATTATGTATCGAGCCGGTCGGTGAATGAAGACGTTAATATCAGCTGTTGTTGACGATTTGTATTTCCATGTAAATTATAAGTTTCTTTAAGGAAAAAAATAGATAGGTCGTCTTTTAAGAGTTGATATTATGTGCTCTTTCTCATACAAAAATAAGCGGTTTAGCTAACCGATTTAGCAAGAAAGCTTCCATTGGCTTTCTTAATAACTATTAATAGACTTTTGTCCTCGAAGCATACTTTCGTAAACGCTTTTGTGGGCCATTTTCTCTAAAACTGTCAATAGGACGTGGTAAAAACATCTTTGCACCTCCAGGGTCATTTTGTTTTCATTATCCCCGCAAAGTGGCGTGTAGAGGGAGCTGAAATTACGACAAAAGACTACTCGACCCTAATTTAAATACATTACGCGTCTTGGAAGGAGACGGGGGAAGCGGTCGTCACTCGACTGGTAATGTACTTGAGTGTTTGCGGAATTGTCGTGTCTTTTGTTTGTCGCAGGTTTTGTAATGTAAATAAGACAGTAGAGTCACCATATGTTACGTCCGGTAGTTCTTGCTTTATCTCGAGCTGGTAATGGTAATTCAAAATTTAAATCATCATCATCATCGTGAGTTGTATTGTAAGGTCGACAACCGACCTCACAAACCCTGGTGTCAGTTCAGTGTTATAGAGCCGCCACAGGCCACTGACTTGGCTCATGTAACGATTAGATAGTAGCCGGGACCAACGGCTTAACGTGCCTTCCAAAGCAAGGAATCATCTTTCTTTTCGGACAATCAGGTGATTCAGCCTGTAATGTCCTAACCAAACCGGGGAAAGTCTCACAAAGAGATTTTTGCTTGACAGTGTCCCAACCGGGAATCGAACCCGCAACCTCCGTAATGGGCGTCGAAGTCTCGGTCGTCGGAGATTCCGTGTTCGAGTACCAGGGGGGACCAACATTTTAGGAGACTCGTTAGTTTGGCCCAGCTCTTTGGAGAAGCCGTTGGTCCCAGCTATCATCAATAGCTCATATATACGTTCCCACCGAGGGGCTCGAGCCTACCCCTAATTAGGGCGATTAGGCCATAGTCGACCACGCTGGCCCAGTGCGGGTTGGTCGACTTCACACACAACCTTTGAATTTCTTCGCAGGAGTGTGCAGGTTTCATCACGATGTTTTCCTTCACCGTAAGAGCATCGAATAAACGTACATGAACATGTCAGAAGCTTTTGGCGGCACCCTGAGATCAGGGTTTGTGAGGTCGGTCGTCGACCTTACAATCTACTCGATATGAAGAAAGAAGAAAGCTTACAGAGGGAGTTCGACAGAGTAATATATTGTCACCAACGAACTACAATAGTCAAGAAGAGTAATCGCTTGGCAAAGCCCGCTAAAACACCAAATTAATTTTGACAGACGACACGACGACGACAGACAGACATATAATGTCGCTCTGTACATTGAAGCTTACTTTCGCCGTTCTTACAAACCGTGTCATATAAAACATCATTGTAAAGCGTATTCGAATGTGGTATGGTATAGTTTTGCTTCTTTGCGTTGCGTTTCTTGACTATAGATAATTCGGTCACATTCAAGGTGAGCGCTCATTCCTTATTGCGGGACATGTATAGTCGCTTGCAAAAGTGGAGTCATATCACGTGTTTTTATACTTTGAAATATCTTTTCATTATTATGACTTTTATTGCATATTATTATTTATATTAATAAAGTCCCGTGCACACCATACGTTAATAGAATATCCAAGAAAAAATAACTATTAGAAAATAAGTTATTTCAAAGTATAAAAACACGTGATAGGACCCCACTTTTGAAAGTGACCGTACCATACGGTTCCTTTTGTAGTTGTCTCTATTATCCAAAAAACAGTGTTTTTATGGGAACCCTAGTTGAAACGGTAGGGACAATAATGTGACGCATTGTTGTGTGGTATCTAATTAGCGAGGGTTTTTAGGGTCGCACACCTCGTTAGAGGTCCCAGTATGACAGGGATTCCTAATTTAGACCCACATTTCGGGCTGCAATATAATATTAAGCACGTCTCAACAATTTCCAGTTCTGTTTTTATAATTGTTTTGATAATTGAAAATGGCTAATTCGGCATTTCATTTTATTTTTGGATGTCACTGTTTGAATATAAGTTACAGAGAATATTCTAATGTTACTGATTTTAAAAACGAAAATGCATAATCATCATAACAGAAAGTAATGAAGACATTTTGAATAACAGTTCAAATAAGAATATTAGTCACCAGACAAAATTACATGTCTTGTCAGTGTTTACAGGCTGTATTTCGGGGAGTGTGCACTTGGGCTGCGTGAGCTCATTCCGCCATCACCATTTTACTATCGGGAGTCCAGACGAACTGCAGCATACCATCCGCACTTGGTCAACATATTCCTTTGCCGCACGAAGCGCTTTAATCTTTTATTATGCGCACGGCCAAGGAGTGGAATTCTTTCCCTGATTTTGTTTTTCCGAGTGCTTATAACCGAAGTATTTTCAAAGTTAGAGTGAACAGGCACCTTCTGGGCGAACTCGTTCCATCATCGACCACATCTCGTTCCTCGCGGACCTGATTATGGTCAAGAGTAAGCCCAATAGGGGATCGGGCTACTTTTTTTAATTTTATAAATCCAAACTTCTTAGTTTCTGATATCGAAAACTAAAAGAACTTTTGCTCTATCTTTAAAATTGACCAAGTTATAAAGATTTGAAATTCAAGATTAGACAGAGAGGCACATACCCACTTGTGACGTCATTTGTTAATAACGCCGTAAAATCTCCATACCTGCACTCCGTTTTTGAAAGAGACAGACATAATGAAACTTTAAAAAATCACTGTAAATTAGTTTTTCAACCGATTCTATTTTTTTCTTCGCGAATGCTACTAATCTATATTTTAAAAATAATTCATAATATATGGTAAATTTAGGAACAGTACGATACCCTATTAATAAAAAAAATTATAACCATAGTACGTATTTTATTCTTATCGGCATTATTTTTATTCTTTCTTATGACCGAGTTTTCGTTTCCACGCACGCCATCCTGAGTATGTTTTTTTTTTTTAGTTTGATGTTAAATTAAGTTACAAACATAAATATTTTTTTATTAGTAGTCCAAATAAGAATATTACCAATAAAAGCAAAATAAGTAGAAAGAAAGAAAGAAACGTTTATTTGCTTACAATATTAAAGAAAACAAAAATAAAGTTATATTTGTTGCGATTTGGCAAGCAAAGAGGTCCCAGCTCAGCATGGTGTTATGGAGGACACATAAAGTGCCCTCCATAACGCTGGTCTTCCGCAAGTAACTATTTATTATTATTATTTATTTTTTTTTATTATTTTTGTTTTTTTTTATTTATCTTATTTTTTAAGTAAGTATTTTAATCTTATTGCTATATTTTTTACTATACTGACTAACCTATCCTATCTACCCTGTATTAAAACTATTCGCACGCTCCAGAAACTGCAGATCCAACATTCCTTATTCTTATAGAAGCTATACGATCCAATAATAAGTGAATCGTCGATACAATTCATAAAACTATCCAGCAGTTCATAAACAGCAGTTGTTGGCAGTCCTGCTGTTGAGCGGATTGTTTCCAGGTTATGCAGTAACACAAACATCTAGTACGTTATCTCAAGAGATGTGGTGCAGTAACTGTTATATTATATACGTAGCTGTTACAAGAAGTACTAGTTTAAGTTTCGAAGTTCACGTGGTTTAATTTAAGGTGATGTGTTTGAAGGCTTTGCAGGGCTTGCTATAACTTTTAGACTAAGTAAATGAAATAGTAAATTACCACAGAACATTACTCAAGGATTGGATAACTTATTTATCTTCCTACTTGCAAAAGTTTAAATCTGCATAAAGTGTCTTACATGATGAGAAAGAGAAAAAATACTATGTGTCGTAGATACACACGAACACAAAATAACAGCTAAACCCGAAACATATATCTATTATTGAAATAATTCTCCAATTTAGAAGTAAAACACAAACTTGTACTTAACGACGAATAAAAGGTATAGTACCTGTGAATTTAACATGATACTTAGTGACACATCACTATTAATGGCATGTGTACGATTTCGCATGATTTACTACAAGCTTTGTGTACAGTACAACCACCGAACGATAGCGGATTCGATTCCCGGACCAACAGCAAATACCGATGTAGCTACGATTCTTTATGGCTCTACATTATGTTTAGTTTTTGATAAATGTTTGCGCTTCGGTGCAGAATCTTTTTCGTTCTACAAATGCGTTTGCTTACAGTAAAAATCAAAGGTTTTCATTTTCCATTTTTCTAATTGAAAAGTGAATGAAAAGTTTGCAATTTTTTTGGTATAGCGTAGTTGGAAAGTTATCTAGCTTCCGTGTTTGATATTTGCCATTTGATTTCCGAATGTTTAGTTATTTGAAAGTTGGCTTCGTTTGTTTCTAAATGAACACGTTGCTAGCGCATCTTTGACACGTAGAATTGAGTATAACAAAGTTAAGGAACAGTCCCTAACCTAACCTAACTTTGTCATATCTAACAGATGTGGATTCGCAACTTATAGTAACTAAGTTACAATATTACGATTAACAAAAGTTAAAATATTACGATTATGTTCGTTTATTTCCTTTATTACGTAAGATAGTACCTTTTTCGCTAGCAAAAGACATTCGAAATTTTAGTCTCAATAAAAGTTAAAAATAACATATTTACATTATTTTATATGACCTATCATCAATGATTATTATCTATAGCTTTACAATAATAAAATAGATTTACAAGGCACCTTGAAACGGCTTCCTAACTAGGTAGAACGATGGAATCAAATTTACATTCAAATAGGTTTTGTACGAGGTTGCAAATTGAAAATGTTGCCATAAAAAGCACCTAAACCGACGGATCTGATGGAATGTTTTGATGGGTTTCTTTATAACCAATAAAAGTACATAGAAACATCGCTTTGACATGAAACACATTATTGTATTAGGTAAATAATTTTAATGATTATCAGGAGTCTAATTCTCAATTTAAAGTCAGTCAATTTAAAATAGTTTTACTGACTAAAACTTATATTTTGATTGACAATGTTAACCCTCAATTAATAATATTTAAAGTAATATAACTCAAAGCGAAGTTAACTTTGTCTGTTTGTATTTTAACGGCTAATAAGTATATCAAAACGATTTTGTTGCAATTTGGTACAAAGATTTATTGAATGTAGTTAAATAATAATACCAAACGATGTATTTGACTTTGACTTTGACTTTGTACATGGGGCACTTTTTACTGCGGCCATGGCCGGAAAGCTTGTTAGCTTGTTACGAGGCATTCGTTCTCTTTCCTGTTTTCTTTCTTGCTGGCAGTTTTGTTTTTCATTTAAATTCATTTTCAAATTTAGATTTCTTACGTTTCGATTTTGTCTTTTTTTCCGCTAAATTTCACACTTCTTGTCCTGACCTCTTGCAGTGAAGAACTCAGTTATTCTTTTACTTTACGAGACCATGTTATTTTCTTCCAGTTTTATAAAATAATCTATATAAATTGATAATTCAATTCCTTTACTGTCTACCTAAATTAATTATCTTTACCTTTTCCTGGTCTGAACCTTGGCTTTTGCCACACCCTAAAATATTATCCAGTACAACACCTGCTGGGCCACAGGCTACAAAATAGAACGCAAATTGAAGACTACTTCAAGTTTATAAGGTGCTGATTAAAACATCTGCAATAATAACGATGACATCTGCAATTGTACCTTAATATCAACTTAACGTGCTTTACACGGAAAACGACCCTAATTTAAAACAACCAACGCTCACCGATCATGACCAAAAACATAATAAAAATTAAATAAATACCTTCTTTAAATCCTTATTGATATCGGTGTCGTCGGCTTTCCGCTTCTCGCAAGAGAGTATACAATTCTTGCTGCTGTCTTTCTCGCCCTGTAACAAATAAAACTGATATTAATATTTGCTTCTTATAATAAACTCTTTGTAACAATAAAGGAATGGATATTAAATTTATAAAAGATTGAAATTATTTCAGCACCTTCTATGACAGGTCTTGGAGGATTGGCGTAAAAGAGAATCTATACCTTAGGTACCAAAAGCTAGGTTGAAAAAAAAATCATATTGATGACCAGTTTAGTTTGCGCTATTCTTTTGAGACTTTGTGTGCCTTTTTCTTAGTGGGGAACATGAAACGTATCTTTTTCATCTAGATAGTTATAAAGTGTAAAATTTTAAACCGTAAGAGTTTGCATATAGGCGGTCTGTGTTTGACATGCATCGTGACATGGTTGTGCTCAGAGCTCAGAAAAAACGTGCTCAGAGTGTAGTCACTATAGGTAGGTAATACAAATCAACTTCTAGCGGACTGCCTATTCGAAAAGCGGTTTCGGAAATGATTCCGTGCTTCAAAAGGCACGCCACGTCAGTTATCTACAGAAGTAACCATTACCCGAGTAATAATATGTCAGTGGTCTTTAGTGGCTCTATAACACTGACAGCGGGGTGAGTGAGGTTGATTGTCGACTTTACAATCCACGCGATGAATAAGAAGGTTACGTTGCATCAATAGAAAGGGCATACAACATCAACATCAACGGCCCGTTACAGTCCACTGCTGGACTATGAGCCTCTTCCACTCAAGTGGAGGGTTTTGCCGTAATCTCCACGCTTGGCAGGCGGGTTGGAGGTCGCAGACTAAAAGGCTACTGTATCAGAGAGCGCTGCTGCCCGTTCCCTGTTCAATGTGTAGTCTCTAAGTCGCTTCTTACGACACCCACGGGAAGAGTAAGGGTTGGTGACAAATGTATTCTACTCTGCCGTCACCACACGGCATACAACCCAAGTTAATCCAACTCTACTGCATTTATACCGCAAATTATCTAGCTCAAATACAGTCTCACTGTATACTTAGCTGTAAGTTTTACAAAGTGAACAAATTGCACGGATTTTTGCATTTGCTCTGTTAAATTATTAAAATTGTGTAGTATTCGTCGCAAGGACGAGAACGGCATGACAGAATGCGCTCATTTCTCATCCTATAAGGTCCAGAATGAATGAAATTCTATATTACTGCAATACCACAGTTACCGTTATGAAATATTCTGAATTTGTTCAAGCTCTGTAAATATTAAAGATGTTTTATCTTGTCGAGAACGCTGAATTATTTTTGTAACGGAATTCATTGGGAGTTCTTTTTATTTGTTCAAGCTCTTAAATATTATCATCAGGTTTGTTTTCATTTTTATTTATTTTTTAAGTAAAAAAAAAAAACACAATAACTCGAAAAAAGACAAATGCTAAATTCATAGCAAAATATCTTCCAGGAGATCATAAAACAAACGATTAAAAAAATGTAGTAAAAATATTACAGTAAACTTGCGGGCTTAGCCGCAAGTAAAGTAAAGATAATATCTCGTCTATTAACTCAGAATAGCATAACATTATCTCGTCTATTCCGAGTGTAGGAAAAGTCCAAGTTTTGTGAAGCGATAAAGTTCCAAATTTGAATGAGAACATTCCCTTAACTCTGCATCAGTAAAATTGCGAAACTTCAAGATTCATCAACTTCAAAATCCTTACAAAACGTTGGTTTTCCAAGAAACATTTTCTATGCACATAATGCCTTGTTCACTCATATTTTATTCAGTTGAATGCACAGTTGCAACATCAGAATGAATCTTATGATTTAGATCTGCATCTAGCAAGCTAGGTATTGCCTCCAATTCTGACAGTCAAGAAATATGTAAGTAGTTGGCTGAGCATGGGGCGGAAAACTTTGCTTTTGCGACGAGGACTAAAATTTGTCTGTTCGTCGTTTGTAGATTACAGATAAGAGTTGAATTAATGATTTAACATCTGATACCGAAGACTATAATAAAACAATATCATATGATTAAAGTTGCAGATTTATTCATCGTGCAAAACAGAAACTAAGGCAAACAAACAACACAATTTACAGCAAACGCGACCTAACATTTACCGGTCGTATAAATTTCCAGTTGACATTTCAGTTGCATTACAAAGGTTTCTAAACAACATTTGTCGTGTCGTGTGTCGCGTCAATTAGCGACTCTTCACGCGACAAACAAGCGGCCTGTGATTGCTAGTTTGTAGCGGTCCACCGAAATACTCGGCGTTGTATTCGACAAATAGTTTTGGAACACTACACGTGCTGGCTGACTGAACTATGAGGTATTTATTTATATCATTTTGATACACATGCAAGTATGTATAAAAAACAAGATAAGCCAACCCGAAGGAAAGTCAAACCTTTTGCGGAGCTATACAGAGCGAACAATTACTATGGCTCGCGCACGAATATCTATATATTGCCTAAGCTGTTTAATAGCCTGCCGGATTCTGTTTTTAAAGAAAAAAATTACAAAAATTGTCTTAGAAAGTTCTTTTTCAATAACGTGTAAGATGCATTCACGTGTCGTATGATTATATTATGTTGATAGATATAGATAGGTACCTACTTTAATGTGTTAGCATAATGATTATGATTGAGAGCCAATAATCTGCCAACAAACTGCATGCAGTTTGGCAGAATGGATTGTTTTGGTATCAGTTTATGTATTCTTAATAAATAAATAAATAAAAATGAAAGAAAGTATTTTGGAATTGTTAAAATTTAATAGTTATTTATCGAAATGTGTATATATACCAAAGAATACTATAAACGCTTACATACGAAAATCAAAGTTTATGTTGTAATCAGCACATAGGTATACGTCCCCACCAAGGGGTACAAGAGTACGCTGAATTAGGACGATCAGTACTTAGTCAATAATGTAGGCCTAGTGCAGAATAGTGCTTCATTCATTTATGGATTCCTATGTATTTCATCGAAGGTAATGATAGATTCATGGTAGGGTTATTTAAAATTAACATTGAAAGATCGAATTGGAAAACTATAAAAAATATTGTTTACCGTGTACGACCGACAAGTAAATGCAAACAAAAGATTTATAATCGCGCATTCATCGCTTTTCTCTCACACGTAAAATATAAGGTAGTTGTGAACTTTTTCATACACCTACAATGACCTACATCCTTTCTACAGTCTATCGAGAAAATTTCTAAATATTTCACGACCAAGCATGTTTCACATGTCCTAACAAAACGTTAAGATTTTGCATGTTGTATTTTATAAGAACTCTTTTCACTATTTTTAGCGAAAATCATACGCTTACTGTATTGATCTAAAGCCTGGCCCCATTGATCAACTTAAGCAGATAGTATATAATTCCATTAAATTCAATTCAATTTTGAGGTTATTGCGATTATGGGTCGGGCAAAGTATGGAAATCCTTTCGCATCGGACGCGGCGAATGATGCGAAAGGATTTCCATACTTCGCGCGCGTTTTGTATAGGCAAACCGTCGATCGCCGTCGATAAGTGTGGCCCGACACTTTGTCAAATTCAGCCAAACTACATAGTGTCAAATTATTTTTTTTAAAAAAAAACACTGTTTTAAAACATAAAGCCAGTCAACTAACCCAGAAAAGATCCATTCACGTCCGTCTCGTGTGGACAGCCAGCCATTACTCAAATTCTTTTGTATTTTTTACAGAGTCGGCTCTCGAATAACTTTTCCAGTTAAAACTGTGATATATAGGACACCTTACGCATTTTATTTTCCTATATTTTTGACCGAGCGAGCGCGAAACGTCTCCGTTTCAGCATAATTGTTTTTGTATGTCCATCTGTTTGTTCACATACAGGTCGCGTTTCTCAACCGATTCTCGTGAAATTTTGTGAGCAGATTTGATAAATTAATAGAAATGTATCGTCGAGTCAGTAAACCCCCTATATTATTCGGTGGCTATATTTTGAAGCCGCTAATAGAATACATGTACGTCCACACCAACCACAACCACACATTTTTTTTGTATTTACTTACCTGTATAAATAAAATAAAAATAAAACAAATGAGACCAGATATATTTGCACTAGCGGTCCGTCCGCGGCAACGTTCGCGTTGTGTAAGATTTTCCCGTGGGAATAAAACTTTTTCCCGTAAAAGTATTCTATGTCTATTCCAGGGTCAAAACTATCTCTATTCCGAATTTCATCCCAATCCGTTCAGTAGTTTTTGCGTGAAAGAGTAACAAACAAACATCCATCCATACATCCATACTTACAAACTTCCGCGTTTATATAGTACTAGCTGACCGCCCGCGGCTACGCTCGCGTTATGTAAGATTTTCCCGTAGAAATTAGACCTATTCCCGTTAAGTATTCTATGTGTTAATCCAAGGTAAAAACTATCTCTATTCCAAATTTCATCCATATAAGCGGAACAAACGTCCAAACATCCAAATATATTTTCACATTTATAATATTAGTGTGATTAGTAAGGATTTTGTAGACAAAAAAAGAAAGTCATCAACCCGTATAAATAAACTCGTCCGCATGTCATATTCGTATTTTAATTTAACATCGCTCAGAAAGTTCTGCGCAAGTAATTCCTGTTTAACTCAATATATCACAACTCCGCCTTCACAGTTATTACAGTCGTAATCCTCATCAAAATCTCGCATCCGAATAAAACGTAAACAAATAAACCCGTCAAAATTAGCTTTACGTTTGTACGGTGCGTAACACGTTCACGTGAGACGTTTCGCTTCGGATTGCGTACAGTACACGACGGTTAAGTTATACCTCGCAGTACTCTATGTAACTGCAATAAAATTACATTTTCCATAAAAATGTTCAGCCTGAGTTGTTGGTGAATGTGTGTGTCTAATTTATAAAGTTTTCTCATAATTTTTGTTTGCATGTGGTTATATTTGTACGAATATTATGCTACGTTTGAAGTATGAGTAATACCGTATGTGGATTATTTTATATTTTTTTGTGTATGAAAATTAATGTATGAATGTGTTTTTTAAGGCCAGTACCTTTCATATATCGTATTATGATTAAGAAGTGGCAATAGGCTGGCCAGGTCTGTCGCAGAACCGACGAGCGTTGGAGCAGACGGGTTCTCGAATGAAGACCGCGTCTCGGGAAACGTAGTGTGGGACGCCACCCCCTGAATGAGGAAAGCGGGTGATCGTGCGCTTTGGCGTACCCTTGGGGAGGCCTACGTCCAGCAGTGGACTGCAATAGGCTGATTGGTTGATTATGATTAATGGTTGGAAATAATATAAAAATATATTTATAAATGTGATATGTATCTAAGACGTACCGTTTCTTTTTCAGTTACTTATTTCTTTTCCCAATCACCTACATGATAAAAGCTACCTTTTGTATCAGTTTCTCCACAAAGCCCCATGGGGACAACCCTTTTCAGCCCATTGAAATTACAGGAAAGTAATTTATTATTTCTAGAGTCGGCGGCGTTGCTAGTGGTGAACCCAACTGGCTTTGTTGTTAGACTACTGCGGATACCCAGAAGACTACGTACGTATACATTCAGTAGGGATTAGTATTAAAAAACCAAAAAATGGCTTGAGCTTACCCTAAATTAGGGCGATCGGACCAGGACGAATGAATTCACTAACAAAATTTGAATTTCTCCACAGGTGTGTACAGATTTCAATGTCCTTCACTTGATTCAAATTTAAAAACACATTGACAAATGCTGGGGTTCGAACTAGCGTTTTTCGAACGAGAGGCTGCAATTTTGGCTACACCACTGAAACTCTTCACTAGTGACCGCGCGCGATCTGACTGCATTCGTGGCCATAGTGGTGACAAACGTCAGAGCTACATTTAAATCGCGTGCGAACTATACATTACCACAGAATATAGTACTACCCAACAAATTATCTTTTAGTCCAGAAGAGTATACGTCTAATAAAGCCCGCTAAAACATGGCATCTAATTAATTTTGACAGACGACGACGACGACATACAGGCAGATGATGTCGCTGCTGCACATTGAAGCTTACTTTTGACGTTCTTACAAACCGAGTCATATAAAACATCGTTGTACCACGTATTCGAATGTCGTATGGTATAGTTTTGCTTCTTTGGTACCTACTACCATACGGAACGGCCACTCATCCCATCCCGCCAATTGGCGCTTCTTCGCCCCGCCCCGCAATGTGACAGGTTGGAGGGCGAGTTAGGAGTATCGAATCAAGATGGCCGCGCTCGCTATCAGTCGTACAGCGTGCCTAGCATCGTGGCCGCGCGTCGATAACCCTAGTAGCATCGCGCGCATTTTTCTAGTAAATCGAGTAATAGGTATTTAAAACGTGGTATGATGTGCCATTGCGTAGGATCAAATGCGTCACCCATCACGTCACGTAGATACCTAAACTACGTTCTCATCACGTATGCGGTTGCGGCGGTCTAGCGTTTACACAATCCTCACGACATCGTCATTGTCGGAAACAGGATTACAGATGACTGTGGAATCAGTTTATAGATATACGTCATGATATCTCGTGTTAAATTCTATACTAACTAACAACATTAAGTCATATAAAAGAAAAAGATCCATTCTACATTTATGTAAAACTATGAAATACATTGCAGTTTGAACAACAAACTTTCCAAGAAAGAGTAACTCTATAGTAATATATTCAATGGATTGAATCACAAGATCAAAATAATTCAACATGGAATAAATAAATAAAATAAAATATTTTATTACTTTAAAACAAAAACAAAACATAGTAGGGGCTAGTGTCTCCATTTAGGCTGAAAGAGCCTGTGTTTGGAGGCACTGCTTTTCATTTGAACACGTCTAAAAAAGCACTGTTTAATATTACAAACAAATCCGAAACATAAAACATAAAAAGAAAAACCAAAACATAAAATTTTAGATTTAGGAGTATTTCCCAAGCGAGGTCCTTAACCTTTCTCTAAACAAACCTACAGGGAAATTCGAAAATACGTACATAAACAAATCATTAATATACGAAATTAACTTAAGTAAACAATTTAACAAATAAATAAAATAAACCAATAAAGCGTGAATTCTGCGAATCGAAAGGTATTCTATGGGTAGAGGCGTAGCAAAAGCCTACGAGGCTACGATCGATACTACGCCGCCCTCCGTAGCGCGAAGACGTGGCTACGCAGACAGCTGATTGCGGAACGAAGGGTTGTTTATTAATGGGTTAGAAGGACCTTTGCTACTTTAGCAATAAGCCCGCCTGCGACTCACTTTTAAATTTCTGTTGTTTTCTTCTTTTCTATACTTGGTGGCAATAAAGAATATTTGTTTTCGTTTGAAGGAATATCCTGTTATACATACTCATATATATGTTTCTTATATGTACTCTTATTAATAAATAGATAGTTAAGTGATACTAATCAGCTTGCATCGTCCTTACCGAGAGGCTTGAGCTAATTTTGATTAGTAGAGCAATTCTAGTGTGGTTGAGTTTGTACATAAAGACACAAGTTGGCTAACCCTACACAACCTTTGAATTTCTTTGCAAGCGTGTGTTTGCCTCACGATGTTTCCATTCACCGTAAAAGCATCGAATAAACGTACATAAAAAATTTGAAATTCGAAAACACACACGTTTCAAACATCTGCCGAACACGTGATCGTCTGATGTTTAATGATTCATCATCATCGTCATCTCAGCCGAAGGACGTCCACTGATGGACAAAGACCTCCCCCAAGGATCTCCACGACAACCGGTCCTGTGATGCTCGTTTAATGATTCATCATCAACAGCTCATATACGTCCCCACCTAGGGAAGCCTACCCTAAACCTTAACCTTGGCCTTAGTCGACCACGCTGGCCCAGTGCGGGTTGGTCAACTTCACACCTTTGAATATCTTCGTAGAAGTGTGCAGGTTTCTTCACGATGTTTTCCTTCACCGTGAGAGCGTCGAATAAACGTACATATGAATTCGAAATTTGAAAAAAATTGGTACGATATGGGGTTCGAACCCACGTCTCCCAGACGGAAGACAGCGGCCCTACACTATACCACCCGACGCTCTTTGAGGCGTTTAACGATTTTTTTCAATTTATCTCAAAATCACAGACTAGAATAATAAAACCAATTTGCCGGGAAAGTTTTAATTGAACGAAAGAGTGCCGAGTTCGATAAATCTATGTAAATTGTGATGATGAGTCGGAACCCCGGCGGTTTGGAGACAGCACTTAATTACAGAGGCTCGATATTATTTACATAATACGGTAGAGGGGGTATTTAAAACGTAATTCATTAACTTCAAAGAATTGATTAATTGAATTAAGTAGAAATCGTAATAAGGTAATTACATTTTAGTTGCTAATGGATTTACAAAAAGTCGTTCTTCTCTTCATCATCATGTGGGTTGTAAAGTCGACATCCGACCTCACAAACCCTAATGTCAGTGTTATAGAGCCACCAAAGGCCACTGACATGGCTCGTGTAACGACTAGATAGCAGCCGGGACCAACGGCTTAACGTGCCTTCCAAAGCACGGAATCATCTTTCTTTTCGGAGAATCAGGTGATTCAGCCTGCTAAGTCCTATCTTAACCAAACTGGGGATTTTTGCTTGACAGTGTCCCTACCGGGAATCGAACCCGGAACCTCCGTAATGCGCGGCAAAATCTCGACCACTCGGCCACTGAGGCTGTTGGCAAAAAGTCGTTGAGACGAACTATCGAAAGTCTATTTATAAAACTTGCTTACTTATAATTACCTACTTTATTTCCATAAGAAACTCAAACTTTTTGTGTTAAAATTATGCAAACAATTGTATAAAAACAACAATATAACCAACCTTTTTGGTTTTCGTTTTGAAACATCTCATGGTTATAGTAGTTTTTTTTTTTTTTGTTATGGCACTAGATTTATAGTAGTTTTCTATTTTACAATATTCATAATTATTTCTCATAGGTCCTAAACATTTTTCGATTTTCAAATATTCGAAATCTTAGTAGTAAAAATCATGAATGTGGATTATAGTGTGATTAACGCAAGGAAACTGGGCGATCTCATCTGTCCAACAGTTACAGTTACTGTACCCAAGCCATTGACCGTACTTCATCAAACAACTAACACGGTACTCCGGTCCTATTACCGTCTATGCCAGGGGTAAAGAACTTTAGGATCATTTAATAGCTACGTTTTTTTATGAAGACTGGAACACTAACAACATAAAATAATCATAAATATTTCTATCACAATAAATAAATGAAAAAGTCTGCATGGGAGCCAGCTAAAGCTCTGCTCACCCTTTTGGGGATAAGAGAGTGCGTGTGAGCATGATTTAATATAGTACATTGAATGCGTAAAGCAAGTGTAGACACAATTACAAATGAATATTATCTAATCAAGTAAAGCAAAGCCACTTAGATATCTGAAAAGCATTATTTTTTTTACTTGGCAACACTGTCGGTTTTAAACGCTGGTGACATCACGAGAATGCCAACGCTATTGTTTGAGCGAACGGAGTGTGAAAACGGACTGGCTGTGAAATCACTGCAATGTGTTCACTGTCATGCACTAAACGGGCGTGCGGGGCGGAACTGCGGACGTCAAAAGTGACTGGAGTTAGTGAGTGGTGTGAACTGCTGGCATGAACAGCTGTACTTAGGTACATTATAACACCCTAAGCAGTTTGTACTGGAACGTTGATTTTACATAAAGTACTACTAGGAACTGTGTTTTCATTAGTTATGTTGACGAAAGCAAAAACCGAGGTATACTATCTTTGAGCCAAAACGCATTGTTCTTAATTTAAGATTTGAAACTTGAAGTCCCGAATTCTCAGTATGACAGACGTAGAGATGGGCAAACCACCGGGTTTAAACCTACCGCTGGGTTTTTACCCGATAAACACCCATTTATTCCCACCCACTGGGTGAAAATTCGGGTGTTTATTATTTTTATAACAAAATTTATATAAGTATCCATATATCATTAGATTTTGCGTATGCACATTATATGTTACATTTTTTCACTTATTTGCCAGTAAATGCAGGGGCTTAGAACATCTATTTTAGCAAGATACCAACAAAGTAATGGATAAAACGGCGTAAAGCACAAAATCTGCAAAAAATATTGTTTTTAAGGGCAAATCTCGGTATTTGAACAAGAAACATAAAAAAAGATGGCGATAAAATTATTGTAACTCCACGACCCTAATGTAAAGTAAAACTATGTAGAACAACGTGTGTCTGTTGTATGACATAGAGAAAGTTATAATAAAAGATTTGAGACGAATTAAGAGAATTTTTGTTTTTTTAATACGTTCTTGTAATGAATTTTTATAATTTTAATATGTTCTTGTAATAAATGTTTTTAATTTTAATACGTTCTTGTATTGGACGTTTTTGATATTTCTAAAATTAAAAGAGAAACTAAAAGAGATAATGAAAAACTAAATGCATACTTGGGGTGCAGAGACAGATACGTTTGCATTGTGAGTTTCAGAAATATCGAACAAGTTTAGGAAAAGTCTTGTTGACCTAGCGCGTACCGTCGATGCGTGTCGCCAATATACATGGTGGGAGGCAGTCGGCCGTCTAGGAATAGATGGCTGGCGGAACGCTAAGTTCATGAAAATTGACATTATTGTCAAAGTGCAAAAATAGACTAGTATAAGTCTATACTTGGAAAACCAAGTGAAATAATTGCCGAACCTAAAGTCGCAGGCGCTGCACAGCCTCTCACTGCCTTTCAATGGGATTTCGGTCCCTGAAGACTGGCGTACTGCCTGTTTGATATGGGAACGGTTAATTATGCCTCTATGGATGACATATCCCATCCGAGATGGTCAAAAATGAAAATCAAGGGAATCATAGGGTTGACGCTCCTAGATGACCTAATGAAAGCGGACACGGCCGCTGGATCAAACTGATCACATAATGTAATAATATTTGACCATCTAATAGACGACCCTTATCTGACGCATGAAGAAGAGGTATAACTATCGCTGCTATGATATTGTTGACACTGCATGTCTAGCTCTGAACCGCTGGTATATGGGTCGCATCCTAGGCGTGATAAGTACACTAAGTTTACCCCTGATAGTGGAGTTAACAATATCTTAGTGGCTACCTTCAAGACGCCAGTCTGTGGAGAGATTTCCGTATCTAACCTATGAAGATGTGGAGTAACCATCGGGCTGCTATGAATGCCGCTACCACGCATGTCTAGCTCTGAACCGCTGATTGACCGAAGACGCATACAGCGACTTGAATACATAGCCGCGGATGGGGACTTGTCCACATCCATGCGCGGTGGACCTCAGACTGATTAGTGTCGATGATAGTCTTTCAAGTATTAACCCCGATAGTGGAGGTAGCGGAGGACATAGTGGCTTCCTTCATGGCATAAGTCTGCGAAGAGGCATACTGGAACGAGTTTATTAATTGAGAACGAGAAACTGGACGTGGACTGCTCTGGCTAATATCATCTTGTATGATTTATTACCGAATCAACTGTGCGATGTAATATCGACACATATGGTTGCAAGGGGAGGAGGCTCATAGTCCAGCAGTGGACTGGACGAGCGTTGATGAAGGCTGTAAAGCTATATTCAGAGCGATAGCTGAAATGAATCTTTAGATTCATATGCGGTCTCAGGCACGGAGACGCGCGGCGGAGATATGTATATATGGAGATATGAAGTTGGAGCAGATCTGCCCTGGCAGTACCGTTCAGATAGACGGAGATCCAGTATGCAGGAGCAATCCAGATATGAGACCCACAGTCAGTAGCAGCTGTGAGGTCATCCCTTCGAGCTTGCTCGTTGGAAGATGGTTTACCATCATGGGCGCTGGTTCACGTGTGGACTATCCTGTAAACACACCCTTGAACGCAATACGTCGGACACTTCGGTGGAAGACGGGATTAGCCTCCCAAAGGTTACTATAACGGCTCAGCCGTATCGGGAACGCTTCGGCTAGTATCGATTGGACGTCGTCCACTAGCTTCGGCTACAACGCGAAGCTTAGGCTTTCTACGATGGGACTTCGGTCTCCTTCCATCGCTTAAGGCGCACCGGTCGGACTAGGGTCCGCTGTAGACAACTCTTCGGGGTTGTCTATTATTTTAACCTTTTTCCTACACCTCTGTGGTGAGGGGAGGACAGGAGCATTCTGAAGGACAGAGTGGGAAGTGACTCACAGAGAGCGCGTTGGTGGAGCGTTTATTCTCACTCGTCACGTAGATACTTTGATGGCTGGTTTGCTGTATTGTGTGTACGTCTCGGGTCTTTGCTTCTAGTCTGCTGCCTTGCTTGGGTTCTAAGGTCTTAGTAATCGTCCAGCTGAGGGAGCTAGAACTAGTCCCCTCGTCAATGCTGGGTATTACTAGATCCCTTGTCAGACTGTATATTGGAAGACACAGAGGGGTTATGTAACCGTATTTATCAATACAGTTGGCATAGCTTAAGGAAAAGGGTGTCCCGGTGCGTAGGGCTAGGATGGTCGTCTCCGGGTAGTGTCATTAGAGAAACTTGGTTATTGATCATTCTGTTGAGTAAATGCCTCTCAACGAAAGTTCCTCTAAGAACTAGAAGTTCTATTCAGAACTACAGACGACACACCCGTCGCCGGCTCTAAGGACTCGCTACGGCAGTCCTGGAGCCACCTTTTTATACCTTTTAAATTACATATATCATGTAATAATCCCTGTGATCCATTTCAGGAATCTGGGCTCCTATTGCAAAAGCAATAAACTTCGAAGTTCTTTTCAGAATACGAAGTTAGTATTGCTTAATAAAGTCGCTGGGATTTCTTGGTGACTTTATTCTTTCAGTCAGCGAGCATGGGTAATCAGGAGTAGGCTGCTTGCCGGCTGGCAACTGGTACTCCTGTGTTCGGGCGAGAGATAGGGACGAATCAGTATATAGGAATAACATAGAAGTTGAGTAGGCGACTCTATGTTTAATTCCACAGCTAGAAAACATAATATAAAGACGATCACATTGTAAATTTTTAAAAGAGTTTGGGTTACTCTCACAACGTAGTATGGATCTGCTACTAGATGATCAACGGCCAATTTTGACTATTATAGAGATTTAATGTTCAGTTACATTATTGTTCGTAAGTCATGAACCATGGTTTAGGGTACTATGTTTAGAAACGAAAGAAACAACAGTACCAATTATGTAATATCAATATCCGAGATGGCAGCAAACTTTTTCGTTTATTGGGTCAACTTCGATTAAACTCAACACAGTGTTATAACAAGCTTCCATCATTTAGTATACTGTCACCGTGACTTTTGTCGCCCGTGCGCGCTAGCTCCTACCTTTGTACTTGCCACGTTCGCATGCAGTGTAGGTATGAGTGAGTGTAGTGCTAGCTAACTGTAATTACAACTTCTTTTGATCATCCCGTTAGAACTTGAGCATTAAAAGATGACGACATTTTATAGATTTCTACTGTTTTATTTTAAAAATGTTTATTCGGTTGAACTTATTTGAGTCGATGTGAGTCAAGCGGCTGGAGCGCTGATATACATCAATATCTTTTACGCGTGTAGGTTTTCTTAAACTTAGTAATATGCTTTAGGCTAGAATATACAAATACAAACAAACTCTAAACAAAGTTTCATAGAAATTGTCTCATAAACAAAACAATTGGCTGCTACCTTGGGCTTTCCACATTATTGAAATTGCGCATATTGCAAATAAACAGGGTATTTTTATCAAGATATATAATAAAGTTTTTATTTTTATTTTATCATCAATTATTATAATAAACACCCACTAAAATGGGTTGTTAAGGGTAAAAACCGGGTTAAAACCCAAATCACCGGGTTTTTACCTAGTCAGGTGGTTTGGGTTTTAACCCACCGCCCATCTCTAGACAGACGCGTGTAGAGATAACATTTTGCGCTGGCATCCTGACTTTTTCTGACAACTCTTTAAAAATATTACTATAATCTATAGAGCAAAATCAAGGTTTTTAAATGTATATATTGGAATATGTTCGTTTAATAAATTATAATAAAAAATAAATTGATTATTGTTTACTAAAATACAGCTAGGAACTATTCCACTCATGACGATCATCATCATTTTTAAAATCTAAATTAAGACAAAATGTTGGCCACCCCTGGTCTAGACCCGCCTTAAAGAGAATTCTTGTAGCGTAGTAAACTAAGCGAGAAAGGTAAAAGAAAAAGGAAGGGTCATGAAGTGTCATTGTAACTGAACGTGTCAGTAAACAGCCCTTTGCTCCGAGTTTCGAGGATGTCGACACTTGAGGTAGGGCTTGAAGGGACTATGTTTCTTAGCCGTTTGACATCAAAAGTCAAAGTTGAAAGAACTACTTTGTTTGAAAAGTTTTTGATACTGGCCACCGCGGCGAAGCGTTCATATTCTCGAAAAGCCTTTAACTATAATTATTTTAATGAAGCGAGTTTTTCGTAATTTCGTTTTTCTTCTTTATTAGTCACTACTAATTATAATTATAATTATAGTTAAAGGCTTTTCGAGAATATGAACACTTTGCCGCGGTGGCCAGTATCAAAAACTTTTCAAACAAAGTAGTTCTTTCAACTTTGACCTTTGATGTGATTAGTAGTGACTAATAAAGAAGAAAAACGAAATTACGAAAAACTCGCTTCATTAAAATAATTATAGTTAAAGGCTTTTCGAGAATATGAACACTTTGCAGTGTGCTAGGGTAAATTATGCCACATGGCATTATGGTTACGTTTAGCGTAATAGAATAAAATAAAATAGAATTTTGTTTAGGAAACGAATCGTCAAGTAACTTATGAATTTAAAACTATACGGTGTTTTATTGAATCCATGATAAATGTACAAGTTTGAATAACTACTATAGATTATGTTTTTATTTGTTCATAAACAAGAAAATTACAATAACACAAAGGAAAACCGATTCAACAGGCCTGCTTATTTCTAAAGAAAAATAATATCATTTTTCAGTCTATTTTTAACTTACCTGTAATAAACATCGTAAAATAAACCGCGAAACAATGTAAAGATGAAATACCTACGTTTATTTGTATAGTTCCACAACAACCACCTCGCCCGTAAAAGAGTTAATTCATCAAATCAGTAAGCAGAATTTACATTTGTATGTGCTATTGATTGTATTTTGACCGGCGGCGGCGGCGCGGCTTTCAAACAGAACTGATATTGGAAACAATTTTTAATTCAGTGTGTCGGAAAAAAAAATACCGTTTTGATAACTTTATTGGAAATGCATGCGCTAGATTCCATCATAGAAAAATTGAAATAGTGAAAACAATCACCGGACTGATCTATAGTTTTGTGATTTTTTTTATAAGAATTTCATTAAACAAGTCTCAAACGAAATATTATTAACTTAATTTGTTTCTTTCTAGCGTGGTGGACCTGATCTTTCTCTCTCTGTGTGGACGTATATGAGCTGATAACAACATAACATATCGAACCTTCCCAAAAGACCGAAAAAATACCAGTTACAAATGTTCTCTTCAACACCATTAGCAGTAAATCATCATTTGCCCGACTTGCATACAAATGAAGAACTGAAATAACATACCCCTTGCCCATGGGAAGTTACATCAAGTATTCAGTCGGAGGGACCAAGGGTATGAACTATAGCCCCCATGGGCACCAAGAGGTTGGAAAGGAGGTCACTGACCCGCACATAATTCGATTTGCGAAAAACTTTTCTTTATGTTTGAGAAATGAGTGCGGTATTGTTTCCGCTCGGAAAAGGAATTCAAATGTGGTTGAGGATGTGTTTTTATGAAAATGATGTTTTTGTACTTTATTTGGGTTGAATTTTGTAATAGGCTTAGTAGCAATGTGTGTCTCTCGGATGGCAGTTCAACCTACAAAACGGAAAAGCTTTGTATCAAAACCATATCAGGCCGAAGGGCCGCCAACGAAACTGAGTTTTGGAACCAGTTGCGATCGAGGACTTATTCGACCTTGTTTGAAACCAGTTCCAATTGAGGAGGTTTTCTCGCTATAAAAATCTGTTTCGTGACTAGTTGCAAAAGAGGTGTTTTACAGGGCAAAAGAGGAAGGGGCAGACCAAGAAGAGCATTCATGCAGCAGATCAAAGAGAAAGTACAGATTGGGTCGTATATCAGGAGATCAAACAACTAGCGGAGAAAAGAGAATATTGGCGAATACTCCACCGACAAGAGCATAGAGGAAATAATAAGATAACGTAAACGCCTTGAGAAAAGTTGGTTGTAAGTTTGCGACGCGCGCACTTGTTGCTATATCAAAACAATAGGCGTTCTACTTGGCATTGTTGTGATGATAACGCGACACATAAGTTAGAGTATAGGATCTACAAAGAAAGACTGTATTTTACATGCAAAATGGTAGTTATTATCATACCAGATGATAAAATATATTTATGACTTCAATTTTAATTTGCTGTTTAACGGAGATTCAAAACTATGTGTTTCATTTCAAACTTCAGGGACATCAACGTAAGGGCTAAAGAATATTATGACAAGTATTTCGGTGAGCTAATCAATATTTAGGATACACAAATATTAGGACAATCGAATAAAATCATGGCAGGTTATATGACAAACAAAAGGCACCCACGGAAATACTCGTAGTCGTTACATGAGCCATGTCAAGACTATCGGAAGTCAATGGCGCTGGCGGCTCAGTAATAATAATAATAATAATAAAACGTTTATTTGATCTCACAAAATAGGTAACTTAATTATGCTAAAAACTTAATCTAATACAGGAATAGCCTATTGCAACGTGAGAGCCTGATGTCCGTACTAGGAAAACATGTATGACAGCTCATCAGGCTTCCGCCCCAGGAATATCAATTTAAAAGCCTCCAGGTTGTAAAAATATAAAATTAATTTAGAAAATTGAGAGTTTGAAACAGTGAAAGCAAACAAGACAAAATATAACTAAGTAAAATATGAAAAAATAAAACTACGTAGAAATAAAAAAAAAAGTGTGATATTGTGATTGTGTGAGCATATGAGTTTGCTTGTGGGGTGTGTGCGTGGTGTGTGAGTATACGTGAGTGTGTGAGTATATGTGAATAGGGAAAAAGGGTAAGGGGGTGTATGATAAGGGGGTGTGTGTGCGTGTATCTGGTTATTATGTCTGAGGGACGAGAAGATTTTGGCCGCATTCCGAATCAGACTTTCAGCGCTGATAGCGATCAGAAAAGCAAAAAATAATGTATGGCTGACAGTGATTCGGAACGCGAGTATGGGTACTTTAATCGATTTCAGCGCGTCTCGGAACGCAGGGTTACTAATTGTGGTATAATTTTTACTTAAAAGCCAATTGGATTTTCCCCCCACGGGTTTCGGTCTTCGACCTCACGACCCACACTATTTGACAATGATGAATGATACTCCAACATTCAATTCTATGCCGAGTTGTGACGTAACTGTAACCACGTGACAGTCACGTTCTTCCAGTTGTTGAATCCGTTTCAGCTCGACACTAGCATTGTTATTTTTGGCTCGCTGGAGATTTTGGCAGACCATTTAGTGGTTTAGTTTTAGCTTCGAAGAATAATGGCTTTAATGTTTTATAGGACAGTTAGGTCAAATCCAACAGCAATGACTGTAACTAGAGTGTTTTGTTTTGCAATTCTACAACGTGTTTAATAAATAACGGAAAACCTATCAGGTGGTTCCCTGGTAAGAAACTGAAAAAACAAAAGAAAAAAAAAAGAAAAATCAACAACCGAAATTGCTTTTTTTTCGTACAAATTGACTCACTGTCAGCTGATCAGTTGGTATGAAAAGTTTCTTAATTTTTAATTTTGGAAACTAACAAAAGTTATTCGTTTTTGAATTTTTTTATGGACTGAACAATACTGTTTTGTGTAACATTGTATAATAGCAGAAAAAAATGCTCACTTACTCGGAAACTTTTTAGTGTAAACATTTATTTAATATGGCTTTGTGTATTTAATTTTTATGTTGAGATTCAGCTGTTTTGCCTAACAGAGGTCTAGCACAATCTTGTTTAAAATGTTGCGTCCATAATCTGCGTTTTTGAGTATATTTGTACTTGTAGCGCATTTTTGTTTTAATTTAATTTATTTATTTATTAGAACAATATTAATCTCAATCTAAAACTAGGTACCACAAAACTGCATGTACAGTTTGACTGTGGAATCCGTGAGCCTTAGAAATACTTAAAAAAAAAAAACTAGTCAAAAGAAATTTGCGTTACAATGTATTAATCTATAATAAGCTATCAAGATAATGTTTTTTAGCATAGATATAAACCTTTCCTTGTTAGTTTCGATTCGAATGGCTTCGGGTAAGCTGTTAAGTTAATATACTAAGGCGCTAAATAAGACGTTACCTCGATAGAAACACTCATCTACATTTATGAACTTACTTAGTAAACAGATATATACAGGTATAACAGAAAAATAAATATTTGATCGTTGACATAGCCCTCGCAATACTGATTGATATCAATCCGACCGTCTACAATGTCAGCCGGTTTGTCAGTCGTCCAAGAGTCTAGCCAAATCTAGCCAATTTATCATCATACTCGTCAGAAGTGTATCACTCATTCATCATTTATGTGGCAGTAAACAACTTTCTATAAGCTATTATTATCAACAGCTCATATACGTCCCACTATAAGCTATTCAAATCAAATCGACGGCCCGTTACAGCCCACTGCTGGACTATGAGCCTCCTCCACTTAAGTGGAGGGTTTTGCCATAATCTCCACGCTTGGCAGGCGGGTTGGAGATCACAGATTAAAAGGTTACTGTATCAGAGAGCGCTGCTGCCCATTCCCTGTTCAATGTGTAGTCCCTAAGTCGCCTCTTACGACACCCACGGGAAGAGTAGGGGTTGGTGACAAATGTATTCTACTCTGTCACCACATGGCTGCTATTACTTGATCTTTATTAGTGCAAAACGTTGCCGTCAGACAAACATATTTTGAATCTGTTCAAATAAATTCACCAAAACACTCTTGTTATTTTTCTTTTCATAACTTTGTTAATATTTTATTTTATTTCTGCTAGTTTTTTCGTGCGGAAGTCAAAGGACTTAGATAATCAGCCTAATTTTTAAAATTAGTCTTGAACTGCTTAAAAAATTTAACTGCGTGTCTCTTGCATTTAATGTTTGTAAATAAGAATATCATGTGGGCGTATAATAGCTCTTCTCATAGCAATTTAAAGTTGTAATGGCTAAATGTAATAAATTATTTTTATGATATGCGTATCGGACATGGAAGTTGTATAGGTACAACTAATAATTCTCATAGTTTTACGTTACGTTACAGTTACGCTTGATACGTCGATTTTGTCAAAAGAAAAAAGAAATAAATAATAATAATAAAAAGAATCAGATGTATGCAAAACTGAAAACCTAAATTTGTAATGAGCATTTTGTCCCACTACACTCTATTTCCGGAACACCCAGTAGGCACAGTTGTACAAAGGCATTAGTAGTTACAATATTAGATGTTATCTTTGGCGATCTTCCCTACCCTTACGTGTGCGTACGCGCCGATACGATTTGTTGATCCGTCTTACAACAACACAGAATTATCGACTACTGTTGTTTTAACTAGCTCGAATTGTGTTTATGAGGATTGTGATATTCGTGGATGGAACTCGATATTCGAATATATTCGAATGTAATGTAAAATATCTTATCTATAATATATTTTATTCGTTTTAATTTCCTTAACTAAGATTTTTTTTTATTCGTGAAACCTATTCAGAACCACTTATCGTGGAGTGGACGACTAGAAGAAGTGGACTAGCTTAATTAACGTTTTATTTTTCCACCACAAAGTATTACTAGCGGATCTGGATCCCCAACTCCCCAACCCTCCCTTCAAAACGTAAAAAATCTATAAGTTGATCCAGTTTCAGACTTTTGATACAATCAAAGATTCAAATATTTATTTGTGAAACACATGTCAAAAAGGTAACATAGGTAGAATTTTAAAAGTTCCAATATGTTCTGCCTATCGGCGTACAAACTTCACACATTAAAATAATCACATCACATAAAAAAAAAAACACATTAAATCAAAAAGGTAAAATAGAACTTTTTCTATTCTTTTTATTTGAATTTTAAAATATCGCGACATTTACCCTGACTACACCGCCCAAACGAAACCTAGATAAGCCACTGCACAGTATGGAACTATTTATTACTCAGTCACTAGTCGGACTTAGAATGAACGAATGACTTAGAATGAATGAAATGAATGAAGCTCGTTAAGAAGTTAAACAGATCATGATAGTAGAGTTAACGAAAAGGAAACTCTACAATACAGAAAATAAATAACTAGTTCTTAACTTTAGCACTACTTTTCTTATATTTTACTAACTTTATACAAGAAAATGTACGGGAGTACGCTCACGAAACTCCTTTAAATACAAGCATTCGAATTTAATACCTGCTCCACTGCATAAAGTTTGCTCGAATCACATAACGTCAGCACCTTGTTCACAGTTTATACAGAAACTGAGAAATCCACATAAAATGAACCGGGTGAAATATATACGTACTATATATAATATTATATCATTACCTACTGTTTTATAGTAGAGTTGGGTCCTTGCCAAGAGAGAGGATATAAACCTTGACAACTGATTATAATGGATAATTCTTTGACTTAAAAGTCCCACCCGTTAAAACGGGTTCCATTTTAAAATATTTTCTAATCCCTGTATTTGACACGTTTGTTTCAGTTAAGCACAAAATTTATATATTTTTTTCTTTGATTGATATTATTATGTAAGAATATAAATTCATCAAAGTTTTGTGTCATTTATTATTATTTCTTTGTTAACATGAACCTTTTATTAATTTTATTTCGAAAGAAAAAAATTGCCGTTAGTACTGAAATAAAATTATAAAAAAGTAATTGCATAATTGAAATTTTTATTTGACTGTTTTAATTTGTATGTAATATTATGTGGATTTATGTGCGAATGTAATTTATTTGTAAAAGGGCCAAGATATTTAACGATATATTACTTATTATTATTATTATCAACTCCAAGCAACGACATGGGTTTGAAATATATAATTTTTAGTACAAAAATATTTTCCACGTGCAAGTAATTAGCTTCAGAACAAACTACCTACAAAAATGTAATAAACAACCAGTTTATAACAAAATATCATGTAAACACGTAAAGTAGTAGTTAAAGAGCCATCACGTGCCGTAAAGACGCCAGTGAAGCTATTCTAGCGAAATTCGCACTTGATTCGCTAGCAATGTTACGAGATACTCTCCTTCAAGTTAATGAAATCAGGTTCAAGGATATTATAATAATATCGTCACATACTATTATAATGAGTTTATTCCACTATAGTAATGATTTATCTAATATTTGACCTAGCTAACTAACGAAAAGGAACAAAGGCATTTAGTAGAATTAATCGTAAAAAGTCGTGAGATTACAATTTTGATAATAAAGGCAAACTTGTGAACGTCAAAGTTAGTCGCTATATAATGGACCACAAGCTAAAAATGACGAACAAAACCGAAAAATATATTTTCTGTCGAAAGCAGAATTGAAAAATAAATATTAGCACTAACACTAAAACCCGATATCGACACATCGACACAGGTGGCAACCGATATTTTTTATACACTGTGCCAATTGCGAAAATAAACATTGGAATTCAGTATTGTGAAGTTTCATCGGTTTTTGTCATCTCTTATTTTACTATTCACTGAATTCCCTAGCTCAAAGGAAATAATTTACAATTTGCATATTATGCAACTACAATTTTTTTAGTCTGATATTCGTTTGATTTCGGTAATAAACTGTGTGTAAATAAATATTTTGATGGAAAATAGAAATCTAAAAATCGAGCCGACACAATAGATAAAAAACTAGTCTGCAGGGTCAGCATAACGACCCTAGATAAATTAAACCGCGCGACATAAAACGTAACCACTAATAATAACGCAGTTCTTGTCTACGTGCGACGAAAACTTGGATGCTATTATTGGCGGTCACTTTTATCTACGGTGGTTATGCTGACAGGACACTGCAGGAGGAAGAAAATTATCTTTCGGCTGAGATGATGTTTAAAACAATACACACACAATATATCACGGTGTGACGTCATATTCCTTATTTATCTTTATCTTGTACCTTAAAAAATTGATAAAAATAAGCTCATTTGATTACACAGAGAACTACTAAGTACCTCAATGTCCTCAGTCAGTCCCTAAATGCTAAAAGCTTCGCAAAAATAAAACAATCCTAAACCATATTTCTCTTTCGTTTCCACTCAGCCAGATTTTCTATTAGCTGGCGACAACATACGAATTTATTACCACTATGTGAAGGTTCGAATCCTGGGGTAGGCAGACATTCCTTGAGCTTTTTGTATCGGTTAATATTTATCACTGGGAAGGAAATAATAGGTAAGTAGGAGACAAATTGTTCTTCTTTCGGGTTCTGTACGTACAACTATTACAAAACTGGTCTAGTATCTCTTGTGTTTTCAAACAATCCATTCAAATACTAAAACAATTAATGAAATAATTCTAATTACTACTTATTTCTAAAGTCACATTTTTGTGTAAGAGTAAGAAGACATTAGTTTTAGTGATGAAGAAGGATATGCTATATTATTCCCATGGGTAAATGAACCCCCCAACACAAGGATCCCAGAAAACCATTGGTGTGGTATATCTAATGACATTGACTGATAGTATCGCGACGTGACGTATAATCCGACTATTCATGTATTTACAAGTTTTTGCAACAGACCATCCGAACATAGATAACATCTAGAAAATGGCAAATCTTCGATGAATAAAACATTATAACAATCGACGCTAGCGAAGCGTGGAGATTATGGCAAAACCCTCCACTTAGGTGGAGGCTCATAGTAGGCTCATAGTCCAGCAGTGGACAGAAAATTAATATTTATGGTTGGCAATAAAAGAGACAAATCTGAAATTAAAGTCGTAGGTTCCAATAAGTTTATTTTAGGTATTTTTTAATTATTCTTTATCTGTATCTAAAATAAAATATTCCCAAACCTTAGCTGAGAGAATGTTCTGAAATAAATGTGACTGTTTTTAGATGAATTTTAATTTCACATTGTAAAAATTTATTAGCGAAAAACTAAAATACCGGTGATGAAAAAAATCTGAACTAACGCAGAATTAATAATAAGCGATAAATAAACTTAATTTGGTCGGTAAACTTTAGCTTCACAAATCCATCTAAATGTTAATTGCGCACCTTGACATTCGGCCAGCAAACAGGTTTCGTGCATTAGCTCAATATTGGCAGTGTCGAAAAAAATCCTCGCTAATGCAAATTAAAATGAGCCTTTGTACACAATACACTCTTTCGTACACCTAAGCAATCTAGGTAGGTATGTAGAGTCAACAAAACAGATTTTATGCACAGAATAGATTTTATAGATTTTATCGATTTCAAATGCGTAGATCATCAGTGTGACATGAGAATGAGCGTGTTTTTACTAGCCACATTGTGTAAGATATTCTATTTAGGTAATTCGGTTCAAGGTTTCCTTTACCGATGAAATATGAACGCCTGTCTCATGATAATTAACTCTAAAGATATCGTTCTGTTTGTACGAGACGAATAAGCAGAGTACTACTACCCTATTAACTCTGCTTATTCATCTCACAATACAAAACAAATTATTTTGCACTATCTGGAGCCTTACTCTTCCCGTGGGTAAGAGGCGACTTAGGGACTACACATTGAACAGGGAACGGGCAGCAGCGTTCTATGATACAGTAACCTTTTAATCTGCGATCTCCAACCTGCCTGCCAAGCGTGGAGATTATGGCAAAACCCTCCACTTAAATGGAGGAGGCTCATAGTCCAGCAGTGGACTGTAAAGGGCCGTTGATGTTTAAAGATAAAGATAAAAGTGTAAGTAAGATTTAACAAAATCATTTTTCGACGTCAAAGCAAGATGGCCCGTTCACTATACGAGTAAGTGTACGCCTGTATGTATGTGTGTGTATGTGTATGTTGATGTCGATGGAGCCTTTAATTTGATTCCTGGATACAAACTAAAAAAAAAACAGAAAAATGTTAACATATCTGCGTTTTATCTAAGTTTTTTTTTATAACAATTCAAACAAAAAATACACTATTGATTACGCACGTCGTTACGTGACGTCGTATTGTTTTCTTCTTGTAAAATAAATACGCATCTTCTAGTAGTGTGTTCCACCCACATTGTCGCTTTTCATCAGGGGAGAGTCAATAGCAAAACTATAACTCATTAAAAAACAAAAAGAAGCTCATTTGACCAGCCTGTCAATCATTCATAATACAAACGCAACGCAACGCATAGGTAATTTTCAAAATATGCAAAAATATTTGAGCCATCGCTTTTGAGCTGATCTTATATAATAGGTTTAGTAAAATTGTTCAACAACACCGGTTTGCAATTCTGTGTCTGTAGGTCAAGGTGCGCACGAGTCGATCTCAATTGACTGCCATCTCGGCAATAATCGTCAATCAGCATAGTGTTCGTCGCGTTTTGTAAGGTAATCTATCTGTGTTAATTATGGTCGAGGCCCTTTTATTTATGTTGATACTTTAAGACTTCATCATGTCAGAACGATTATAGGATGAGAAATGAAGAAATCTGTGTCGAGGATTTTTTTATCGCATACAAAGAATAATTGATCGGGCAAGCGCAAAGCGCGAGCGAACGTCGTCGTCTCCGTTGTCCCAAACTAGGTAAAAACCTGTTTCTTGGGAGACAGTGCTTCCATCGTGGAATTAGCGACTAACGGATAGTCGTTTTTAGATACTTAGGTCAGGTCTTAGATAATGCTTTTGTATGTCCGAATTTTCGTATGTCCCGCATTCTTCAACCAATTCTCGTGAAATTTTGTGAGTATAGGTACGATAATTATATAAAAAAAATGACGATTCAGTTTTTGAATTTTTTTTAAATGGCGGAAGATATAGATAGGGTTTTAATAAAAAACGTAAACAAAAATAATTATTTCAGTCATTTTGAGAAACGTTCAAAAATGTCACTTAACTTTTTGTTACCCTTATTATGACGCAAGGGGGTGTGAAGAGGTAGAAAATAATGAAAAAAAAAAACGCTAATAAACAGATTTTCGAGGTCACAGAGCCATTAGTTCTTTAAATTAAAAACTATAAGTTCTATTTAACTGTGGAATAGGTTTCGTTTTTATACAACGCAGTAGATACCATTGTACCTGTTGTGTCGTCTAACTTACGCAAGAAAACTATAAAATCTTACCCTACTATAATGTAATACTCGTATTATCATTTGTTTAAAAAAGACAAAAGAATTTGACCAATTTTGGTATTCCCACAATTTGGTATCAGTAGTGTGACCCTGAAGGTTGGAGGTTTAACCAAATATTATGGAAGTTCAAAGACATTGAGACATACAAAATCGCGTGTCTTAGTACCCTTTAGATGTAAAATCAGACGTTATTGCTTGCGGTGTAAAATATAGGAGGCAAGTGAATTTTCACACGGTTCGAACTAGGTGCTAATCAATATTTGTGTGAGACAGGCGAAATTCACGCAGTGTGTGAAGCAATATTTACACGAATAAAAAACGATTTCTCTAGGGATTTATTAGTTGCATTTCAGACCTCGAGGGACAGAGCGTTCGGATCTCCTTGCAAAGTTTCTGGATCCCTTGCAAGTTTAAGCACCTGATTGTCCGAAAAGTAAGGTGTCTCAATGCTTCGGAAGGCACGTTAAACCAATAGTCCATGGCTATTATATACGGAAATTGTCATATCAATCAAAAGTCAGCTATATCAATAGTCCTGCTACCAAATTTGGTGAGGTCGATTATCGACCGTATACAACCCATGTGATGACTCATAACTCTTTTAACTTATACCAAACAACCGGCAAACGTGATGAGCGTTCATTAAGTTCAGCGAGAGGTAATTTTAACATCCGATGCGAGCATTTAGGCGATCAAGTCCGCCTGGCCATAGAAATAAAGACATGAACGATAAAATTACTTTACGGTCGCTCGAAGGTTATATCACTTTATTTTGGTACTAGATTCAAGCAGGTGGAATGTTGAAACCGTGAAAATCTTCCGCTTATTTTGGGGTATTTTTACCCGACTGGATTAGGAGGATAACGTTTTTCTATTACTTACTTGTTTTTGCTGTTTCGTCTTGTTTGGAAGTAAGTACTATCAACAGTTCTAATTATTTTCAAATCAATACTTACTTTACCCTTATAGGGACATAATGAAAAGGTATGTTTTTGACAACATTGATTTACCTTCAAAACTGCTTCTATTTTTAAGCACTTTTAAAACGCTGATAAAAAAGTACAGGTTCCAATAAGATTGTAAGAGAATTATAATTTGTTATTTGTTTGTGTGTAGTATGTGTTAATGTGTAGTCCCTAAGTCGCCTCTTACGACACCCACGGGAAGAGTAGGGGTTGGTGACAAATGTATTCTACTCTGCCGTCACCACACGGCCCATTATTTATTTACGGTTATTTGTTTACAAGTTCTATGTTCAAGAAGCAAAATACATGTACCTATATGATATTATTCTCAAAGATTGTAAAAGCTTTTTTTCATACTGTAATCTTTTGACGTATTCTACACTGGACACCCGTCTACGCAGTGAAACCCACGCGCGTTTTCACATCCGATCTTGGAGAAACAAGAGCGTATAAAAGTCGCAGATAATCGCAAAATCGCCGATCTTTAAAATAATGTAAAAACTTACAATACCGTCGAACGATAGTTTATAAAACTCGTGGTGTTGAAGTATGTTCGAAGATTTACCTGAAAAGATAAAAATAATAATGTTAATCAAAGCCTTTATCACAGAAACAGAAGGATGAATAAATAAAATACATCATCATTCATTCATTCATTCATTTAAAATACCAATAAATAGAAATTTAAAAATGTTATTACCAAGAAGCTATGCATGCTATGCGTTTTGTTGTTTGGAAAACTACTTTGGCAGTTCAATAAATTTAATCAAAGCTTGCCAATTAAGCTCGTGAAATAGTCTTTAGTGCCAAATCAATAAAATTGTAATGGTGCGTGCACATGGACGACTTCGTTTTCTATTGTTTAAACAATTGGTCGAACTACTGAAGCTATCACTTCGCTATTCTCGACTAATGAGCAATTAGTAGCATTCTCAGTTAGAGACAAACGCGAGGTCGTTATTAAAAAGTTTGTAAAGTAATCTTACTTTCAACGATAGGGCGAATTTACTCCATTTCTTCAGACAACTCTATTTTGTAGTCTCTAGGTAATAATGTTAGGAGCACAAAAACCTGAGCTGTTGTGCTGTATTTTAAATATTGCTGATATTAGTACTAGTACGCACTATCGTATATACGTATTATTTAATTTATGTTACCGTAAACAAGAAAATGTAAAAAAAAATGAAATTTTAAAAAAAGTATTAAGAATAAAAAGTGGGTAAAACACGTGTTAAATTAACATTCTGCATTTACCTTGTGTCGAACGAAACGCAACACGTGGCGACTAAAAATCGCACGTCTGCCCGAAACCTTACGCAACAAGTATTTGTGCCGGTTCTAATTCTAACGCGTATTCTATTATTCTATAGGCGACAGACGAATAGACACGTTTAAATCCCGCGACCTATCCGCTGGAGAGTTGCCAACCTTAAGGCTAGGTTTCCCCGATGAAATATTATGTTTTAGTAAGCATTTTAAAGTAAGAATTTAAGTTATCACTGCAACGTCAGAGCGTACCAAGCGTGGCAGTCTGCGCCTCCAATATGCACCGAATTTGAATTTCCAAACTTCACTCAATCACCAAAAGAAGTGTTTGTTCGTATTGTATCTATGTTTCAAAACACTGAAATCATAAAGTTGAAAATATATTATTTAAGTTATCTTTTAAATTCGATGTGTACTTAATGAAACTGTAATTTACTGTAATTTTTTTTGTGACTATTTTAGTGTAACTGTAATAAGTAAGTAACTATCAGAAATAAGTAAATAAATAAAGATAAAGTTTTTGTCTCTATTAAGTCACAATACTCACTTAGTGGATACTTACATCTCACGTCTAAAAAATACACGTAAAATATACTCGAGTAACAAGAAAACATCGTTATTTGGGATCAGTCACTTTTTACTTTAGGAAAATTTCACATTCCCAGAAGAAAAAGGCGGGCGACTTTGCTGGTAAAGGCAATAGTGTGGGCGAAAAGCTGGTACCTAATTTTATAAATCTCTGCTCAGACTTAATTGAAAGATTCCGGGAAATATCAAATAAGAATTTCGAATTCCCCTTAAGATTCCACTAATGTCAATCGATAGTCGAGCATTGTTCGGAGTAAGAGATTAATGGCAAGATGGCAACCCCTTTCTCTCACATTTTGTTAACAGTTGGCAACACAATAATGAAGATAATAAATCTGGATTAATGTTGGAAGTATTGTCGATTGTTGGAAATAGAAGTGTAATTTCGGCAATTCTCTTAGTTAAACTGTGTATTAATGTAAAACCTTGGAATAGCGTCGGTGGTCTAGTGGTTAGGGCCGCTGCCTCCCGTCCGGAGACGCGGGTTCCGCGGGTTCGATCCCCACCGCGTATCCAAACCAATGTGTTTTCGAATTTCGAATTCATATGTTACGTTTATTCGACGCTCTTACGGTGAAGGAAAACATCGTGATGAAACCTGCACACTCCCGCAGTGAAGTGGACCAACCCGCACTGGGTCAGCGTGGTCGACTAAGGCCTAATCGCCCTAATTCATTGAAGGCTCGAGCTACGGTGGAGACGTATATAAGCGTGCTTATTAAGTATTTTATCTTACAATATTTTATGTGCGTCAAATGTAGACAACGTGAATGTGTGTGATGTGTGATGCATGTGTACAATTACTTATTTCATTCATTCATTCATTCATACTCACCTGTAAAAGTCGGTTTACCCTGTAAAAGTCGGTTTACCCTGTAAAAGTCGGTTTACCCTATAAGAGTGGTTTAATTTAGTACATTAGAATAAACTAAAGTCAGTACCACTAATAACTATGCGCTAACGTTTACACGTTTCAACTAATGGACTCTTCTAGCTTCCGTAAACCGTCCACGTTAAACGGGTCATCGTTTACACTTACCAAATATCGGATCAAATACGATCATTGCTATTACAGTATTAAGTAACCGTACCAAGTGTGATTCAAATGCAGCAATGTAATTCAATGTAGTCTCATCAACATACAGAGGTGTAATCGCAGCTTTGATCTTCGAATATCGGCATTTCAACGATCCTTCTAACACACAAATGCGCTGGAGCAGTTCAGTAGTGAAAGGATCCAAAACTTGTTGTGTCGCAACTTAGAACCAACCTATATCTATAATAGGATAACGCCAGCTAATTTATATTCAATTCAACCAAGATTCCCATTAGGACATTCCGAAAGCAAATGGCCACTGCGAAACGTGTTAATGGTCTCTAAAACCATTAAAAAGAAACAGAGTGGATTATTCCCAAAAGCGGAAAAAGCACTTTTGGAATTAAAGAGCCTGTGGAGTTTTTCAGCGAAGGCCTTCGGAATCCCTTGATTTGAATCTTAGGAGTAGTATATTATTTGTAGAAGTGTCATACTTCGCTTAGTATTTTGTCTCTTCCGAAGATGGAACTAGACAACATCACGATTGGTGTTGTCGCTGCCTGTAATTATTACTAGTTGTAACTAAGCCAATTTCTCAGTATCGTATAAGTCTTGTTCGAGGATTTACACTTCGATCTCAGCTCATGTTGATGTACTCCACTCGAGGCTTCACTGATGATTTATTTATTTAACTAATAGTGTTTAGGCTTAGCCAGTGAGTTTGTATTATATAAGTAACTAACTATACATCTCGACCTTTGTATCGCTTCGCAGGGATGACTGCGACTTCCCTTTAGAAAACGACAACCTTATCCGTTACACCACTGAAATTTAACATACCATTAAAATAAAATTCTACACAATTTGGTAACAGTTATAAATTGCAAGGCATTTCTAATTCCCATTTATTCCACCTTCTAAGACTATCATTCTAATTGGATGCCAAACATTCACGAGGGTCATTCAATGGTTAGATACCTGTCCTTTGATCGGCGAGCCGAAATGGATATGGAGTTATGGAGCTGGAATGTTCCGGACACCTGGAATACTTGCAGGCGGAAGACTCAAAGGGAAGAATTATTTACGGAAATAAAGAATCTTTACGATGCTAGCTTTTCATGTGTGAGGCTAGGCGTGCGTAAGATACATTGACGTGTTTACAAGACGCCAGCTGTCCGTACTCGTATTAAGAAAGTCAATGTACGAGTACTAATGCTTGTGGACTCGTACCGCCGGTATACCATAGTTTAGATAGAAAAACTTATTGATAGATCAATGACAAATTTATAATATTGGAGATCATGAAGAACTCGTACGTAACTACCCGAAATTAACACAATCATGACGAACTAGCGCAGATTGGTCAATATGACTGTGATGTGCAATTTCCTTACAAATTTATCCTTTCAAATAGAAGCATAACAAACTAAAGATTTCAAAATTTAGACATGGAGAGTCAACGGTAAAGCGTACCGCGTAACACCTACATAAAGAATATCGTCTTTATTGCTACGGGAAAAGGTACGTAGACGGTATCGATCCCAGGACTTTCTATTCTCATTACCTACAGATTGACAAAAAAAAACTAGGTCAGGAGTTCGAAATTATGCATCAAAATAAGTCCACATCTTTATGTGTCAAAAGTTCAAGCCTAAGCTAATTTCGTTTCGTCCTCGAGCCGAGATGAAAAATAAAACAGTAAATAAAAAAAGCAATAAGTTTGTGATGAAACAAAGGCAGGAGAGCCGCCCACAAAATATTCATGTGGGTAAGTACATAAATTTGCGGTGGGTCGGACTGGGGTTCAAATATCGTCTTTTCTTAGAAACGCTCTGAGCGAAAGACAGTGTCGAGGGTGTTTTGATTTTTGTATTAGAATTTAGTATCTAACATTCACATATAAAAATAAAACGATCAATCTAACATCATCATCAACGGCCCGTTACAGTCCACTGCTGAACTATGAGCCTCTTCCATTTAAGTGGAGGGTTTTGCCATAATCTCCACGCTTGGCAGGCGGGTTGGAGATCGCAGATTAAAAGGTTACTGTATCAGAGAGCGCTGCTGCTGCTGCGTTCCCTGTTCAATGTGTAGTCCCTAAGTCGCCTCTTACGACACCCACGGGAAGAGTAGGGGTTGGTGATAAATGTATTCTACTCTGCCGTCACCACACGGCAAATCTAACATGAGTCGACAATAATTGTTTCTAGCTAAGCTTCTTCGATAAAAATGTGAGTTCAGTTGGTCAACCCGTAGTTCTATTATATATTTTGTAGTCCAGTATTTACCGATTGCCTGAAATACATTACCTAGCATTTCATATCTTACAATACAAAACACCAACTAAGTTTCGACAAAATTTTATACACGCACGTAGTCAAACAACTTTGCAAAAAACATGGAAATGCAATCACCGTTTCGAAAAAAGGAGAACAGAGATTTTGGGCCAACGACGCTGGTTGTAAAAAAGCAACAATGCGCAACTGTGACGTTTATTCGAATGGAAATAAAACGAGAGAAGCCAGGACAAAGGGTTTACTTCTGAGAAATTGTATGGCCGTTATTGGCTATAAACGACAAGATTTTTAACTCTGGCCTTGAGACTTTTAGCAGTGACGTCATCGGTTTCAGTGTGAACTTGGTATAGGAAGAAAAGTATTGAATAGCCGGGATAAAGTGCTCAACGTGCCATGCGAAGCAGGGAATGCTTGCTTGTCGACAATAAGTGGTTCCAAACTGGGGACAGTCTCTTTTTTATTTTGTCTCTACCAGAAATTTTGCCTAGGACCGTTCATTGTCCGGTGAACTGAACGCTGTGACCGGTAGACTACGACATTCTGTATGTGATAAATATTATACTAAACCGGCGCTTTAAATCTTTTGTCAGTCAATAGCAATCTTGCGTGTGTCAATAGCAATCTTGCGTGTGTCAAAAACTTAGGAGTCACCAGAATCGGCTTGAGCCAATCAGTAAAAGCTCCGACCGAAGCCGAAGTGAAGCGAACGACGTCTTTTACGCTCTTATTGCATAGACCAAAAGCTGTTTCTGTCCGGCTCAAGCCGATTCCCCGTAGAGAGGTGTGGTGACTCCTTTACACGTGCACTGCTAAATGTGAAGCCGGAACTGAAGTAATCACTCAACTTTACGAGATGAAAATGAAACGGGCGATCATAATTATTCACGATCCAATTGGAATGAAATTACTGTCGGAACGACTGACACAACTATTCAGGAATTAAACCCAAATTAAAAATAAATCTATTTAACGCTAAAATAGTTCTTCTCTAAAACTTTTTGTAAAAGGCTAGTCTTACTTACATATTCATGTCTCGGAATGTCGCGTTTCTTAAATGTTATAGTTAGAAGTGTTTAGTAGTAAGTATCTATAATCTTATATCTCAACATGTTTACCTAACATCATCCGCCAAAGAAATCAGCAAAAATGTTAACCTGCCTTGCTGGGACAACATACCGACTTTAATTAGGCGCACACTAACAGAATTTAAGACCAATGCATGTTATAGTAGTTTATCTAGCAAGACATGCTGTTTGCGTTTGTGTGTGTGGGCGTGGGCATTGACAACAAGTAAGTGAGGGTGGAAATGATCAGCACAATAGTTCTCGCAGGTCATCTATAAAATTCGCAAAAAGCTGTGATCGATATTAATAATACTCCGACACGAAATCGCGGTATGCGAATATCTACTACGCATGTGTGAAGGCCTGAACACACCTGGTTTTGGCTACAGCAGCGTACTGTATGAAGCAGATCTCTTAACCTATATATTTTCAAGTCTAGCTACGTGTACGTACAAACAGTGCCCAAAACTCACACAAACGCAAAGCTTAAGTCTTGCTACACGAACTGTACAGCCACCACTGTCGCCACATTGAACAAATTCCTTTAGCCCGTAATTCTTCGGCGCACTTCATATATTACTAGAGATTTATTGCCTGGCGAAGCTTGAGACAGCGTTATTATTTCCCTTGGGACAAATAAAGTTACAAATTTCTGCTGAATCGTACACGATTACTCGTTTTTATTGCAATTATGTAAGACTAGTGGGTACCTGGGGATTGGTTCTTCCCTTCTTTCCTTTTTGTTATTGGTAAAATCAACGACAATTTGTGGTGTCTATTTTGCTAATAAGGGACAAAAAAGTCACAATATCTTTTGCATGTTAATCTAAAAGAAAATAATTTATCATTGTCAAATATCAGTAATTTATTTGATAAAGTAATTTAAAATACATAAAACAGTAGGCACAAATTTAATTTTATAATCAACCTGATCTATTCGACACAAAATAAAATATTATAATACAAAAGCCTAGCTTACTCCAGTAAATAAAAACAAAGTTCAAATATTATTAATTTTTAGCTGCGCAAATGAAATCCTTAGCGCAGTAAAATAAACATTACCATGCTAGCAAATTACGTCTGTAAAACGTGTATTTCCCACGGATCGGATCACAGGATATAGCAGATACGACAGCCAATTTCATTGCACCTTTGTGAGCCGGATCAGATGACGTTCCGACGCGTATAAAAAGAATTGCAGGCGTATTGGGAATGTACTAATTGGATTGGAGACAAATTAGTTTAATTTATCTTAATTAAACAGACGATTAAGGAGTTGGTGGTGGCGGGGAAGTTTTTCTTCTGACGGAAATACTTATAGTATCCTATATATTAACTAGGTTTCAAACCCCGTACCAATGTTTTTGACGCTCTTACGGTGTGAAGATAGGCTTTAGTGTTAAAGGTTTTAGTGGTTGATCAGTCGACATCGGTCTCACGTGATCGAAAGTTCTGAATACCTAATCACCCTAATTTACAATAGTATAAGAATAGTCTAAACTTGTTTATAATTAAAAAATGTTGTATTTTTCCAACACCAATTTATTTCCGGACATGTCCACAATTTAAAAACTAACTTTTAAAAACTGATCACAAAACTCGCGTTGAGTTGTCGAGTAAACATTTAAAACAATAAATTCAAACCGTGTTCGATTCCAATTACAAATTCCAAAGTTCGTTCGGGCCGATCAAATTAATCATCAAAGCGATAGTCGTTGCGCGCCAAAACCTTTTGCGGTCGCCATTTTGTTAACCAAAAAGATGGAGCGTAAAAGTTTCGGGTCTCTTTTATCGCCGCGGTTGGTTTGAAAAATAAAATGATAAAACTGTTGTTCAAGGACTCGTACCGGCATTTACTATAGAGGGACAAAGGTTCGTTATTTTTAAATACTTAGTTAAGATCAGGAAAAGGAAAAAGCGGCGGAAACCACAAAACATGTTAGAAAACTTTGCAAAACTTTGTATCCAACTGGTAAAACTATGTTCAAAACCTAGTTCAATATATTGTAATACACTTGCCTATACCTCACAATAATCTTTCATTTTGATCATGGAAATATCTTTAAACAACCTTACCGGAAAAACATTGCTTATCATAAAATTCTACAGAAAAAGGAATTTGCAATCCAGTTTGATCTGGATTGGATGATCAAAGAAACAAAATTGGCTGGCTAGAAAGCATATCAATATTGGTATTGCATCTGAATTTGACGCCTCAAGGAAGAAATTCTCTTCAAAATGATTTTGTTAGGGTTTTTTGTTACGGTTTTCATGAAAACGAAGCTGTGAAGGATATTTTGTTGTATTATTAGTTTTATTATCATATAAGATAACAGTTATGATAATAACATGGGCGTACCTACTTGAATGTGTGAGTATAATTCATCATAATCATCATCGTGTGGGTTGTAACTGTAAGGTCGACCGAGTAAAACTTAAACCTCGCTACTGCAGCGCCTCAGGCATGTTCGCGGAGGCGCGCGCCGATTGCTTCTTTGCTACAATGCGCAAGCGGTGCGCGTCTCTCGTGAGCAGGGTGCGGGCCAGCGCCAACACCGTCCTGGCCATGATTGCCGCGAGCCTGGACTGTCCATATGCGCGGCACTGTTGTAGCCTGCATGTCACACCAGTGCCGTTTATTTGAAAGCACCGTTTCTTTCTACTGTGTTTTATTTTGTGTCCTTACTAACAATAGGCTAAGTTTTTTAAATTTTACTAACATTTTATGAGACTTGTTTCTTGAAATAAACGTTTATTATTATTATTATTATTAAAAATGGTCTTAAAAACAAACTCTTTTTTTAAGGACAATAAAATGATTTTATAAGTCTACAAAAAATACTCACTTTTATTTTTTTTGTCGCCTCTGGGTAAAACGAAAAATCCGGCGCAAAGCAGTCCAGTCCATAAATTCGACAAGCTATTTGCCGTGGAGGGCGCCACTTGCATTTCAATATGAAAGGAGCCGGAAATTGGATCGCAAGCACACGAACGACGACGCTTTGTGAACTTGTGATTTGTCACGAGTCAAAAATACTGCACTCACTATTTTTGTCCTTGCGAGAAAATACTGTGTAGTTTAAAAATAACCTACCTATGATTATAAAGATCCTTTCACAATCACAAGTTAAGCTTTCCCACACAAATTAGACGAATTCACAAACGGAATATAATAAGATTATGTGTTCACAATCGATTCTAAATCGATTATCGATTACACATTCGATTCTGCAACGAGTCGACGTGTAAATGTGAACATTTTATTCTACTTGAAAACGTGTGGCGAATTTTAAATTGGCGCGCTTGCGCACGATAGATTATATTTTTTTTATCCTTAACCTAAGTTCGTCCGCACTTTTCGCCCTTTAAAGATTAAAAAGGGACAGCAGTTGGACATCCTAATATCAGAGCTGCCAAACATCGAATTTGAACTTTATGGACGTGTCGATTGCACAATTTTAGAGCGGACATAGACATCCGACTTAAAAATCTTTATTTGACACGTTATTATACCTATAATAAAAAATAAAAAAAACAATAACAACAAAAAAAAGTGAATGACACTAGTGCCATTCCTTCATCTGAATTCATCTCTCATTCATCGGTCATAAAAACGAAAAGGAAAGCTGGATTTTAAAGTTGTTAGAATTAGCCCCAATCTGTGGCTGACTTCTTGCGGGTGGGAATTGCACATACACATTGTATTCCTACCATTAATTCGGTAACCACTCACTCATTATCCTCCTATTATCGAACGGTCCAATTGTCAGCCAAAAATGAAAATATCAACTGTATGGTATGGAAAATGCGTTAATGCACTCAGCGCGATGACAGCTGCCAAGTTTTTTAAAAGGCTGTTTCGGTTGACACAGTCTGAAAATTGGTGAAAAACTAGGTCACAGAAAATCGTTATTAATCGGTTCGACTAGACCATTACACTAACAAGTTACTAGCGTAAGCCATTTAGTTCCTTGAAACACAGAACACCTTTCTGAATTTTCAGGGTGTCTTATTTTGATAACATGTTTAATTCTTCCATATAAGGAAGAAGCAACGCAGATTCACGCACTATAATAAAAACCAAATATTAAAAATAACTTTACTGCTCTCCCACGAAATGCAAATCAAGCAATCTACACACTTCATTCGTTAAAAATAGCATAAAGCGAGAGGCTAGGAAATAACTAACTAAGCAACGATATTATGCAAATACAGATAATATTAGATTCCTAACGACGTTCGCTGCAAGCACTAAATATAAAACTAATAAAGAATGTATGCATCTGCCCATGCTTACATTCCTGTCTAAGACCGGTCGAAGGTGATAAAAAATGTCTAGTGCATCGTAGGCTCGTATGTTTTAAAATGCCCGTGAGAACCACTTACAATTACTTACGATGCTTGTCTAAGAACGTTACTAAAATAGTATTTGTAAGCATTATGTACTTTGTAACGTGTTTACACGAAACGCTAAATCGTTTACATTGGAAGGATAATAGTCAGTGTAATATGTAAGGTAGTTGAGTAAAGATTAAAAAAACTGTCGGAACTGTTTCGGAAACTTGTAGAATTAATAGACTTCATTTGAACGATGAGGAAAAATCTCCAATAAACTCCCAAAGACGTACGAAAGGAAAGGACGAAAAAGACGAAAGTCGTTCTGACTAATTTAGAGCGTTTAAATACTTGTAAAGTGCCGTGTGGTGATGGCAGAGTAGAATACATTTGTCACCAACCCCTACTCTTCCCGTGGGTGTCGTAAGAGGCGACTTAGGGACTACACATTGAACAGGGAACGGGCAGCAGCGCTCTCTGACACAGTAACCTTTTAATCTGCAATCTCCAACCCGCCTGCCAAGCGTGGAGATTATGGCAAAATCCTCCACTTAAGTGGAGGAGGCTCATAGTCCAGCAGTGGACTGTAACGGGCCGTTCGTTTGATTTGATAAATGTGTACGTAGAACCTTTTATATACCTATCTCTGTCAAAACAAACTGAAGTGACATTACAAAGTACCTGTTGTGTCCTTTCCCTGTCCTCATAATTTAGAAACCGTTTAAACATTGGATGCTTTCCAAAAATAAAAACTTACATATTTAACAAAACCGAAATGTCAATATAACACTTCAACTACTGGTAGGTGTCTGAAGATTGACATGAAGACTGATGTTGACTGATGGAACATCATAATTGCATGTCATTGACCTCTCTTCACTAATGATAAATAACAATTATCTGTTCTTATCCTAACTGTAGGTTAAACCCATTCAGATAAACGATCAAAATAGCTGGTCGTAAAAATTTATTCCCGGTTTAATCGTGGCCATTTAACACGATCTTTTGAAAATAGAACAAGTAGATACTTACGAGAAAAGAAACGGAAAGACTGTTTAACTTCAACGCGTATATGGACAAAAAATTACCGTCTTTTAAACAGGATGGTCCTGTCAACTTTAGAAAAAAAATATAAGAAAATCAATGAAGTAATTAATAATCCGCACGCAACGCCCTGAGGCAGACAGCGATACATCGACGGCCCTTTGACGCGGTAGCGATAAAAAAATAAATTTACAATACAGTGCTTTTTATCTCCAGTGATTTTATAGACAGAGGAAAGTGAAAGCGCAATGCAAGCTTAAACTAGCCATGGCGCTGTAAAAGGACTTTACACATAGAATATGCAACGATCATCACGCGAGCAAACTGTTGTAAAAATGTATGAAATAGTCCATGCATGCCATGCGTTGGAATTTAAACTTAAGGAACACGACATTTTGGTAGAAAATGGACTGATATACAATTCATATGCTTGAGCTGTGAAGATAAAATGGGCGAAGTGGAAATTTATTGCATCGTTTGTGGTTCCGTACAATGTACTGTAACAAATCGATGTTTTAACAATGTAAAATATTGTGAAGAGCTTTAAGTGGCACTCAGGCCCGTTTGGTTAAATCAGTTTTAGCTAATAGATTATGTAATAGTTATGTATTTCGTAACTTAGATGAAATGATCCTTTTTCACGGCTAATTTTTATACTTGTCCGGAAAGTAAGAGCATCTGCAAAGTTAAATCTATTGCATTATTTTTATGTTTCTCCAAGCTTTTATATTATAAGTTGCTTCGTTCGATTGCCCGCATGTCCCTTCGGTGCATTTGTGATAAATTTTTCAAGCACTTGTTGATATCTGTCTGACTGCGCTAATATTGGCATGCGAATGTACTCGTAAAGGCGATAAAGCAGCTGATCAGCTGAAGGAAACATTTTTGCCGATTTCAGGAAACGGAGGCCAAGAAGTAATAATTTATAATATTAGTATTTCTTGTATTCTTCAAATAATGTTACCGAAAACTTTCCGTATACTAACTGCATTAGCCGTGTGGTGACGGCAGAGTAGAATACATTTGTCATCAACCCCTACTCTTCCCGTGGGTGTCGTAAGAGGCGACTTAGGGACTACACATTGAACAGGGAACGGGCAGCAGCGCTCTCTGATACAGTAACATTTTACTCTGAGATCTCCAACCCGCCTGCGAAGCGTGGAGATTATGAGAAAACCCTCCACTTAAGTGGAGGAGCCTCATAGTCCAGCAGTGGACTATAACGGGCCGTTGATTTGATTTGAACTTAGCTTATCGAACATTTTGTATGCACAGTAACATATTTCTTTGGTATTTTTAGCCTCTCATTAAACCTTGCGGCTTCATACATGTCTAACACGGATGAAGTTAAAAAAAGAAAACGACACATTAGTGCGAGAGAACCCCGCCGAAGGCTCCGTGTTACGCTTTTGACACGGCCGACGCTGTTCAGGCAGATTGGACGGGCGCGCGCGCACATCGATCGTAAAAATAATGACGTTTTACTTTTCATGGCAATACCGCTTTATTAATAGGCATTAATGGTATAGCAACACTAAGATTTTATGGCGATCTTCATGTTCTTACTTTAATACTTATTTTATTATTATATTTCACTTAACATGGTAAGGGTGACACAAGGCCAAAAGCATACGAGTGACACAAGGATTCTGAAAGGGTCAAACAAAGAAATTGTAAGTATCTGACAGCTGTCACTTGCAACTAGCTATGTGAAAATAAAAATGGACTAATGGAAAAGGGTATATTTTACCTCTAGGGTCGTACCGTCTCTGTCTGTAAGTTGCTCTTAACAAATTCAATAAAACAAGTACTTAAACTAATAGTAATGCTTGAATCAATTAGCACACTAATAATCTTTAAACAAATAACAGTTTATGGCTAACAGTTCCATCGTCTCTTTTTACCCGACTGCTTCAAAAGGAGGGTTATGTTTTTTTAGTACTATAATAATCATAAATGCGACAGTGCTCTTGTTTTTTTGTTTTTCTGTTATGCTCCTTAAGAACTTGATGAAAGGCTTAAGCCGCAGGGAAGAAAACAGGCTACTTTTAACTTCGGAAAATATCTGTAAATATATCCATCTGAAGTTCCTAAAGCCACGCAAGTGTAGCCGGAGGCGGGTAGCTATCATCAACTGTTCCCCCACCAAGGGGACCTATCAACCACGCTAGCCCAGTGCAAGTAGGTCGACTTCACCACAACCTTTAAATTTTTCTGTAGGACAGGTTTCCTCAAAATGGTTTCCTTCACCACCGTAAGAGCATCAATCGAATAAACGTACAAATTCCTTAAAAATTCATTCGCTTTCACTTCACTTCTTCCTTTTTTTCACATTTCTTTCATTCATTTTTTAAATTTCTTATTATTATTAAACACATTGGTAATGGCGGGGTTCGAACCCGCGTCTCTCGAACGAAAAGCACTAGCTCTAGCCACTACACCGCCGAAGTTCTTAGCAGACAGCTAGTTACCGATAAAACTGAAAGCGACCATTTTACATAACTGGATACACTTAGTGACCATCTTAAGGTATATGACAAGAATGCAAATACCTTCATACTTATGCGAAATGGTATTTTTTACTAGATAATAATATCTCAATGTCTATAATACCCTATGGTGCAGAACCGTGGGAACATTTAATTTTATGCACTGAAACTTGTTTGAATTTTATGTCATATAAAGGTTGAGATAGCATAAAATTGCAACCTTATACGGTTTATCTTTACTACAGACAGATATACAGGAAGGCTTTCGGTGGGGGGGTAAAACCTTACTAATATTATAAAAGAAAGTAACTCTGTTACGCTTTTATGGTTAAATTTATAAACTGATTTAGACGAAATTTGATACAAAGATAGCTACTCAAGGACGGACATAGGCTCCATTTTATTGCGGAAAAATATCATTGTCACGGTGAAACACCTCACCGCAGTAAGTTTACTAAAACTAACAACACCATCTGCCGCCATCGAGTGGAACGATAAGTGTATTCGAATTCATAACTACGTTTATTCGACGCTCTTACATTGAAGGAAAACATCGTGATGAAACCTGCACACTCCTGCGAAGAAATTCAAAGTTTGTGTGTGAAGTCGATCAACCCGCACTGGGCCAGCGTGGTCGACTAAGGCCTAATCGCCCTACTTCAGGGTAGGCTCGAGCCCCTCGGCGGGGACGTATATGTGCTGTTGATGATAGCACAATATACCAACTGTGACCATAGCTAATACACACACCACACCTACACACATAAACAAAAACACATATATACAAAGATGCTCATATCAAAATATTGGAATTGAAAACACATACATATTTTGTTTTAAACAAGTATTCTATCTTTCTATGTAATAAATCATCTTTCCGCCCTTTACAGCTCTATGTATTAGTATAATTTTAATAAAATTATGAAAAAGTAAAGTATTTCTAAATCGACATAGCAATTTACCTGCGCGTCAATCATGAATAAATAACGCGAGAATATTTAGATTTTTCTCAATCAATCATTTTGTTTTAGCCGCTTTGTTATTTTATAATAAGGGTTTTATATAATATATTTAAGTATGATTTTATTCATGTTTTTATTACGATACTTTTTTGCAATAGCCAAGCTAGAATAAGTTTTTTAAAATGGTACCGATTCACACAGTCATGCTCTAATTCTAATTTTAAAATCCAGCTATCCTTTTCGTTTTTATGACCAATGAAAGAGAGGTGATGAATTCAGATGAACGAATTATATTATTTTTAATGAATGATAAGTGATAACCTAAAATAAGGGCGTAGGTGTCTGCTTAAGATATTTTTAAGACGGATGTTTTACGTGCTCTCTAATGTTGTGCAATCGACGCGTCCATAAGATTCAAATTTGTTTTTTTTTTTTCTAACATTAAAATGGCCATCTCCTGCCCCTTTTTTGCGCGGCCTTACTATTACATACTCCCAATTCGCCCCCGAACTGCGGGGTGGTGTGAGGTGTCTGGGGTTGGCGGGAGGGGTACGTAGGATATAGTATATTAATTCTGTGGAGAGCGGTCAAATGAACCCGTGGTAATGGGAGGGTTAATGGGAGGATTACTTTAGGGTTCCGTGGCAAGGGTCTAAACTTGCTCTGATTACTTTGATTGTTCCAAATAAGATGTTCATTTGGTTTAGAAGCTTAAATGATTAATTTTAGAAGCTGTGTGTGTCGCAGAACTGCTCGTATGGTGGATTTCATGAACGTTTTGAATGAAGCCAAATGTGTTTTGGGATTGTGATTAAATAGTAAGACTTTTCTGATTTAAAAAAAATAATGTGTTTAGTTTACTTTTTTAGGGTTCCGTAGCCAAATGGCAAAAAACGGAACCCTTATGGATTCGTCATGTCTGTCTGTCTGTCTGTCCGTCCGTATGTCACAGCTACTTTTTTCGGAAACTATAAGAACTATACTGTTGACACTTGGCAAGTAGATTTATTCTGTGAACCGCATTAAGATTTTCATACAAAAATAGAAAAAAAACAATAAATTTTGGGGGTTCCCCATACATAGAACTGAAACTAAATTTTTTTTTTTCATCAATCCCATACGTGTGTCTATGGATAGGTCTTCAAAAATGATATTGAGGTTTCTAATACCATTTTTTTCTAAACTGAATAGTTTGCGCGAGAGACACTTCCAAAGTGGTAAAATGTGTGTCCCCCCCTGTAACTTCTAAAATAAGAGAATGATAAAACTAAAAAAAATATATGATGTACATTACCATGGAAACTTCCAACGAAAATTGGTTTGAACGAGATCCAGTAAGTAGTTTTTTTTAATACGTCATAAATCGTAAATCGTAAACCGCGGCTACTATCTAGTCGTTACACGAGCCAAGTTACAACGTACTACAAGAACTTTTATGTTACTTGCTGCTACGGAACCCTTCATGGGCGAGTCCGACTCGCACTTGGCCGCTTTATTTTATTTTATATATGAATTAGGAAGGTATATAATATTATGTAGCAGCATGCAGACATTTTTATTTTATTAAGTTTTCGTATTTTCGTGTACTTGTTTGTGAATACCTACATTGTGTTTTTAGGAAAAAAGTATTTTGACATTACTATGCAGGCGTATCAACTTTTTGAAGTGTTAATAATTAATTCTTTTTTAAAACCAGACCCGCTTTACTTCAGATCATAGCACATTAGCAACACCTTTAAAAATACCGCGATAAGCACTTGATACTTCGTACAATAGGCAGCACATGGGGCTGGACACTTTGACCTTGAGAACGTCTTTAATCCGCAGCAATAAGAGCGGTATTCGTAATGCAAGTGTCCATGCGCAGGCTACTGCATGTACATGAGATGATTGCAAAAAATTGCGGTCTTGATAGACGGATAATCTCTCACTAGATTAAGGATGATTAAAGACCATTAATCCGTTCTATAGCACATTTTATTACCTGACATTATCTATAGCAAGGTCGAAGTTATGTTTCCACAAAAGTGGATAATCCATGCATCTTTAATAAATAATAATTTATTTGCGAAGGTGTGATTATTTATTTTTCTTTCAGGAGTTGGGCAAAGGTTGCAGTTGCATGGGTAGAGTTTGAAAGGATATTTCTTAACCTAAAACACTATTTCCCACGGGAAACGACAACTACAAGTAAGTTTCATATATCGTCGCCTTAGATAGAAAGAATATTCTTACATCCAAAAACATAATTTTTACTCCATCATAGAATTTATTGACCATAATTTTGAATCATGTCAGAATTGTACAGTTTGTAAGTAAATGGACATTTGCATGCTTTAAACTTAGGCTAGTTATGTGCTACATTAATTACTAATCAGAAATCCTACTAACGTCTTTGTATCTACCATATCTATCGCGAATAAATATCTTTATCTTTAATAAAGAAATTTTGACCGAAATCCATTTCCGAGTTTTTCACTCTAAGGCAACGATATCTGTTTGTCATCCCCTAGAGAGTTAAGTAATTAATTGTTATTAGCATATAATTACGAATTCACTAATATTCAGCAAGACAATTGACCTACAAACCCCGGTGTCAGAGCTAGCTCAAGTGGCGACCGTTTTCCGTAGACGAAAACGTATGTTCCGAAGAACAGACACAAATTGACACCATTTACGGTATTGAACGGTGTATTTACGGTTTTACGGTATTTTAGGTATTTATGGTCAACCAGGAAAATCTTAAAACCTATATAAGAATCATCATACTTTTCAGGCAATTAAGACCACCAGAGTTCAAACCCAGAACCACAAAATGAGAACCGTACGCTCTACCACTAGACCATGGAGAATAGTCGACATTAAATACCTACATACTTTTATACCCACTAATCGATTACCTACTGGGAAACTTATCTGTCTACTCTTTGTTTTCATATTAGCTGGGTAGATCGCCATGTGTATAACTGTACGTTAAGATACAGGTGGCGCATACGCACGCCAGTATGGATAAGCGATCGTATAACACGCCGGACAAACCATGTAATGACCTCATCTAAGAAAACCCGTCTCTATCAAGCTGCGAAATGAGAATAATAATTAAGGTACAATGTTTAATAATAAGACCTAAGATCGGCTTGATTTTTATGAATTTGTGAGGTAAAACTAGATGAACGGGTCTCTTAATAATAAAAGGTCATTCACCTCGCAAACATACAAAAGTTCGGAGAAATAGCTACATTTATAAAGATGGTAGATTGATTGATAAGTAAATAAAAATACAACCACGAATTAACAATTTCCAAGAACAAGAGCAATCATATTGAACTGATTTAGACTTAAGACAACAAAGAAGAAAACATATAATTAATCTAACAATAAATACCAAAAACAAGTTAAAAAAGGTCCGATTAAAAAGACGGCCAAAAGTATGCGTGGGAGTATCAGCAAATAATCGCCAGGCATCGCAGAATGGCGATTAGGTATGATTTACACCGCCGAAACCTCTGCTATTAACTTAATTAAACTGGCCAACCGTAATATCGGGTAACATGTTAATTTTTGAGGTGGCAACACAGATTTCGGAGAGATATGAGAGCTGAAAATTCAGTGCGATACGTGTTGTAATTACTGCAAGAAATTGAGGGTCACTATACTTTTCAATTTGTTATACCAATTAATTCTACCTGTTGCTAGTCCAGTATCTAAGATAAATATATTTAGATATCTATAACTGAACACGTGCAAATATAGTCTACAACATGAAAGCAACGGAAGAAAATATTACATCTACAAAGCTAAGTAACAGCAACTGATTTAGAATGTAATCCTCTATTTCATACAATAAGCGTGAAACATCCCGAACGGGCAGAATGCAAAACGACCGTTGTACTTATTGATACATGATATTATTATATCCTAGTGGATACTTTCGGACATAATCGATATTGACAAAATGACGAACAGTAAAGTTTTAATCCGATTAGCGGATAGGTTAAGGGCGACCTAAGTTCGGATCTTAAACCATTAGCGGTGAGTAAAAACAAGATCGAAGTGTAGTTATAGAACATGCATAATAAAAACAATAGATTTTCTGTCTTTTAGGTTTGATAAGTAAGTTGCTGGGTTGCATGCTAGATACTGCTGTTTTATGACATTATTTTATTATACAATTTCTTAATTTATGATTGACATGACGTATATTAAAAGCCCCTCATTATTTGTTTACCAATTTAATATTGGTTGAATGTGTGATTCTAACTATATTGTTTAACAACTATCTACCACATTTAATACAAATAAAGATTTTTCATTCATTCATTCATTCATTCAAAATTAATTAATTAATTAGCTAGAGAAAAGTAAAAGAATTAATAGCAGAAGCTGGTACTCTGCAGACATGATTTTAAAATCAAGTACATAATTTGAATCTAAATTCAAATTTCATTTTAGATACATGCCAGCCCTGTAAATTCGATATCATCACATCACATCCAAAATCCGGTTCAAGAGAATAACGAAATATTCCCAAAATTTATGATTAAAGGGATAATAAGAAGGGTTAGCCGTCAAACCGAATTTTACGCCAGCTTTCGTTGTTTATTTTGGCCGAAGCCCGAAGGCCTCTCAAGGGCCCAACGTATCCTACTAAAACGAGGTTATCTGTTGATTTTGCACACTTTTTAGCCATGCCATGCTTTTATGTACATAAACATTTCTGTATTTTAGTAATTCAAATAGAATTACATTAAAGATTTTTTTAGTAAAGTCATCTTCTTTTACTATCGTTTGTAAAAGTTAAGCTATTTTATTTTGGCTGACATCGAATTTCATTTATTAGCATCCACACACATATAGGCATTTTTAACAGCCGTCAATAATTTTTGAATGAAATAAAACTAACTTTCGACCTCTTCGTTTCCTAAAGCAGAAACACACCTTACCTACATTCTTATGACGCGTCTGTCCTAAATAATATCTGATTCTATCTGCTATAGATAAAGATACAAGTGGAGTTTATTTTAATACTTATTTTGACAATTTGCAGGATCCAGCAGCAGGACATTTTAAATAGTATGTTAAAATGGGGCGAATTTTTGGCAAGCTTTTCTCTTTTTTTTTTTATGTATGTAGCCAATATAATATGAAGATTGAGGTTAAGATAATATTGAATTTTACTTTTAACTTGTAGTTTACTCGTACATAGTATAAAGAAAATATAAAATGGTTTAACGAACAAAGTCCCAAGCCGTCTTGGCGTTCTTAGCCGAAGACTAACTTGAATTATTGAACAAACGCATTTAATCCGTAAACACGATGTTCAGGCTGTTAAAGGCTTGTGTAGGATAGACTTGAACAGATTACTTTACGCCTGGATTTGAGACTTAGGCGAATTAAGGAACGTTGAAGATAAACTATAGAAAGTATATTATAGTTTCAGCATGGCCAAAATTGCTTTTGTATGTCCATCTTTCTATCTGTTTGTTCTCATTTACAAGTCGCGTTTCTCAGCCGATTCTCATGAAAGTTTGTGAGCAGGTATGATAAATATAAATAGATCTTTTTGTGAAATCAATTATTAGAAATTAAAAAAAAATTACGGTGTTATGAGGGTTGAAAACGTAAAAAAAGACATAAATCAGCCATTTCGAAAACACAGCTCTCAGAGCCACTAGTTAATACATGTAATTATTAATTTACATCTATTACTTTCATGATTTATTAAAAACTGCAGCGTTTATTTATGACGTTTTACGTTTTTTTTTAAGTCGTTGGTACTGACAGGAGGTAATAACAATAATAGTTATAAAATATCATAATGGCCTGTTTTTAAAACCAAGTAAGCAACAATTTAATCGCAAACATCTAATAAAAAAGTGAAAACAAACAAATAGTGAAAATAAAAACCTATATCAACAACGCATACAAGTAAAACAAGTTAACCCGATGAGACATTATTAACAGTTAATATACGGATAATAAGACTTAGTATAGAAAAAGGATAAAAAAACAGATGTTGTAGAATATCTTGATCTTATTGAAGATAAAGACGGGAAAGATATCCGAGAAACTACAGATCGCCAACATAAAGTTAAGTTAACGTTTATCTCAAGATCCGATTCATTGCCAATTAATAAGTCGTTATTTTTTTATTAAAGTTATAATTTAATAGTCCCTACAATGTTGATAAAAGTTGAAATGGTTAAGTATAAATAATTATTATCGAATAAAGGTTTTAATACTGAATATAACAGCATGGTATGATTGCAGACATAAGAAGGTTCAACAAAGTGAACAAATATACAAACCTTCAAATTAGAAAAAAATTAGGAGCAGTCGATCCTGAAATAGAAATTTCAATCACGAACGAATCCCCGAATAATTACTTGAAAGTTGATAATCGTGGGCCGAATTCAGATCTCCTATAATAAAATAACCTTTCAGGAAACCATTCCGGCAAGAATACAAAGGGAAAAGAAATGAGCAAGAATTTTCCTTAGATTCGAGACAGATTGTCAAATAGATTAGTTTCGTTTGGGTTTGCTAATGGAGTATTACAGCATCAGAATAAGAAATTGAGGTAGGCGTTTCAAACAAACTTTTGATCTTAGGTCGAAGGATGAAGTCTGCAAAGTTTAAAGATGCTGAACTAGTAACGGAAAGTTAAACAACCTAAATCAGCAAAAACACAAGGTATCTAACGCCTTCACTTATCTCAGCAAGATTTTGTTCAAAGAACCTCGTCCTTTGAGATACAAAAGGTGGTTAAGTTTACGCGGACTCCTGAGAAAGTGTTAACAAAGTGTCTCGGTAGGATGGACAGCAAAATTATTGTACGCAGAGACATAGTATCTCTAAAGGCTCTAAATAATTTTCTGGCTATCTTGGTATACGATTCCAACATTTTCAGTTAAAAATGAGCAACGGTGATTACCATCAGGCGTATTTGTACGGATTGTTTCAAAAACTGATCAGACTCCAAATAAAATCTCATACAGATATTGTACCAAGAATCATGTTCTTTGAATACACCAGGTTGCAGGTTAGAAATTATCTCGGACGATAAATACGCCACCCTTGTCAAGTGACCTTTCTTTTTCTATTATTCTGATTTTACTCGGGACAATACTCGGAATTGTTTAGCCCTTATCATTCCTTTTTTAAAGGTTGGTGGATCCTCGCAAGGTAAATGTAGATTGTGTGAAAACTTCGGAATTTGTGCTCTTTTCTGTGACCTCGCGTGATTATGACCTGTTTTTATTCTTCTTTCTTTTATCTTTTGGACAAAGGACATTAAATTCCAAATATTATTGCTTTTGAGTGTGCTAGATTAACCTTACTGATGCTATTATTTGTGTGACATTTAAGGTGCATTATTTTATAGGAAAAGGACCTGTTAATAAATAAAATCTCAAGGTATGTTTTCAAGTCATTAGATAGTACGACATTAATAATACTGCAACAAGACATACCTGGAATTTGGTATTTAAAAAGGCAAACTATAAAAATAATTATTGAAGGTGTCCTATCAATTTACATTTTGAAAGTTTCAGTCAAAAACTTACCTTTCTACCAGCTTGTGCCTGGTGTGGTAATGGAGGCGGCGCGATCAGACGCAGGGGTGGCGGCTGCGGGGGCATGGCTGCCAGAAGTGGCGGCACAAACGGCACTACCCCACCCATGGGCAGCGCAACCGCAAACTTCTGCATCCCCATCGTCCCCATCGTCCATGGCACGAACCATCCCCCCCCTGCCTGCATCGCCCCCCCACCTGCCCCGTACCACGCCAGCTCGATCACCTAACCTTCCACATCCACACAAGGTGCACTAACACTGTCGCCACGAGGGCAGGAACATTAGCACTTTATTCACACTTCACATGTACCTGTGGACAAGAAAAGTTTTTGGTTAGTGACCATTCTTAATCAATTTAAAGCTGAAGTTATAAAAATAAGAATCGCTTTAACTTTTGGCATAGAACGGTTAAGACAAGAAAAAAACACGAGAGATTGGAAACAATATATTCTGCTAAACAAACAACCTTCTTCCTCTTAGGATCGTTGCCAAGTGCCAAATAATCAGTAGATAGATCGAGACTCGATATCAAGCTTCAGCTATCTCCCTCCCTCTTTGGACAAGACGAAACTGTCTGTTCTATTAAAAAGAGATCTAAAGGCGATACCTAACGATCGACCGAATGACAGTCATTTGTCTCCCGAAGTGTCGGCCACACAGACTAAGGCCGAATCTCTTCAAATAGATCAAAGCCGGACCGAGTCGTCGGCTGCACATTTACTGGAGCGTAAATTTGAAAGAAAACACGCGATATATTACGCTCTGACGTCCACATAGGACACCGTGAAATTGGACATGGTTTTGGTTTCAATTAGTTTCGAAGACACTCCAATTTCGACACGACACGAGACAACAGGATATAATATTTTCCAGATATTTTCTTTAGTAGATAAAATAATATGAGGGCAAAAATCAATAACTAATTTCGTTACCACAGTTACGAAATCGCTTTTTGAATTTTCCATGAGTTCTTTGAAGCTAAAGGTTGCTTGTTTTTATAGGTCGTCTTCATTACTTCCCAAGTGGTTTTGTTTTAGCTCGCTTGTGATCGTTTAACAATGAGGTGCAAGTATTGTCGCCTCGTAATCCTAGCAAGTTACAAGTACACGTTTCCTTATGGGGTTGTAGGCAAAGTGAGAATTGCTAATTAAATCCTCTCGAAGCCATATTTACAATACCTCATTCATATCGTAAATGTGAAGGCCATTTAAATTATACTCGTTTGTATGAGCTGTTTGAATTGACAGCTTTTGTTGTATCTTGTTCTTCCCTTGTTTATGGATCATTGTTTTATTACAAGCTATCATTATTTTTAATATATCTCTCTAAAAATTGCTTAATATAATATATATTCTTTAAACTTAAAACATCGACCTCCGACAGCCATTTCTCTGCTTCTGCCGTTAGTTTATGCAAGTTTAAAAATATCGTTGAAAATAAAAGTTCACAATTCACAAGATCTAGATTTTTACTAGTTGAATTTTGAGCGACTATTTTTAATGTGATCACATCGCAACGGCAGATTGAGCTCTTGAGCTGCGTCCAAGATTTCAACAAAGACTTGAGTAACTATAGTTGTTTGACACTCACGCAGATGTGGGCCTAAATTCCATGAAACAGCAATCGCTGTTCTAGTAAACTTTTGCTTCCGGGTAAACTTTAAATTAAACTATATGGCTGCTTTATTTATTTATTTTTCATCTTATATTTTATCAGTCGTTATCACTCAACAAATAACAAAACTAATGCGACGATCACCAAATCTACTACCAGTTAGGTCCATGGATTGGCCCAATTACCATAATTTTGATTAAACTAGAACTTGACACTTTGACAGATTATGATAACAATAATATAGTTAAAACATCTTTAATGAAATACAACAAAGTCTTTATTATCCAAAATTTACACCGCCCCATCAAAATTCGCTCCACTCAAAAAAATAGGAGCATCATTCCCAAACACGAGATAAGGCGTTTACGAAGAAACGTTAACTCTATGGGCCATTGTGGAGGGTTATCTATTTTGGGGCGATGTTATTCAAATTGGAACGTAATGTAATTCTGAAGTAGGTACAAGGAAACTCGCGCAGTATGTAGAGGTATTTACTGATATTTTCATGCTAAAGTGATTACTATATTGTTATGTAATAAATCAGTTTTCTTATTAAACGTAGAGATATTCTTCAGTATTAAGTAGCAACTGCTAGATCTAGATAGATTTGATCGCACAGTAAATTAGTACTCCAACAGCAAACAACGATTACTTATATAAACATCCGATATTTGGGAAAGTGTAGAATGCTTTAACAGAAGTATAAATTAAGTGACGTTGACATAAATTCACACATTTTAATAAAAATACATAAAGATTCTAGATTCATAGAGATTCACAAACAGTTTTTGCAAAACACTAATTGAAAAAAAAAATCCTGAGCATAATAATAAAACACGCGAAATAGAAAATTCTTACAATTTGGAAACAAAAGTAACTAAATAAAACAACTTACCTAATACGGAAACAAAACAAAAATGTTATCGAACAAGTTATCACAATGTAGATGATGGAATTTTATTAGACCATCCTATCCCTTCCCGTCCCATCCATTTGGCGTAGATTGTTTGGGAGATCTCTTTGGGAAAACAGCTTGCGGATGTATGTTTAGCCCAAAGGTAAACTTCTTCTACCAGACTATGTTTGTTATCATTATCACACGTCAGTCGGTACGAACAATACAGTAAAGTGTTGTTGGGAAGACAATCGAACCAAATTGACCTATTTAAAATAACAAATATGTTGCACAACTTATACCTACATTGAATATAAATACATTTGTAAAATTTCCTGTCTGTCAAATCAATTTTGCTATAATTTAGATAGAGGTTGCAGAATTATAAAGTACATTATTTTAATCTCCAGATAGGAATATATATTGACAGGAATTCCAAAGATAAATAAATTTACATATAATTTTATGTTAAATGATCGATTGTCGAGATGCGGACACGTCAATACATCAAATTTGACGATACTTGTGCAATTTTATTGTTAACTCGTAGTCGCCTGTGTAAATCAAATTTCCATGTCATTATAACTTCGTAATAAATTTCTGTTTTGTTCGTGTTTCGTATTTTTGTAAGGTATAAAAGTATTTTGTTGCCATCACGGGAATCGAAACGGTCTTGGAAACAATGTAAATGGAAAATAAACAAAATTTGCGTATACTTTAAATCGATATACTGAAATTTACTTTACGTCTTAGACAAATATTGCTGCCATGACAAGTTCCGTCTAAAAATATAATCTTATATCATTTATAAATATCAGATATTCGTATTAGATGTAATCTGTTAATAATAATCAATAGGAAATAGTAACAACACTAATAATTATTATTATACATCTGATTGTATTAAATTTCTCGGAACTACATGTATCGGAACGGTTAAACCGAGTCTAATTGATGCCCCAGATGATATTGTCTCTGCAGGTGTGTTCCTGATACATAGTAATAAAGTCACAACACTGTTTGTGATATCAACAATAGCTTATACAATAGTTTTGATATGAGAACCATTAACGAATATAACCAATCAGAAGCAATTATTCCCATATATTACATTCCCAGGTTCCCGACGGTTACTTTTTAAATATATTGTTTTTGTATATCTCTCTTAAGGTCCACGGGAAGACCCTACGGCTTATATTGAGTTATAAACAAACATCCAGTCATTAAAACTGTAATTTTTAATGTTAGTAAGTTAGGAAAATAAAAACGCATGAAAAGATCTTAGTACAATATGGAACAGTAAAGAGAAATACCAATGGTCAGAGACTATAAACACCTATTTAAAAGAAGAAGAAAAAGAACAGAAAATGGCCATGGTTATCAATCACCTAATGGACAAATTAAAAATGTGACAGGAGTGTGTGACAAGAAATGGAGGAGGCTAAAAGGCAAGACGACAAAGGCTAAAGTTTAATTAAATAATTATAATTGTAAGATCTGTCTTAATAAAGGCTATTTTTAACAGACTTCAAAAAAAGGAGGTTCTCAATTCGGCTGGTTTTTTATTTTATTAAGTTAGGAAAATATTTTTGAAGTCTCAGTTCAAGCAACAATAATTGTCACAGATTCGATCCAGAACGCTATGTTGCATTTTATTTTTTCTCAGAGTAGAATAATAGAGATGGATCTATATCCTATTATCTCTATGCTAATAGCCCCGATTCGGAAAGTCATACTCTAATCCTTCATTTATTCTATCTATCCATTTTGCTTCTATGGATAATGAAAGAGTCAAGTTCAGATTTTTTAAGTCTGATGTCTTCACGTCTGCTCTAAAATTGTTTAATCAACGTGTCCATATGGGTCCAGGTCCATCTCCTATCCCTTTTTATCTTTAAATGAAGAAAAAGACGAATGAACTTAAACTAAGGATTGCAGCATGACTTCCCGAATGAACCCCATTGAATCTGCTTAAGCCAACGAATTATCCATAGTCAAGAAACGTTAGTACGCTTCAAACTTGACCCCACCAAATGAATACCAAAGAAGCTGGGGGAAAAAAACTATACCATACCACATTCGAATACGCGGTACAATGATGTTTTATATGACTCGGTTTGTAAGAACGTCGAAAGTAAGCTTCAACGTACAGCAACGACATCATCTGCCTGTCTGTTGTTGTCGTCGTCTGTCTGTTTTAGCGGGCTTTGCTAGGCGGTTACTCTTCTTGACTATTATTATTGTTCGTTGGCTAAAGCCGATTTGTGAGCACGGAGGCAGGTTTTGACGTGGCCAGTCACCGTACAAAACCACCATTGTCCTGCTAATTGCCGATCGATTTATTTAGTCAACTATGACCGCAATTGTTACCAGGTTTTGTTGGAGCACCGTCGGGAAGTTACCCGTTTTGTGAATCGGTTAATGGGAGCGCATTGTTCGGGTAGGGAGCGTATTTGGGAGCAGAAACGTTTCTTTTTCGCTAATGTGTTTTATTTCAAGATAAAAGATGATAAAAACAAATTGACTTGAGATCAAAATATTGCACTGAGTTAATATAAATTAGAAAACAAATAAAACAGACCAATTTAGAAACTGCATTTGCAATAACTTTTTGCTGCAACATTTGAGATTTATAGGGTTATATCGAAATCATTAGTATATTTCATATATATAAAATGGCATTAAACGTTTACACTGACTGATTTAGATCAACAATCTTTTGTCTAGTACAACGTGTGTTCCTAAACTTGTACATATTCAGATAGATGTTTATTAAAATAGATTCGAACGTTTCAAACCATACGTGATGAGGATACAGGCAGAGAGTCAAGCTGAACAAACGCGTAAAAACATGAAGGGTTGTTATGGCGCCTGTAAAGTGCTCTCCAATTAAAACAATCGTTTTGAGCTCTCAATTCACTTCACGACTTCAAGAGAACAATCATAAATTTCTTCAAAGCTATTCCACTTAAGAAATCATATGAATTAATATATCTACATAATTTTAGCCTTCCAATGCTTTATATGTTAGTCAAAGGGACAAAAGGGTCAAACAAAGCAGTCATTGAACTGAAATTTATGGCAGACCAATCCCTTTACGAGCACAATAGAAGAAACTAAGAGGTTCATAGGAATTACACGTATTAATGGTGTTTGAGGTCAAAGTAATTTGAAACACATTTTATGGTTCACTTATTTACAAAGGCTGTTCACATATTGTGTTAACATGGTACACTTAATGGCCGTCAATAAATCGATGTCTTACGTGTAAGTTTTTTAGGACGTGCAGCAAAAAATATATTGAAGTAGAAAGAACAATATTTTATTATATGTAAGGGTTATTACGTAGTGCAGGAAGGAGTTTCTTACGAATTCATTGTTTTTAAAATCAGCGGATATCTTAAAAAAAAAAACTAATTATTATTGTTCACCAAAAGATGGAATGTTCCCATTTATATCATCAATATCAACGGCCCGTTACAGTCCTCTGCTGGTCTATGAGCCTCCTCCACTTAAGTGAAGGGTTTTGCCATAATCTCCACGCTTGGCAGGCGGGTTGGAGATCGCAGATTAAAAGGTTACTGTATCAAAGAGCGCTGCTGCCCGTTCCCTATTCAATGTGTAGTCCCTAAGTCGCCTCTTACGACACCCACGGGAAGAGTAGGGGTTGGTGACCATCCATGATAGCTTTGACGGCGAAAAATGATTTGTAAAAATCTTAATTCGAATAAAAAATTTTGACTTTGACTTTGACTTTGAATGTATTCTACTCTGCCGTCACCACACGGCATTTATATAAATAAGCCCTTTTCGGGGAGTAAGTATGAAGTAAAGATAAGATATAAGTTCATAAAAAGCTTGAACACCCAATATAATAAGATCATTAACACAAATTGACTTAACAAACCTTTACAGTAATTTGTGGTTATAAAACTGATACTTAATTGCTTCAACAGTTTTAAGATTACCTTCTTAATTAGTATGGGATTCTGTTTTAATCAGCGGCGGTACCAAACAACACAAAAGACACAAACATTACTTTATCATAATATCATAATATTTACTTTAGCTTAGCTTCTGCGTTCAGTATTTATCTTGTTAATGCTTTTATTTACTGCATGTTTGAATTATTCTAATAAGTTTTTTAAAAAGTGTTCTCTGTGGGTTATCGATGCCAGCATTACTGTCAATTATTTTAATTGCTGTATTAAGTCACTTACAAGTTCTAACTATCATCAGCGATCGGGATAAAATTGGTTGCATTTTAAAAATAAGAAAGATGGAATCCAAAATTCCGCAGCCCGAATTTGAACGTTGCTAAAATATTACGATCAGTTAAATCTTGAACCGTATACCTTTCCTCGGCTTATTAGGAAACACAATGGACCTTAAAAATCCAGAGTTCAAATAAAAACAAAACATAAAAGCCAGCACAAAGTTTCGCTTGTAAAATGTATGGTTCCGTAAACAACGTTAAGTCGAAAATAAATTCAAAAAAAATTAATTTGTTTGTTTTTTATTCACAAATTGACATTTACTAAAACAAACATTTGGAGATTTGACAAAACAATAACATTCAATCAGTCAAGCACTAAATAAATACCTGTTCTAGTATCAGATAAGACAGTGGAATAAATGTACTTCAACAAAAAGTAAAAAGAAAAAAGAGTAAATAAAAAGTATTTCTTTCTTTACTTCTTCTTCTTCTTCTGTTGAGTCGATGGCTCGTTATTTTTTTTATATTTTGGTTGCCCTGTATGCCGCCGCCACTCTGATTGCTCTGTCCGAGACGTCTATGAGCTCCATTAACGAACAAGAGTCAGAACGGACAGGACAGGAATAAAGGTAGGCCATTGTGTGTGGAGTCGCACCACTTGTAGATATACTTTTTCATTCGGTAAAAAAAAAATTAAAACACAATTCAGTCGCTTAAGCTCTACTCATAATAAATAATGCATCACATTTATTATTTCAGAACCGCGGAACCCTAAACTTCCCGTAAATCGTAAACCAGAGTGCGGCAAAAGAATAATGTTTGCAAATTGCGCCGGCGCGGTTTCGGTTTGCTTTCCCATCCAAATTTTACTTTTTTTTATTTTGCTCGCAATAAATTACTATTCTTCTTCATACCCCATGGAGAAAATAAATTTGATGTTTTAACTTTTGTATTTGCGGTTACATACAATCTATAACAACATGACAACGCAGGTGGTATAAAGATACATGGAAAACCAACAAAAGTGGATTTTTGTTCAATGGACACTTGTATAATTTTATTTCAGTTTAAATTTACTAACGAAATCGATTCTTTAACAGATATTCCTTTGCGATGAAAATCTTTATACGGTACTTAATATAATTCATATTTGAATTTCCAATCGATCGATTTGATTAAACAAACATTGCGATCGTGTTTTTTTTTATGACTCTAGTGCGTTAAATTAGTTCAGATCAAAGAATAGTGTAGGCTCCATCTGGCTAACTTAAAATAGAAGCTGCTTTTGCAATCGTGGTGCCGATGTGTTTTATCAACAGGTCATTAGGCCCCCATTTCCCCACCATGGGGCTCGAGCTTATCCCGATTAAGGGCGATAAGGCTGGCTGACGTTTACAATATTGAAAGTCAAGTGTTATCCACTTAGAAAAGTAATGCGATAAATAGGGGATCGGACCACTTTTTTTTTATTTTATAAATCCAAACTTCTTAGTTTCTGCTATCGAACACAAAAATAATTTTTGCTCTATTTTACAAATTGACCGAGTTATTAAGGTTTGAAATTCAAGATTAGACAGAGAGGCACATACCCACTCGTGACGTCATTTGTTAGTAACGCCATATAATCTCCATACAAAAAATCGTTTTTGAAAGAGACAGACATATTGAAACTTTAAAAAATCATTGTAAATTCGTTTTTCAACCGATTCTGTTTTTTTCGTTGCGAATCGTCTGCTACTAATTTATATTTTAAAAATAATTAATAAAATATAGTAAATTCATAAAATATGGTGAACAGTCCGACCCCTATTAAACACTGTACTCGTAAAGCTATCTAAATCTAACAACTATTAATAAGAATATTTTTTAAAGTAACAATACTTTATTTTCTTTAAATACAATAATGATAATAAATAGGTAGTAGTTAAAATGTGGAAAAATTATAATCAGACTTTTTTTTTTGTTTTAACAAAGTCGATATTTTCAAGACGGTTTTAACTTCATTTATATATTTATTTAAAACTGTGCCGCTGCTAGTGTCGGCGGCGTATATCATCAACATCACCAGCCCGTTACAGTCCACTACTGGACTATGAGCCTCTTCCACTTAAGTGGAGAGTTTTGCCATAATCCACGCTTGGCAGGCGGGTTGGAGATCGCAGATTAAAAGGTACTGTATCAGAGAGCGCTACTGCCCGTTCCCTGTTCAATGTGTAGTCTCTAAGTTGCCTCTTACGACACCCACGAGAAGAGTAGGGGTTGGTGACAAAACGGCGGCGGATATAGGAAGATGTAAGTGCATTAGGTATATATATATGTATAGCCACACGTGTATATGACCACGTATATAATCTCAACTAGTCTCAATGCTCGTCGCAATGCATCCGATAGAACTAGAAAAATCGACAGTTTTTGATGGCAAGCTCTAGATTTTTCTTTAAGGCGCGTTTCCATTGTGCAAGTGCTTGCATGCAAGTATGACGTCACACTAGCTTACAAGTTACTTGAATTGGAAACTTCTTTTATAGAACTAGCACCTCGCATGCAAGGTTTTACTGGCGTGCAAGTGTTTAAGCCAGGCCTTGTATCAATAAGTGTGTTCATCATGGGCCCCAGGAGACGTGCTGTGGTAACTGCTGCTTGCTGATAACCAGATAGTAGATGAGCGATACAATTGTGCGACCTGTGTCACTCGTTTATGTTTCTAAACTGGCACTTGCGTGCGCCACTTGCATATCACTTGCACAGACAAGCGTCAGTTGCGCATTATGTTTACAAGTTCAAAACTACCCGCATGCAATTTGCACCTTGCATGCAGGCTACTTGCATAATGGAAACGCGGCTTTAATCTAATTCGGAGAGTATCTGTAATAAAACATCAAAATACTGTGCGTGTTTTTCAAATGATAACGAATGCGAGGTTTTGTGGCCGACCAGTGAATTTTGTATGCGGATTTTAGAATGCTTTGACCAAAATATTTGAGATTTGACTTTTAAAAGCTTTGGCGTGGAGGCTTTTGGTCTGTTTGAATGAATGTGTTTTAAATATGTTTGAGCTGCTTTAGAAAATAGAAATTGGGTGTGATACAGATTTAAATGTATGATCTTATATTTATTTTACTTTTTTAAGTAAAGATGTCTGTTTGACGAATTAGAGGTAGGTACGTACCAAAGTTCATGGACTATTTCGGTCGATTTAAATAAAGAGTCAACTGAAGTCTGAATTAGGCTTAATGCGGTTTGGCCCACAAGCACTCAAACACACTTTTCATCGCAAGATATTTTGTTGTTTTTATTTACCTTATAAATATTACTGGCAAATTATTTTTCACTTGATGCAAAACAAGAACTTGAAAAATAATAATTGCTCTCACTACAAAAAACATAAAACACGTCCCACTACACACATCGAACACTTTATAACTAGTTTCGTACTAATATTAACAAAGATTATCGATATGTCGTTTATTTGTTATTTTAATATAATGTTATAAAAAGTAATCAAATTTTCAATAAATAATAACATACTGAATCTTATCAATGTAGCATAAGGTGCAAAATTTTGCTTTAGGCGGCTTTTAAAACGATTTCAAGGCTTGTTCCCCCTTGCTCCAGTAGAATCATTTTTGAAATGCGCAGATATTATTAATTCCTAACATTTCCACTCGAGTGTTCGAAAGTTTCTTATACAAATATCCTAAAGCTTATAAAACTTAATCTCAAAAATGCCACACCATTAATGTAAATTCACGTTGTTTAATTTCACTCGTAATATTGCGATCTGTTTTTTTATCATAGGCTAACATTCAAAATATCATTAAATACATAAATTCTAATACGATTTTACAAATTTATTTTTTTATTTTGTATTTTTAAATGAACTATTATTATAACCTCCATTTCAATCCTTAACGAGTTGATACTGTAATATATAATTTGCATTGATTTCAGCGAGATGTTGACGCACTAAAATTCGGAGCATTTGGGAGTACACCGCGTCGGGCAATAAACGCTAAATCCTGCGATAGCTCATATAGATAGGAAGTAGGTAGTAGGTATTTAGGATTACCGAAAATTAAATTATACGGAATTGCGATGAATTGGTGCACTTTACACATATGTTTATGAGTATTATCTTAATTCATTTTATACCTAATCTACCAATGTCGGTCGACTGATGCGTCAGCCTATTTACGATTCCTTTTATAACCGAATTTAAAAAAAAGGATGTTCTCAATTCGTTTTTTTTATGTATATGTTATTAGATATCTCCGCCAATTTGTAAACCGATTTTGATAATTCTTTTTTTAATTGATCTGTTGACAAAGGTCGTGATCGAGCATTAAATTATCTTCTTCTATATTGTATATTCTTCTCTATATTTATATATATATATATAAGGAGAAAATTACTGATTGACTGTCAGCTGATTTACGCAGAACCAAAACTATTGGGTCTAAAAGTTTAGATTAAGTTGTTCTTAGGACTTAGGCAAGCACTAAGAAAGAATTTTCAGATATTCCACGCCTAAGGTTGAAGTTTGTATGAGATTCCGTCGTTTTAAACGAAAACTTACGCAGTCGAAATCGCCGGTAGATAGCTGGTAAGTTGACAGAAGCTTAACTAATTCCTAAAACGCTAGGCTTGTCACACAATCACCATCAAACATGTAGACATGCAAAATAGGTACGTAATAAGCACCTACGGGTCCTCGTTTACGTATAACAGAGAACCTACCTACACCTTCCTAATGAGGGGCAATCATCACGTCCGTCCGTCGGTGACATCACTCAGAAAGATAAGACATGCCTTGAAAGTACCTAACGTAATATCACAGTGTGTATAATTGACAGAGCGAGCGCGAAGCGTCTCCGTTTCAGCTTGGCCGAATTGCTTTTGTATGTCCATCTGTCTGTCTGTTTGTTCTCCTCTACAGATCGCGTTTCTCAACCGATTCTCGTGAAATTTTGTGAGTAGGTTTGCTAAATATATAGAATACTTGTCGAGTCAGTTTTTGGAAATGGTAAAAAATTACGTAGTTATGGGGGTTGCCAGCTTACAAGGTCTACCACTGAGGCTGTTTTCTTAGGTCACATTTCTCAACCGATAAAAAAAAAACAAGGTGTCGGGGATGTTTGTGGAGAAAAAGTAAATATAAAGAGATATAAAGACTTGCGAGGTTTACAGCTGACAGAGCCACTAGTACTACCTACAAGCACAAAACGTGTAGAATATCATAACTGCAAGCGCTAAGTAGGACAACCATAAGCTTAAGTAAACATACGAATGATGTGCCCACTTAAGCGTCTATACATTCCATTAGAAGTTGCTTGCACCGTGCTAGTGAAATACACCAGTCCAGTATTTCCAGTAGTTCAGTATTAAAAAAAATAAAACAAATTATATTTACAACATAGAAAATAGATACTAAGTATAATAACCATGTTAAGGAAGTGATCTAAGTGATGTAATAACATCCTATGGAAATAAATTATTTTGACTTTGACTTTGACTTTGAAGAGCGGCATCTCCTGGCACAGGCTACGCTGTTAGCTTAAAAGGAGATTCCGACTGAATGGTCAAATTATGTATCTCTTTGGCAAATGAAATAAAGATTAATTAATTATTATTATTATTATTTCTTTATTTTGTTTCGGGAACTGGCTGAAATATTACTAAAACTGATCCATCCGTGCAGCAACTTCGTAAAGGGTCCTCACTTTAATGATTTTTTTCATTTTTCACCCGCGATTTCGTCTGCTTGATTTCGTTTTTTTTTTTCATTATGTTATTCGTAGTAATGAAATATTTTTCCGCGGGTTGACTGATAATTATCATAGGTAAGCACGTACTACAGCATATATTTACTACTGTAGTTATGTGTGAAACCGAAATAGGAATACCTATGACAGACATCAAATAATTTATAGACATTTTGTTTTACTGGCATGACAGTGCAGAAGCAAGTGAGTGGACTAAGTAAGTAGATATGCATTCTAGTAAAATTGTTAATACTTGTATCAAGATCAAGGTGTTTTGCATATGGATTATAATGCAAAGCTATAAAAAAATAAATTATTTGACAGCGCATAGCAACAATGACACCTCTAAAATACTCTTTTATTATTTTACGATTATGACACAGATATCGAACGAAAAGCGTAATCCAGATCAAGATAAAAGGCATTGAAATCGCTTTGAGCAGTGCGAAGTTTTACTGAGTTGTATCATTTAGAAATGATTTAAAATTCAAATTTTTCAAAAACTTAGCTAGAGGCTGACCGCGTCACTTAAATTATATGTTTTAAAGGTTTCATGGTTGTTCACTTCACTAAAATTGTCACAATTTTCGGGTGGTAACAACCATAGTTATTTTCAATATTGTTACCTTGTTGTTGTTTGTTGTTATTATTGAGGTAACAATATGAAATATAACCGTGGTAACAAATCCGAAAATTGTGACAGTTTTAGTGACTTAAATTAACTTGTATTTTTCTTTTATCGAGGAAAGAGGGACCATAGATTTACAAATAACGAAAATCAACACGAATAATCGGTCATGTCTTTATTACACGATTGCCCCCAAAAAAAACCGTTACCTGTTTAGGGTGATAAATTAGTGCATTTGACTTAACGAGCCCGTAGGTATGGAATATAGCTCTAAAAATCTAATATCTTTCTTGTTAAAACAAAAAGGAGTAAATCAACCTAATTTGAATTTAAGGCCGTTACTTATTGATGTGATTATAATTTATTTGTACTTCATCAACAGCTCATATAACGTCCCCACAGAGGGGCTCGAGCCTACCTTGAATTAAGGCGATTTGGCCTTAGTTGACCACGCTGGCCTAGTGCGGGTTGGTCGACTTCACACACAACCTTTGAATTTCTTCGCAGGAGTGTTCGTGTAGGTTTCGCCACGATGATGTTTTCCTTCACCGTAAGAGCGTCGAATAAACGAACATATTATGAATACTAAATTCAAAACATATTGGTACGCGGTGGGGATTGAACCAGCGTCTCCTGGACGGAAGGCAGCGGCCCTGGCTACTAGACCACCTACCCTCTTTGTACTTACTATAGATATAAAATATTATGTGCAAATAAAATAATATGTAGAGTACCCCAAGAAAACACTATATCTGGGTGGGTGGGCAGAAAATATCAATAAAAATAGTATCAGTAAGTACATATTGGATACTTATTATGTAAAATATTGTAATGAATAATTTTAATAAGCTTGGAACATAGACTAGGAATCTGAATAAATTCGATAAATTCTAAAACAAGAAAGAGCGAAGTCCGTGACACTCCTACTTAGATCTGGGAAGTCTAAAAGTAAAAGACAAAATTCGATGCGATAAAGAAGGAAAAAAGATAAAATACAGAGACTCGAAAATAATAAAAGAAATAGATATAAAATATAAAGACAAATGTCGAACAATAATAGTCAATCAATCAATCAGCCTATTGCAGTCCACTGCTGGACGTAGGCCTCCCCAAGGACACGCAAAAGCGCACGATCACCCGCTTTCCTCATCCAGCCACCACCAGCGACCTTCCTCAGGTCATCGTCCACGTCCTGGCAGGGGGGCGGCGTTCGACACTACGTTTCCCGAGACGTGGTCTCCATTCGAGAACCCGTCTGATCCAACGCTCATCGGTTCTACGACAGATTTTGGTCCTCTGTCGGATGATTTAGTTTCGGATTTTATCCCGTAGCGAAATACCAAGCATAGATCTTTCCATAGCTCGCTAACAATAATAGTATCTGTCACGAAAGACGTTAGATCCATGCTGACAATGTATCGACAACATTGCATGTCATCAAACATAATGATCTACTTTTTATAGATCTAGACATCCTGCTCAATTCAAATCAGAGGCCAGTGACACTAGCATAATAAAAACCAGTGGGTTTGCACACATTAGTACATATTTTATTCTTATCGATGGTAATATTAATCAAAATAACTTGTTTGGAATGGTACTAGATCACATACAGCGATCAATTTAGCTGTGCGTCTGCGGAGGTCTTTGATTCAATTTCCGGCCAGGCATTTTCTTATATCGTAAATAATATTATTTTAATAAATTGCAGATGTTCTATTTCAATTCAATAAAATCTATTTTTAAGCAAAGCTAAATGAACTAAAGTAAAAAAATAAAATTTATACGAATTTTAGAAGATTTACGAATCACTTAATGATATCAAAGTTGGCACGTTAAGAGTATTTAATAGAATATAATAAATTTATTGCATAAAAAACAGTAATTCAGACAAAACTAAATAAAATAAACTATTATCAGTACTTTTGACATCGTCATTACTTCAATCATTTTGTATTGCCGCTCTGATGCTACGGGTACCGATAACATTTATACTTAACAGAAAACAAAAGCAAAGTGCATCAATGCAACAATAAAAGAAATATCGAAATCCGAATAGTTTCAATACCAAGGAACTACGATGCATAACCACACTGGCCATAATAGGGTAAACGCACCAAATTGCGGCACCCACTGGCGACCGGATGTGTGTGTACACAGTACATTGCTGCACGAGTTTTGACATAATTTCCGACTTTGTCATGCATGTTCCGGACGATTAGCGCTCGATTTGCTCAATCGATTCGATCGAAATCGATTGTGCAGTGATAATGTGGACAAGGTTTTTTTATGGTTTGGAAATAAAGGTAAGGTACATTTTACTAATTTATAGTCAACATAGAAAACTATATATTCATTGAAGTTGGACTATACTTAAGTAGTTCCTCTCAATAAAAAATGCAATAACTTATTATTGTAGTTGTTCGACTTCATAATAGGGAAATAACCTAATTTTCAACAGATGTATGATGTATGAGTTTTAATTGGTAAATTAAAAAGGTACGAGGACAACCTATTATAATTTAATTTGTAAGACCTATTCATAAAAATATTAAAGAAACCGAAGTCAAATATAATATACGTGTAGCGCTATACTTCAAAACAGATATTTTTAACTATAGGTAAGTTCAACCGTGTCGCCGCGTAATCCTCAACAGCGGTTCTTAAAACATTTTAATTTGTTTAATTAGTCGTCACTTTTGTATAAAAATACTGGCATTTATAACCATTTTATTATTCACTATAAAAACTACCTGAGATTTATCTCAATCAATAGTTGCAATGACGTAACAGGTGGTTCTTTATTTTATTCAATATGACGTCATGGCACGGCCCAAGTGTTAACTGTTGTGCTACTAAACTATAAATTTCAATGCTTAGAAATAAATAATCTCAGTAGTTCGCGAAATGAAGACAAATCAGGATAATTATTTTTCAAATTACGTTATTGTAACGAAGAGTCACAAAACTTTGTAGGTAGTTACAAGTAGCAATTTTATTTCCTTATTTTGATTTTAAAGGAGAAAACTATAAAAAAATTAAGATACTAAAATAAACCTTTGTTACGAGTAAGTACATTAACTTGTTCAAAATGGCCGAGCTGCAACACGTTAAAGTAATTTAGAGAAACAAAGGAACTTGAAACATAATAACAAAATACCATAAGAACATTAACACTTACGAGCAAAAAATAATTATTAAAAACCACTTTTGCTGTAAAACCAAGTTAAAAATTTAAATTACTTAGGCACCTTGATGTGTGCATCCGTTTACAAGTGCATGATGTCATTTTTAATATAAAAACTTACATGCACACGAATACGTCATTTTCGCAATGTCATTTTATTACTTATTCGTTCATTAGCATTTTCTTGTATTATCTTTAAGACGTTATTTAATGGAAATCAAAAATCTAGTAACTACCCAATATATTTCCTCTCTATGGGCTCATACTAATATCTCCTAGGGGTTATATTTTAATCTAATCTAATCTATTTTTTTCATATATATTTTTTAAATCTAATTTTAATCTTCTAAGTATATTTCATTCATTCATTCATTCATCTATAAAAACATTATTAACGCTATTTGGCAAAATTTCCGGCATAAATTAACTTGCCTACATGTTAAATTATTTTACTATAACATTTATTAAACCCAAAATATGGAAGCTATTGACACACTCATCAGCGAATTTTGCATATGCAAACAAATTGTGTGCCATCATCACAATTTAAATTTAAAATTAGAATGTCTCATCTCATGCATTATCCATTAATTTGAGCATACTTTAATTGTTTGAACGTGCCCATTGGAGAACGTGATAAAATTATATTTAAGTGTGTTTTTTAAAACGAACGATGTATTCTTTATTTGAATTTACCGGAATACCCGTAAAAATATTGACGTACTTTTATATCTATTAGTTAAGATTTAATAGCATCCTGGCACCGCGGTTTGAGAGGTCGGTCAGCTACTATACACAACTCATGCAATCAGAAGAATAATTTGGTTAGGGCATAAATGTAAAGGGCATCACACACGGCAGCTATAATATATATTATAGCTCCGTCTGTGACGGGCTTAATTCTGATCTAATATTTATGTAAGTACCATTTTACGAATTTCCAACCTTTACGTATACATAATCCGACTTTATTGTAACATTATAATATTTTATCAAAATACAAACGTTTATACATGGTACTTTTAAAAACAGATCATCTACGCCACTTTTTGACAGCTTACATAGTTTAAAATCACCTTTAGAAATCATCTTTACAAAAGTAAAGTGACGTCAGTCGACGCCTGAGCAATAACCGGTACATAATCGAGCGCTAATCAATCACTACCGACATGTGACGTCACTAGTCGGTTGATTGTACAGAACGGCCGCCTGTTGGCCCCAAGGTGGCCTGGATTAGTACAAAGGTTAACCTTGATAAAGTTATTAGAAATTATGAATGAAATATTATAATCTGTATATATAAAAATTAATCCCTATTTCCCTTGGTCACGGCATCACGCGTGAACGGCTGGACCGATTTCGCTAATTCTTTTTTTGTTGTGTTTGTTATCGTCAGGAGAATGTTCTTATGAAAGAAAACAAAAAGAAAATTGCGCGGAAAATTAGAAAATTTAAGAATACTTAACCACCATATTAAATTATTTCTAGGTAGGTGGGTAGGTGAAGGGTAGGTGTAGGGTAGGTGTTGGGCAAAATGGCAGGACAACGTTTGCCGGGTCAGCTAGTAGATCAATAAGAGCGTCGGTGGTGTAGAGTCTAGGGTTGCTGCCTACGGTCCGGGAGACGCGGGTTCGATCCCCAGCACGTAGCAATGTCGATTTTATTTGTACGTTTATTCGACGCAATATTACGGTGAAGGAAAACACTGTGTGGAAACCTGCACCCTCCTGCGAAGAAATTAAAAGTGTGAAGTCGACCAATACGCACTGGGTCAACGTGGTCGACTAAACCTTGATCGCCCCTAATTCAGGGTTGTTGATGATGTTATATTAAATGCTATTAAAAAAGAATTCGTCGCCCTAAAGAGTGCAATGCCCTCTAAATATATTTACAGATCTCACAATGTTTCTTCTACACGTGTACTCGTACACACGTGTAAGTATTTTTTTTTTATTTAAACTTTAGCCAATTATCAATGGATCTAATCTATATTTGGTTAACAATTGAATCGATCAGCAAAAGCACATCACTATGAATCGATCGAAAATCGATCAGACGTGTAAAAAATCCTTTTGTAACATGAATCGTGCTCAGTTTTAAGATTTTCTTTGCGTTGATTGTGTTTATTTGTGTTTGGTTGTTCTTATTTGTTATTAAAATATATTAGATGAGATAACCAGGCGCATTGTAAGCACTGACAGTGTAATGTTCTTTATATATAATGTAAAGTCATAGAAGTAGTTATCACATCATCAAATTATACAACGTTTAAACGTTGTACGTATCTAGTTAACTAGCTGATAATTTAAAACTCGGTTTCCGTGGACCTGAAGAATTTTTGTACTAGAACTTTTCAAAAATCTCAAAAACAAATGAATAAACTGATCAACAACATTAGTAAAAGTTGTTAAGTTTTATGGTTTAAATTTTGAGTTCAATAAATTCAATCAAAATCCGTCAGAGGGAGTTAAGCATAGATTTGGACGACCTAGAAAGTAAATTTTGTTTTTTTTTCTTTAGCTTGAAATATTTAAAAAATATATATGATGAATGAAACATCTTTTTTTTTTTTTTCATTTTAATGATTATACAATTAATATAACTTCGTCTAAAGAATTACAAAAAATATTCTTTTGGAATATTTTAATGAGTCTTGCTTTACGAATCAAATAATCTACGTATCTTCACTTCAAACAAAAACACCTATTCTGTAATACAGAGCCAAGTTCCCAACAAACAATTCCGCATTTACAAAATTCATGTTGCATGAAACACTCTTCACGGATTTATAAACACCGCAGTATGGAACGAGGAACCGAGTTGGACGACAGAGGTTTCCCCCAGGCAAACTTTGTTGCGTGCGTTCTGTTTTTATTATATTTTTGTGTTCCTGTGCAATGGTATCGTTATAGAGTTGTTATGTAGGTAAACTTTAGTCTGATATTTTTGAGTGCTATTTTCAATTTTGTAGTGTGGTTTTTAGTATCCGTGTCTAGCCTACTTGTAAACAAAAAAATAAATACATAAACGCGTCACGCTTTTATCCATAGAAGGGTGAGGAAAGCATTAGTTGTCACACTAGAATCATGTCAACGTAAGGTTTTAAAAAACCTTAGTGTTAAGCCGTGTGGTGGCGGCAGAGTAGAATACATTTGTCACCAACCCCTACTCTTCCCGTGGGTGTCGTAAGAGGCGACTTAGGGACTACACATTGAATAGGGAACGGGCAGCAGCGCTCTCTGATACAGTAACCTTTTAATCTGCGATCTCCAACCCGCCTGCCAAGCGTAGAGATTATGGCAAAACCCTCCATTTAAGTGGAGGAGGCTCATAGTCCAGCAGTGGACTGTAACGGGCCATTGATTTTTTGATTTGATATTGTTACAAATGCCGACGTTGGAGGAAATATATAATGTCGGAATGTTTTAAAGGATCATAAAAATAGTAAATTGAAGATATTTAATGATATTTAATGTTGACTTACTATGACCAATCTACGAAGCATAATTCTCATAATATCAAAACAGTAGGAAAAGTCCTTCAAAAACGTGAAAAAAAAAACACAAAAAAAGAAGCATACAAAATCGTGAACAGATCGTAACGTCGATAATAATTGAGTAATAAAGCGAGTTTTTTTGCGCACTACACATCGGTTCCTCATATTAGTCATAGTTTTTAGTGCTAATACTAAAATCTAATGCGAAGATCATTATTCTCTTGTTCACGTAAGGTTTTCAAAAGGCTATTGTTCAACACGTGTTTGAGACATCGAGTTGAGATAATAATATTTTTTTTTTATAAATAAGTGGGGACATCTTCACACATGGCCATCTGATCCCAAACTAAGCAGAGCTTGTACTTGGATACCAGACAGCTGATATACATTACTTAAATAGATAAATACATACTTATATAGATAAACAACAACCAGACACAAGGCAAACACAAATGCTCATCACACAAATGTTTGCCCTGGGCGGGATTCGAACCCGCGACTCTGTGCGTCGGAGGCAGATACACTTGGTAGTGTATCTGCCTGGGCTACGGAGCCGTCAGAGATGTTATTTATAGCTTTAGTTGCTTTTATACTAAGATGAAAGAAATAGTGGAACAAAATTGTATAAGGCTGTCATTTTAAGGCTACGCAGTCATGATTTCAGATTTTCCCGCAGTAAAATTGATCTAGCTGGATTCTTCATCAGACTAACAGATAAATTCAGTAAATACAAAGTTCCGATAGTTCTCTATAAAGTAATCAACGGCCCGTTACAGTCCACTGCTGGACTATAAGCCTCCTCCACTTAAGTAGAGGGTATTGCCATAATCTCCACGCTTGGCAGGCGGGTTGGAGATCGCAGATTAAAATGTTAGTGTATCAGAGAGCGCTGCTGCCCGTTCCCTGTTCAATGTGTAGTCCCTAAGTCGCCTCTTACGACACCCACGGGAAGAGTAGGGGTTGGTGACAAATGTATTCTACTCTGCCGTCACCACACGGCTATAAAGTCGTAAATAGCAAAACAAACATGTGACATCCTTATAAAAATCACAAAAAATACAATGAAAAGCAATTCATCGAAAAAAAACAATAAATTTTTATAACACACAAATTATTACAAATGATCGTAAACAATCCTGTTTATATGTAGTTATTATTAATATTATTATAGAAACGTCAATCAAATGTTATTTTGCTCATGTCATTACGGACAAAGCGCCACCGAACTTTGAACTATAGGTTGCTACTATTAGCAAGTTATAAGAGGTGAAGTTCGAATCAAATTAAAGCTTCTTTGTATTAAAATATTTATTTATGACACTGAGCCAATCAACATGACCCATAATATATATAATTTTAAACTTTCGCGGTCATTATCATAACATTTATGGGACGTTTTACGGGCTTACCGCGATATTATTTTTGTTGAGGAAATATCGGGTCTCCTCAACAAAAATAATATCGCGGTAAGCCCGTAAAATGTCCCATAAATGTTACAAGACCCATATAATTTTGCATATTATTATGAGGTGTTCAGGACTTACAAGAAGTATAGTTTAGTAGGTAGTATAGTATAGTTCCTACACTACGAAACGAACTATAAGGTCAAGATGTTCAAATTGAAAGAAAGAAAGAAACATTTAACAAAAAAAAAATAAACAAACAGAAACATTATAAAAAATAAACAGGAACATTAAAAAGCAGAAGCAGAAACATTTTCTTTTTTTTAATTGGTTGCTAAGCACGTTGGATTGAAGGCCATTAAAGACAACCTATTTATACTGTGACGGAGTGCTGAAACTTGTTCTCTGCAAGACTGCAACTAGTATAAAGTAGTTTTATTCCCCTAACGGACCTAATTTCTATTTCTACAAAAGTGATAATATATCGGGCACGGAGTTGGACTTGTTAGTATTAAGTAGTAGAATTAATTAACTCATATAGTCAATCCGCGCCTGCTATATTACCACTCTGAAAGAAATAGCGATTAATCCGTAAAAAAAAAACTCATATCGTCTTAGTTTAAAATAGGTTCGAGCCTCTCTTAGGGGGAAACTTCAAGAGCTGCTGATGAAAGATGATCTCCATTGATGTTAGGTAGATACATTTTTGTTGTTTTAGTTTGTACTTCCTTGGGAGCCACTAAAGCTCTACTCACCCCTCTGGGGATAGTTTAGTTTAAAAAGATCTTTATTTCACACATAATAGTAATATAAACAATACATAATAATGTAATCAAATCATAAATTTAACGGAACCTTTCTAGCTGTACTTACGCTATTATGGAACATTACAACCGAAATATACGCATATTTAATAAACATAGGACTAACACAAATTTTTACATTTACCACTATGATTTAACTTTCACACGTAACTTGCTAGCAACGTATTTGGAACATTCATCTGTTCCTCTGGGGATAGGAGCGTGTTGTCCACGTGATGTGGGAAAATATTTTTTCCACAAGATTAGGACGAATCTACCTATACAATATTTAAGGTGGTAAGACTATTATAAACGCGTTAGTCACGATCCATCGGTCGTGACGAGACGGCCATGGATAGAACTACTATAGAAATAAACATACCCATTTAGTGTTGATTAAGTACTATTAATCTCAGATGTCCGTGTCGATGCCTCCGTCTTATAGGCTATTTTGGCATACATACATATATACCTATTACTTATTCTTTTAGAGTAACGATATTTGTGTATGGACACTGTGAAGCTAGCTGACATTGGCCCCGATTCGGAAAGTCATGCTCTAATTCTTATTTAGCTATCCTTTTCATTTTTAATGAAAGAGAGGTGAAGAATTTAGATGAACGAAAGAAATTAATTTGAATGAATGATAACCAAAAATTAAAACATGTTTAAATGATAAATCAGAAATGGCATTGTCTATATTTTTTCAATTCTGGCTGACAAGTATAAACTATTTGAAAATGAGTAAAAGGTTCACTATTTATATTTTAAATTGTAAAACTAAAACTTCTCTCCGAGAAATAAAATTAGTAATAAAACACGCGAAAAGCAAATTAAAAGAGTAAGTAAAAGCTACGAGATTTTTATTTTCTTTTAAAATACCTCATTATAGCCTTCTTGTCAAAGGAATACTTACAAAGGCAGTCAGTAACGAGTTTAAATTAGTTCCAGAGGTCTGTGAGAATTCGATTTAGGTCTTAATAGACATAAAGAAAGTGACTCCCTTTGTAATACAATGTAATTATTTACAGTTCTCACAGAAAGAAAGGACGTTAAGAGTTGTAATTAGTCGTATTTAATATACAATTACTATGAACACATTTTCCCTACATCCCTGGAATTATGCGTCACACACTTGACTTACAAATTTAAACTCCTATCACGCAAACATAAAACATACTTGTGAAAAACACGAAACATATAAATCAAAATAAAAAACCAATTGCAAAATAGTGGTACCCACAGCCGACCCTACTTCTTTTACCAAGTATGTATTATTATGAAAGAACTCAAGATTTAATCAAAAACCTTTTATTCTACATAATAGAAAACTTGATAAAGTTTTGAGTGAATATTTTGAGCTGTTTTAATCGTCATTTTTATAATAGCAAAGCAGCGATTAAAACAATCGTCATTTTTATTATATGTTTTCCTTATGTAATACAGCTTTTGTCACCCTCGCAGTAAAAAGATTCAACTTGTTAATATAGGATAATAAATTTAATGGATAGTACTTTAACTGCCTAATCAATTGGAATAGACTTAAAAATAATTATTAAAAGATGAGAAAAATATTATTACATCTAAACAAACATATTTCACCTTTACACCAGTTTAAAAAGGTTTTCTTTTAGCTTCACCACAGTCGGGCAAAATGCAAAAATAAACCTCTTTTGTTTTTTTAAAGCCAGGTGGGTCCTGTCCAGAAGTCCATAATAATTGATTACGGACTTAACGAGGTTATTGATACGAAACAACTGAACGTGGAACTTGTTTGCAGTCGTGGAGTAAACATTTTGTTTTGATGTAGGAACAGGTGTACCAACAGTCTCACGATAAAACGGAATTGCGAGTTAATTAAGAATGCGCATGAGTTTGCAAGAAAGTTTGTCTCATTTCTAATTTTAACTTAATTAGTACTAAAAACTGATCATATGCGATATCCGTCTGAGATTAAGATAAAACTTAATATCGCCATTATAGGTTCTTGTACATCACACCGTGTTTCCTCGCAAACACATTTATTTAAAATTTGTAAAATGTGAAAATGCTTACATAAAAACTATCTCATACTATATGTCTTCTTTTATTTACCAATTTTCGCATCGCAATTAGACATGGAAAAAGCATAAAATACATGTTGCTGTTCAACACTGGTTTATTATAACAGATTACGTAGCTTCTCATATATCTTCTTATGTAGCATCATTGCATCTAATGTCATTATTAAACGCGATATATAATTTATAATTATCTTCTTGGAAACATGTTCCATGGCTGGTAGCTTAATTCTCAAATATTTGTACAACAAAGCCATTAACAAGAATTCATGATTTTTCATTTACATCGCTATAAAAAAAAATAGTTTCATTAATTCCTCGAAAAATAAATGTTCGTTACTCCGAAAAATATTGGCAGCCATGTTTAAAGTTTGCATCCAACGAATTTATAACACAACACGGGTCCGCACTCAATCTTATTTTTACAAGGCGGAATCAGGTTATCGAAATCCGTACATTGCCCCCGGGAACCTTCTAAACACGTCCATTTTAAAGGGTTAAAATTGGGAAGGTGTGTTGGAAAAAATATTGCAAGTGTATTAACTATATTATGCGTTCCGTTGAATGAAGAGATGATAAACTTTAAAAGTTTATTTCAAAATTCGCTAAATTAACTTTATCAACCAACAAGATTTGAGAGATAATTTTATTTTATAACTGCTGACGTAAATTATGAAATTATGTATGTTATTCTGTGGTATAGCTAATTTAAAAAAGTGCGAACTTTTTGTAATTTCATTGACTAACTTTTTTTCCTTTTTTTTAGTTTGGCATTTGTATTAACTATTTAATTTTGAGTACGAGTGAATAGCTTTACTTTTGACTTATAGTTTCTAGATTATATTTTTTGTGTTTATGATGATAATGGCAACTGTAAATACAAGTCGTTTCTAAAAAATGGCACGAATCTTACACAAGGTCCTTGTCTTATATTTCATGCAATCAAAACTATAAGTACCATAGTTTAAATCAAATTGCAGTCGCGTCTTCTTCCGAAATAGCAGTATTTATTTGCCAATTTGATGTGTCTGTCACAAGAGGGTCGCGTGCGCAAGGTCGGTATACATAGTGTTGTTAAACTATCGATAGTTTTAGTATCGATAATTTAATATTTTTATCTACTGCAAACAAAATTTGGCGAATAAGCACTAATAATAAATAAATAAAAAAATAAAAATAAGTTATTTTCAGACTTTTAGTCCATAGTTTGTTAGTAACAATAAACATTAAAGACTGTGTTAGTAGTAAGAACAATAAATAACTAATCTAGTCTCATCTACGAAATAAAGTAAATAAGTAGGTGTTCCAAGCAGTTATTTAAGCACATTTAAATATCTTTGAACAGTTTTTTTGCAAAGATTATTTCTTGCACGATTTTGTCAATATCAGTTTTATCGCTACGTTGCGCTAGTTTATTTCAGAAAAATATCGAAAGATTTATAGCAAATCAGAGTATTCCATCTACCTCATCCTAGACTAGACGCTTTTCAACAGGACACTAAAGAAAGGCAAACACGACTCTCTAATACATATTTTCAAGTTAAGTCTACATTCATGTTTTAAGACTATTGATATCCTAGGGGGTACCCTATGTGAACACTAGCGCCACTTGGATAAAAAATCATAACTTAGTGAAAACACAAAATATCAAAAATATGAACGATCCAATTGTTTCATTAGTCTTGTTGTATTTTTAGAATTGATAAATTCAGTTATCTATTGTTAATTGTAGTAACAGATAGCGAAAGTGCTAATAACGGCCGTTTTTTAGCACTTTCGCTATCTGTTACTACACCGTTTAAAGTTTTTACAAAATTCGGTATTTCTAAAAATATTAAAGTACTTTAAAATGACTGTCCTCTTTTTTAATATATTTAGTTTTTTCGGGGTTATGATTTTTTTTCGAAGTGGCGCTAGTGCGCAGTCAGATAGGCCTTAACAGGCAACACTAAGCCATGCACATTGCACATGTCATCGTGCAATAGCAAATAGCTTGTGCAAGAGCACGCGTGACCGGACACCAATAAACTCATCGCATCGTGCGTTGAGGATGCCAATACTTGATTGGATGCCGAAAGTTGAGACGTGACGTCATTGATTTAAAGCTGGACCAATTGTTTCATTAGTCTTGTTGTATTTTTAGAATTGATAAATTCAGTTATCTATTGTTAATTGTAGTAACAGATAGCGAAAGTGCTAATAACGGCCGTTTTTAGCACTTTCGCTATCTCTTACTACACCGTACAAGATTTTATAAAATTTGGTATTTCTAAAAAAGGACCTACCTACACTTTAAAATGATCGTCCACTTTTTTAATATATTTAGTTTTTTCGGAGTTATGATTTTTTTTTCGAACTCGCGCTAGTGCGCAGTCAGGTAGCCCCTTAACTTACCAATCAACTTTGTGAATTTCTGTTTTTTTTTATGTTGTTCAATAAAAAGAATCTTTTGTAGCTGTAAGCTGTATTATTTAATTTAAGTAACACTGTTTCCCTTTTCAAACACACAAAACTAAGATCGATATAAGATATCTACCCATGGTAAATCTTGAAATAAGGTTAAAAAAAACAAAGACATAAAAATTCGAGTATAGCTTCAAAAATCTACCAATTTCAAACATCTGTTTCCCGGTGGCTTTGATTCTTGTTGCAGTATGAAATAGATAAAGTAAAATAATAATAAAATAAAATAAATTACAAGTAATAATCTTGCATATGAAATACATATTTATATTCAAAGTTGCCACCGATTTAAACCATTACTTTTATATTAATATAACCCCATTAAAACATACCCAAACAGTATAATAAAACAAATTGTCTTACGCCAAACAGCCACAACGCACATTTGAACGAGTCTTCCCGCCATATATATTTAGGTTAACAAGATAACAACCTAGGTGCATTTTAATTACCATCGATCTAAGATTACAGAGACAAGAGTGTTATTGCTTGGAGGATGTTTGAACAATTTTAGAAACTAATTGTATCCTGCGCATCCTGGGCAACGCAATCAGTGAAGTATGCTAAGGATAAAACATACTTAATTTGTACTTTACTATTTCAATGCTTCGTAGCTCATCAAACGAATTTATTATGAGGTAAGCAGATAGTGGTATTGATTGTATTCTTGCTGTGCGCACCCAGTTAATACTTGCGTGAAGTTCTATTTTGACCCATGAGTTTAAAATAAATAAAAATGTGGGGGATGTCCCATACACGGCTACCTCAACATTTACGCCAACCTCAACATTTACCGACTCAGGCGCAGCCCGCGGAACGATGTCACCTTTTGCTTACATACTAGTATAGTACGTTTCAAGGTGGTAAAGGGTAAGGCTCTGTTTTGCTTAAAATTACCTACTTCCGAAAACCTGTTTGGATATTATGTGCAATAATGTGCATACTGCATACCAATGAAAGAATAATCCGCGTCTTAACAAAAAGTAAACGCCATATTCGTGTAAACTTTTGTCAGTTACTTTGTAGTCAGTATACCATTATTTTGTCGACTATGCGTCTAATGTAAAATTATATATAATTTTTAACTTTTGATGTATGATTGTTAAAATTCAATTTATGCAAGAAACAAAGAAGCGATGGACTTCGTCGATATTTCACAGTATTTTGATAGCAAGACCGGTTCAACCACAAACTAGAAAAACGGCGATTCGGTTTAAGGAATAACTTTAATTAACAGTGAAAGAGAATTTCATCAGGAAACCATACGCATGCAGATGGTCACATTTCTAAGGCCTGAATGTATTCATTTAGGGTAGGTAGACACACTTACTCGTCGTATTAATGCTGCTGGTATTTTTCAAACTAGCTGTTAACTTACCTGTAAAAAAAGAAGAATAAATTACTAAAAATAAAATTACAAAAATAAAATAACGTGCTATCAAATTTTAAAACATGTTGCTGCGAGGTACAGTTTGATTGAAACTGCTACTTTCCTTTCCGAAGAAAAAAAGACAAGGTTAGGTATACAATTACAAGTAAGGCGAAAATGCATGACCAATAAAAATCTACGGACGAACGAACAGACAGCTCTAAGGTATTTCAACCTTTTTTAAATTACTAGAGAAAGTTATGTAAATATAAAAAAAATAATAGACTATGGTCAAGTCAACATGCCATTAACTACAAAATATGCATTATTACTTTCTTCCTTTACAATTCTACTAAATATTAAAAGGTAATATTAACTGGCGATGTGTAGTTATTGACATTTGCATGATAGGGTTCTGTAGGCAATTAGACATTTTTATTTTTTCAAATTCTACGTATAGGAATTTTAACAATGACTAATGTATCCATAAAATATTACCATTATCAGTGGTTATGTGAGTTGTAGACGTTTTCAACTCTCATAACTCCGTAATTTTTTTAAATTTACAAATACTGACTCTTAAAAAATATATCTAAAATTCTATATATTTATCGAAACTGCTCACAAAATTTCACGCGAATCGGTTGAGAAACGCGACCTGTAGAGAACAACAAACACACAGACAGATGGACATACAAAACAAAAGCAATTTTGGTCAAGCTGGAACGGAGACGCTGCGCTTGCGCTTTGCGCTCGCTCAGTCAATTATGAACTTGTACTCTGTTTTCAGCAATTAAACATAATTGTTTTAAATTATTATTGTTCAAACCACGACGTTTATTGCGTCGTAAGTCTAAGTCAACATATACCATATTTAATTATTTGTTATTCTGCATTGAAAATAATATTAGGTGAATCTAAAAGTGATTTTATTTTCTTACTTAAAAAGGTTAAAATTACGAATTAGAGAATTTTCCGGTATTTCAAGTAAAAATTCACGTCGTGTTATTTTAAGATTGTTTACTTTTATCTTTAAAAGGGTGAGCAGAACACAAGTAAAACAATAAACTAAACTAAACGTAATAAGTAAAATGAGGCTTTCTGTAAATGTGAACTTTGTTTCATAAAAGAAATAAGATAATTTTAAATAGTTTGCCAAATACCAGATCGTACTGTACAGGCCCAAGTTCCATCAAACGGTGCCAACGGCTTGAGTCAAAACGATCTGCCTGCCTAACCCTAAAATATCGAACACCTTGCAGGCATTCGTTATTCAAAGTAACGATAAAATAGGTAATTAAAACTTCAAACGAATGGAGAATGTTCACTATACGGTCCACTGAGTTTATTTGACCTGTAATAATAAAAAGGGCAACTTTTAAACGATAACTAAAAAATATTGAGAAAGTGTGTAATTTATACATTGAAAATAAAAATTATTGACTAATTACTTATTTATTCTTATCGCGCAAAAACTGTACTTTATTTTCATTAAAACCATTTTTTTTTGTTAGGTATAATTTTTCTACGAATTTGAAGCATTTCTCTTAAATAAGAATGATTTATAATCTCAAAAATGTATAATATGTAAACCGAATTCAATAATGTTATGTTCATCAGCAGCTCATATATGTATATGTCAATCCCCACCGAGGGGCTCGAGCCTACCCTGAATTAGGTCGATTAGGCCTTAGTCAACCACGCTAGCCCAGTGCGGGTTGGTCGACTTCACACTTCGAAATTCGAAAACACAGTGGTACGTGGTGGATATCGAACCCGCGTCTCCCGGACGGAAGGCAGCGGCCCTAACCACTAGACCGCCGACGCTATAATATTATGTTAATTTAAACAAATTTCAGAAAGTTTTATTTTTACTGTACAAGTTGAAAGTTTGATCAATGTTTACAGTTAAACCTAAGCCCACAAATATTTCCACAAACAATGAAATTATAATCTAATGTCTAGCAAACAAGTGAAGTTTATTTAAAAACCCTTAAATTCAGCTGAATTGGGTTTAAAACTAACAAAATGGTTGTTAGGAGCTTTTATCTGTTTATTCGGAAACCATTGACCTGTCCGGCGGAACACGCCCTATCATTATATTTTGGAAAAGGGTTGCCTTTGTAAAATATGTTTAGTAAATGGGTTTTACACACGTTGTCTAGTAAATTCTTGGGAAATAGTTTATGGAGATATTGTTAATTCATGAAAATTTGCTAAAATATGAAATAAATAATTGAATTGAATGTAATTTTCACTATCGTTGTTGTGGTTGCATACGTGTAAAACTGGAAAATAGTAAAATTAACAGTAACAAGAGAAGGCTTGGGACCCTTGGTGGGGACGTATATATGTGTTAATACTAAAATCATCCGAAACATCAACATCATCAACAGCCCAAATACGTCTCCACCGAGGGGCTCGAGCCTACCCTGAATTAGGGCGATTTGGCCTTAGTCAATTACGCTGGCCCAGTGCGGGTTGGTCGACTTCACACACAACCTTTGAATTTCTTCGCAGGAGTGTGCAGGTTTCATCACGATGTTTTCCTTCACCGTAAGAGCGTCGAATAAACGAACATATGAATTCGTAATTCAAAACACATTGGTACGTGGTGATCGAACCCGCGTTTCCCGGACGGGAGGCAGCGGCCCTAGCCACTAGACCACCGACGACGCCACTAGAAGGAAACGTATTTCTTATATTTCTCGCTTTCTCGAGACAGCATCGGAATGTTTACATAAGTGATGTTGTTGACTCTATTCGTTTCCTTTTCTGGAGTATCTAGTTCTCTTAACAAACTCGGCAGGACAGGAAAAGTAAAAAAAATGATTGCGCAAATACTTTTCCGATGTATATTTCATTAAGGGCTTTCTTTTATTTTATTAAAAGATATTTTTTTTAACAATTGCAAATAATTAGTACCTTCATCTTGTGAAAATCTAGATCGTTTGCCATTTAGTAATTAGTGGAAGTAATAAATTACAGAAATCTTTGTTGCACAGAAGTGCTTTGCTAATTACATATTGGAGACAGCACACAATTTGTCTGTGTCCTGACAATGAGGCTCCACGCGTCTTTGGGTAACAAACAGTTATTAATAACTAGCGACACGTCCCAGCTTCACACGGCTGTAGTTTTCCTTTTTTTTACTATATAAACCTTCCCTGGACTTTTACAAATATATCAAAACCAAAATTACCAATTAAGCCGTGTGGTGACGGCAGAGTAGAATACATTTGTCACCAACCCCTACTCTTCCCGTGGGTGTCGTAAGTGGCGACTTAGGGACTACACATGGAACAGGGAACGAGCAGCAGCGCTCTCTGATACAGTAACCTTTTAATCTGCGATCTCCAACCGCCTGCCAAGCGTGGAGATTATGGCAAAACCCTCCACTTAAGTGGAGGAGGCTCATAGTCCAGCATAGTGGACTGTAAAGGGGCCGTTGATATATATTGAAAATTACCAAATAGATACGACTCGTTCTTGAGTATTAGCGTGACTAACGAACAGTAACTCATCTTTATTATATATAGGTAGATAATAGGCTATGACGTATCAGATACTCTACTAGGTAAAATTAACATCAGATCATTCAATAAAAAAAGTATGATTAAATTACTATGGAAATTGATATGGGAGTGATGTGCAAAAACACAAGATGGCAAGGGTTCATTCTTAATCACTTTTAGGTTTCATTTTATCTTCTCCCATATTGGGTACATTTGAGCTAATGAGCAGCACCATACCTTTTATTTACATCAACAACTCATATACGTCCCCACCGAGGGGCTCGAGCCTACCCTGAATTAGGGCGATTAGGCCTTAGTTGACCACGCTGGCCCAGTGCGGGTTGGTCGACTTCACATACAACCTTTGAATTTCTTCGCAGGAGTGTGCGGTTTCATCACGATGTTTTCCTTCACCGTAAGAGCGTCGAATAAACGTACATATGAATAGGGGATCAGACTGTTCCTAAATTTACCATATTTTATGAATTATTTTTAAAATAAAGATTAGTAGCAGACGATTCGCGAAGAAAAAAACAGAATCGGTTGAAAAACGAATTTATAGTGATTTTTAAAAGTTTCAATATGTCCGTCTCTTTCAAAAACGATTTTCATATGGAGATTGTATGGCGTTACTAACAAATGACGTCACAAGTGTGGGTATGTGCCCCTACTCGGTCAATTTTAAAGATAGAGCAAAAATTTTTTAGTGTTCGATAGCAGAAACTAAGAAGTTTGGATTTATAAAATAAAAAAAAAGTAGTCCGATCCCCTATTCGGAATTCGAAAACACATTGGTACGTGGTGGGGATCAAACCCGCGTCTCCCGGACTGAAGGTTCCCGGACGACATTTACATCAGTTACAAATATAGTCTCTCTCATATTAAGAAGAAGATACTCAAAATATCACTTAATAAGTGGAGGAGGCTCACAGTCCAGCAGTGGACTGTAACGGGCCGCTGATTATTTTTTTACTCAAAATATTGAAAAACAGTCCCAAGACGAACTAAATAAAGTCTCAAATATACGTATTACTTAATTTAGACGACAAATAGACATTTGCAAAATGAGACCGAAACACGAGTACGGGAATTAATTTTATTTGTACTGGTAATAAAGGCGTGTAAAGCCCAAATGAAAATAAAATTTGTTTCAACGTAATACGGTTCTATTCGGATAGTACGGGCGAATGAGCGTTTGGGTATTTGCGAATGCTACTAACAGAAGTTTGGAGTTTTAAAGATAAGAAAAAAAAACTAGTTAGTCGTTAATGACATTAGGTAAAATGTTAGGTACAAAATAAGTAAATTAACTTTGCGAGGAACGAATACGCAATTTGGCTTTTAATTTATTCTCGGTTCTAGTGCAGATTTTCCTAAGATTTTTAGATCAATCGATTTCTTTATAGTTTTTTTTGTTTTTTTCTTTATTAAGTTCTTTTATCGTTCTCAATCATCTCTAGATATTTGGTTTGTTTTTTTAAATACATTTTTGTAATTATAATAACTACTTACATAAAAATAAAAAAAACATAAACTAGATATGAAACCCAGATTCAAACTTTGTTCTATTTTAAGTCCTGGTATCACTATTACGTCACTAACTCACTAAAATACGTACCTGTACTAAAGTCTGGTAACAAAAATCAACTGGCTCACATAAAAAAATCTAAAAGATGTTTTATATCAAAGTGAATCGCTACTGACCTTAATGTACTCAATCTAAGGCGAACAAGCGTTGGGATCAATTGAGTAGGTAACAGGGCAATCATTTCATAAATGTACGTACGTGCTATTTATAAAAAGATACAACGGGCTGTGATTGGCTGGATACAATACTTCATATTATATAAATCAGAATGAATGAATGAGATTCGGTGATTCTTTTTTTATTTATTTTTTTCCTAACGGTTCTAATCGCCTTTTCTATCAAAGTGGTACTATAGAGTTATGTCCGACTAGCGGGCGTTGCTGATTCGTTGATTCTTAATTTAAAGCACACCCGCATATCCTAAGAGCGTCGGTGGTATAGTGGCTAGGGCCGCTGTCTTCCGTCTGGGAGACGCGGGTTCGATCCCCACCACGTACCAATGTGTTTTCGAATTTTGAATTCATATGTACGTTTACTCGACGTTCTTACGGTGAAGGAAAACATCGTGATGAAACCTACACACTCCTGCGAAGAAATTAAAAAGTTATGTGTGAAGTCGACCAACCCGCACTGGGCCAGCGTGGTTGACTAAGGCCTAATTACTCAAATTCTCGGTGGGGACGTATATAAGCTGTTGATGATGATATTCTTAAGAACGACTGTTTTAGATCGAAATATCTGTGAATATTATATTTTTAATATCGTTAATGATCGTTTTTTTACAGCTGATATTAAAATTTTATCGTCTTGGGACTACCTGGTCTTTACTAATTCTGTTAGTATTAATAGAGTTTCCCAATTGCTTACTCTAAACAATAAATTTGCTTCTGAATTTGTTGACGACGCATTAGAGGCCAAAGATTAGTTATTCTGAAATGCTTAAATAGCAAGGTTAATTTATATTACTGATCCTAGATCATCTATTTTTTATTTAGGAAAAAGATCTGCAATTTCATATTGATTGATAAATTTGTTGATACTAAGGCACGAGCTATTTTTACTTAATTTTGTTTTTTTCTTAAACATGACAGAATTACCTACAACTAAACCGTATGTGCACAAAAGCAATTTAGCGCATTTACGTCATTTACTGCGAATCTTAACAACATGCCGTTTAGAACGGTGCAGGGCGTAGGGTTGCCATTTGCCTAGATAATAACGGTAGGAAATTAAAATTTCTTCCGACGACGAGGGGCATTTATTTAGAGATAAACTACAGCATCATGACCCAAGTTTCAAAATTTACACACGACTGAAAAAAAAAGCAAAGTAATGTGGAGGGGCGGGACATGTAATAGTAGTTTACCTACTTCTACGATCCTCTCATCTAAATTGGATTTCTTAACAATACAGGTTTACCTCGGAGACAGTGCGCATATTTTTTCCATGCTATCAGCATCGTTAATAGAAGACATTTCACGAAAAAGAATCATATGGTTTATTTATAGCGAACTATTATTTTATCTCCCGCAAAAAACAAATATCATGGTCACACTACGCACGGGCTGTTGTGGCACGGGAGGGCGCAGGCGTACGCTCTTATCTCGCTATCGTCGTCGACGTAACTACGTAGAGTAACCATGATACTGGTTTTGGTGTGGATATTTTCATACGATGTTTTTTTTAATATTTTTGTTCGAAACATGTTAAAACGAAAAAACACGTATTACATTGTGTGCAATAATGTGTATGATAATTTGCTAAACATGGTTTAGCCAAATGAGGCTCAGCTTATTCTTTTGCGGATGATACTGTGATTTTTGGTAAGCATCGATATATTTATAATAATGGCTGCCATAATTTGTCATGTCGTCAAAAGATGGATATTTTAACGGTGAACAGATAAGGCAGTATATATGTATGTATGTGATCTACTCCATCCATATCTTTATCACAAACAAATCAAAACTAAAATTAACATAAATTGTTTATGTTTCGAGGCAACCCTAGCAATGCGTAAGCGCAGTGGTCAAACATTCACGATAGATGTCTAAACAGAGATTTGACTCATATGTTTAATGTTTTCGCTGAGAAGAGGAAATGGAAACCATGAGTATAAACATTACGTTTTCGATTTCAAGTTGATTTTACGAGTACGTATTAGACGAAATTGGAATATTTTATTGACCATTAGAATATTATAGGGGAGACTCGGGTAAAACATAAATTGGATAGTTAAAAAGCCATAGTTAGCGTAGTAAAAATTCTTCATTAACAGCTATTAATTAAAACATCAGGTATTTGTACTAATAAAAAATCTTTAATAATATGGTATCAACGACGAAAAATAATTTAAAAAACTACCTAAAATAAAAAGTATTATTTTTTTACGCTGGCAATATTCTCTCAGGCAAGGTTAAGTTAGGATAAAGTAATTTATCAAACAACAACATGGGTGGCAAAAAGAAATACTTGAGTAATAATTAAGTAAATTTTTGGAAACAAAAAGAATGGCTTCGGTTCATAAGATAGATTGTCTGAAGGCGGATATACGACGGACGGTAGGTATGCACCCAAATTATAATTTGTTAAAGTTATAGGCGTTAACATCTTTAGAGTAAAGATAAGTAGAACCGTAAGTAAAGTTCACTTACTTTTTATCTCTACGAAGTTTCATGATCAATTACCTTTTACCACTATACCAAAATAAATATCCCACACAATTCTCAAAGAATACCTTTATTCTTCATATATCACGAATACAGCACTAATTTGCGTACATCATTGGAATCAATTTTCTTACAAGTACCGTATATCTTTTAACGACGTTCATTACTAGCAATCTTAGCGCACTTTAGTGCTTTTTAGTGCACATTTAGCGTGCAACCTGTGAACGCAAGAGCCATTAGGGCAGATTTTGCACCCAAGGCTACCCGTGTACCGTGTATAGGTTCACCTTTACAAGCTTTTTAAGGTTTCTTGACTGCTCAAATTCAAAATGTAAGGAATTCTCTTTTTAAAATCAATGAGGCGGCTTTTTTAAATATAAACCTCGTTCTTTTGGTCTGGATAAATAATAAATTCATAGCAAATAGTCTCTCTTGTTTGATTTTCTCAAAATTCAAAGCCATCTTCATGTTACAATATCTTTAGTAGCTATGCACCCAAACCATACATTTTTGAGAGCTTCCTAACCATTTTGTGAATTCCGTCCATTACAATTAAATCCTTTAAAATACTCGACTGACAGATGACTCCAAAACTGCTCGTCAAAGTTAAGTACGTTATTTTGAGTATAAAAACATCTCCACTTATCCGTATTTTTTGCATTGTGTAATAAACCGTTTAACCAATTAAAAAAAAGATTACCGCTCACCTTGACCGCACGCCACATTGGGCAAGAGTTTAACCCCAACTGAACGATGCAACGAGTGACTCAATCTCTTTTTAATTGACGCACTTGAACTTCACTTTTAAATATATAAAAAGATGTAAGAAGATCGCGCTTTTTGTAGGTTTAGTAGGTCCTGTAGCGTAGATGTTTGATTTATACATTATAATTTACAACCACGCGGCTATGTTGTTACTGGCTGGTTAATCGAAAGTTACTGGCTGGATTATTTGTTATTCTTATTTTGAATTGTTGAAACGACAATATTTTAGTCGGGCATTTTGATTCTCTTACGTGTTTAATAACTGCCAAGTTTATTGCTTTGTATGACTGAGAATTTACCAAACTGTTATGTTTCTAGAGAGTTGACCAATGATTGATTTAATACAGCCGTGTATTTTAGTAAATATCACAAATACGCAAATCATTGTTCGAAAAAAGTGAAAACTGATTTGAATAACCGACGTAATAAAAAATGGCTTAACATAATTAAATTGGCTCAGTACAATGTAAAAATGTACGGGCTTAACCACAAAATTAATCATTAAAAAACCTATTCAAGAACCTTACAAAACAGTTAACGAAAATAAATGTATACATATTAATCACAACCTCCTTAAATATAATAAATAAGACGCAATTAGTTTGATATAAAAACTCTACCTCCTTTGTTTTATAGCTAAGTTTTTACAACTAAACAAATAACGTTTCAGCGGAAGAACAAAAAAATGCAAATAATTAATGTTCAAATTAGCCAATTTTAATTATATGAATTTTATATATCAATAAGTGAAAAAAAAGTAAAATGTGTGTGTGTGTGTGTGTGTGTGTTAATTTAAATAAGTGATTAAAAATAAATTACTTTAGTAAAATAATTATTGCTGTAACGAAATCAAATAGGTATTTATTTCTGTTTTAAAATACAGAAGTCGAAGATAAATTATGCAGGAGTACTTATTTAATAAAAATGAATATTAAAAATGATGAATGGCATCGTAAAAAATAAGTTGTTTTTTTTTAAATCACTTTAAGGTATAATTATGGAGCGCATAAATAACACAGTAAGAAAATTTGTATTTAAAATTAACTAACATTAAACATTACTTATTCAATAGGTAACTAATCGGTATCACAGAGCAAGCGTGATGAAACATGTAAACCAAAAAGTAGAAGTAAAAAGCAAGAATAAAAAAAAAAGATCTTTTAAATGCTATAATAATGAACTTTTACTAACCCATAAACTGGATAATCTTCTAATTAAAAATATATTATTATAAAGAAAACTAAACGAAAGCGAAATGAAACCTCACACCATGTTGATTTAACACTTTCATACGTAATTCCTTAGCTAGTTGGAATCTGCTCAAGTTACCTCTGGTTACCACAGACAAAATAAATAAAGTTGACTCTACTTAGTCAAAAAAATCAGATATCACTGTTTTGTATTTAAAAATATTTTTTTCATTTGGATTTTTAACAAAAGTAAAACCCGACAGAAATAAACCTTGCAAGTCTACTTAAAAAGCCTATTATCGATTTATATTTGTCTCCAGAACTGCGTTTACATTAGTAAATTACTTCATTTCCCGTACTGTTAACCACATTGACAGTGCACAATGCACTTGCTGCCTCTACTTATTATCTGAAGCGAAGTCTCTCCTGACACTCAGTCTGAGCAACTTACCCGATCCGGTCACCTTGTCAGTCTGGTCTAGTTAGAAACAGGACTTACCTAGAATGGAGAGAAAAAATATCATTAATGGAACTCGTTACACTGCTTAGAGCCCATGGGAACATCTTAGATTGGTTGCAGGGAGGTATGAGAAAAATATAGAGTCGGTGGTTCTGTAAGGGCTCTATATCAGAATTTATAAGGACGTCTTGTTAACGACAGCTTTAAGTCTTCAAAATTAAGATGATTTACCAAAGTAAACAATTAAAAATGTGTGTTTTTTTTTTAAACGGCAGTCTTCACTGAGGCGCTCGAAACTATCCTGAATTATTATTAGGGCAAACCTATAATACCTAATTTTTTTTATCAAAATATTCAATTAGGTATTATATTATGTTTGCCTTATCGAGTATATGAGCTGTTTACGATTACAATAAACATATGCCTCGTTTAAAAAAATAATGAACACATTTTTGAATTGTCGATTCTACTTTTAACATGTAGGTTGTAAGGTTAATGACCAACCGCACAAACCTTAAAGACCTCAGATACCAAAAGTAACAAGAATATAAACTTAAAACGGTATTTTTACAACGACATTTTAAAAGTTTAAAGAGCAGAGATTACACACACACAACATCACGCTCATATTACCGGAGAGGTAAGCAGAGCTTTAGGAGAATACAAAAGTCTAAAATGAGGAAAAACAATGAAAATTATTTAAAAAGCGTGAGTAATTCTCTTCTATTCTAGGATCCCTAAATACCGATAGACTAGCCGACTGTCGAGACGCTTAGTCGGATTAAACATAGGTTGTCCTAGACTAGATTCATTACAGCTGCGGCCTTGTCATTAGTTTCTTTTTAATTTGATATTTTTATTTTATTTTCAAAGCTTGCAATGTGTTACTGTCCTACATTGAAGCTAGTAATAGGTTGCGCTATTTATCTGCGGTAATATATTGCAAATGTTGGTTAGCGTAGAATGAGATAAACTCTTTAAACATAGGGAATCTTAGAGCATTACTCTAAGTAGGGAATAAATAGCAAATAAGCTTATGAGCTTTTGAATATATGTCTGCCATTTCTCTTAGAAAAAATTGTCTTGTTTTTTCAGAGTAGCCTTGATTTTTAAATTAGAAAACATGAAACATGAAAGTTTTTTTTTTTAGTTTTATTATCAGTTCTGACAATTTGTAGTTTTTTCAGGTCTATCTTTATTGGGTACTAGCGGTCCGTCCGCTGCTACGCTCGCTTTGTTTAATATTTTCCCGTGGGAATAAGACTTTTTCCCGTAAAAAGTATCCTATGTGTTAATCCAGGTTTCAATCTATCTCCATTCTAAATTTCATCCAAATCCGGTTAGTACTTTAAGCGTGAAGGTGGAACAAACATCCAATTATATTGTCACATTTATAATATTAAGTGTGATTTCCAAGTCAATGACTACAGCGTCTTCATTTTCTTGTTAGGATTATTTGTACCATTTATATTATGCTGTTAATGATAAGCAGTGTGGTGACGGCAGAGTAGGATACATTTGTCACCAACCCCTACTCTTCCCGTGGGTGTCGTAAGAGGCGACTTAGGGACTACACATTAAACAGGGAACGGGCAGCAGCGCTCTGATACAGTAACCTTTTAATCTGCGATCTCCAACCCGCCTGCCAAGCGTGGAGATTATGGCAAAACCAAACACGCGGAGTGGAGGAGGCTCATAGTCCAGCAGTGGACTGTAACGGGCCGTTGATGAATGATGATATTATGCTGTTTCTTTGTCTATGGTTTTGTCTATCAATATGTACCTAAGACAGTTTTCGGTAATTTTCTCAGCGATTCGCAAATAACCTACCTATACAATAAAAAATAAAAATCAATCCACACTAAGAATAAATTAAAACATTTTGCCCTTCATAAACATTCAATTTAATTCCAAGTTCATAAAGAAACATCATCCAAGGTCCAAGTCGAAGACAATTGCAGATAATTCGTCTTAAAATCTTCGTGTGGTATAATTAAGGAGATATAACATTACGCGTCTGTCACACCAAATTGGTACCTGTCCGAGGTCGAAATGTTTTCGTATGGATGGAAGTACAATTACATTGTGGTATGGATGCTAAGGGAAACATTATTTAATTAATTTATGGATGTCTGTAATGAGATTCGTACAATGTAATAACGCAGTCACGACTAGATGTAGCGACAAAAAAAAAATCGAAGTAAGATTTAACAAAATCATTTCTCGACGTCAAAGCAAGTTGGCCCGTTGACTACAAGTGTACACTGTGGAGAAGAACATTCGCTCTCGCATTCAAACAACTCCACAGGATTCGCATCTTCAGTAATTTCTTTTCTTTTTTTACAATAATCAGTAAATTTATATTCTTAATGTTTCCTGTGCCGTGCTAGAGCATCCGAAAATAGTAACTTAATTCATAGTAAGCCTTTTTGCATAAAGTCTGTTTTACAAGATATTTAAACCTTTTTTCAGGAAGACTTATAATACTGTCAGGTATATACAGAACCAGTTTATAGTGGTTATTAACTACCTACTTTTATTCAACAATAATAATGATATTATTATAATAAACAGTGCCTTTTGTGACGTCTTTCTATATGTATAGGTATTATGATATTTTTACGTTCTTTGGTGCAATAAATGGTAAATAAAATTAACAAATAATGATGGGATTATCATCATTCATATTGTTCTGAATGTAACGATTATTATTTAAGTAGGGAATAGAGCGTCGGTGGTCTAGTGGCTAGGGCCGCTGCCTCCCGTCCGGGAGACGCGGGTTCAATCCCCACCACGTACCAATGTGTTTTCGAATTTCGAATTTATATGTACGTTTATTCGACGCTCTTGCGGTGAAGGAAAACATCGTGATGAAACATGCACACTCCTGCGAAGAAATTCATAGGTTGTGTGTGAAGTCGACCAACCCGCACTGGGCCAGCGTGGTCGAATAAGGCCTAATCACCCTAATTCAGGGTAGGCTCGAGCCCCTCGGTGGGGACGTATATGAGCTGTTGATATTGATATTGTTCTGAATGTGACGATTATTATTTCAGTAGATGAATAGGAGACCAAGGCCTTACAAAATGGCAGTGTCTCCACCGGGATTCAAACCGAGAATCTACGGTACGAGAGCTTTATGCTTAACTCTTAAACACTAGGCCCGAAAGCTTTTATTGGCTAGATATGTAGGGCCAAAGTGTCGTCTGTTGAATAAAGTCTGGCAGAAAACTAGGTTGATGGTGGAGATATAACAATACTCCTATCAAACTCTTAAGGATACCTAAATATTTTTTCTGCGAGTCTGTTTTTCTTATTGATCTAAAGAAAGTCTCAAAGTCAATAACTTAAAGTAACTCGTAGATCCGTTGCTTATTCCTAGCACGTAGGATACGTATTATGAATGAAAATCGCACGAGCTATGAAATTTTATATTGCATAGCAATTTCCCTCAAGAAGAACATAAGCGGTACTTTTATTCTTGATGCAGTACAAATATTTATACCGATGCTTAATTCTGACATTGTTGCTGATATAATTATATTGCCAGACGTTTAAAACATTTCAGACGAATAATAATAAATAATTAATGTAGGTCGTGTCGCATTAAAATCAACGTAACTTAAGCGAATGAACGGAAACATGATATGATTGAATGAATAATAAACAACAAAATACAGGAGCGATCACGAGGGGTCATTGCGGTTTTAATTTTAGTCATTATTGTACAATACGAATGACGCAAATTGTCGGTTTTGCGATGAAGTTGAGTAAGAAATTGACTAGTAATGGTAAGTATACAACTAGGTGCGTCAATTGTGAAGAAACCGACACTGAAAGATACTGATAGCACGCGTTGACAAGCAATTGATGAAAACAAGGCAAATAAGACTACGAACTAAACATTATATATGTCGAACCTAGAACCAGAGCCGTTAAAGTGTTCTTGACTTTATGTTAATTAATAATCCTTAAGATGGTGGCAAAAGGGAAAGAAACATGTCAGAACTTATCCTTTTACTAGGCATTACTTTAGTCAGTCAATACATAATGAAATGTTTTTAACATATTTAATAAAAGTCACTTTTACTAGTTCCACTTACATTACATTCACCCGACCGGTCTCGATCAACAGATCATCTTCACAGGGTTATTAATTACTAATTCTAGATCACATAGTTTATCAATAACGACCGTCCAAACCAACATTAACAACAGTATAATTCAAAATATTTAAGTAATCCTAGTAAATGTGACTTTTATTAAATATGTACACATAGTGCCGATGCCAAGTTCCATCACGTGCCGACAAACGCAAGTATCAATTGTAAATGTTTTTAAGAAAAGAGAAAATACCCATATTCTATAGTAACTTATAAGTTTTATTGGTATATTGTATTTGATTTAACTTTAAAGATTAAAAAATATTGCAAAAGTAGAACAATATTTTGGGGTAAGTTTGTCTTTTATGAGAATAAATGTCTTTAAACCTAAGTAGGTAAAAAAGAAGAAATCTATTAGGAAATTACATAATGACAATGTTTAATGTAGTAATTTGGTGGTAATTTTTTATAATTTAAGAAGTAGTTTTTACTATAAATACCCATCATAGTCCTCATCAGCCTATACCAGTCTACTGCAGGACGTACCTTCAGAAACGAAGCACATAAAAGGACACAATTCTCACAATGCCTTGTAGAGATATAAACACGTTTATGGACACGCTCGAATACTTGACCAAACTGGACAACAATTAGCTTTATCAACGCAAACGTTACAGGCGATGATGGAGCAAACAAACATTAAAACATTGATACACGTACAACGAAACGAAAAGATAACATGAGATCATGTTGACAAAATAATAGTCTCGGTAGATCTCGGAAACCAAGCGCATAAAAAGAAACATTCCCACAAAAAGCAAATACAGAAAATTGAGCCCAATCAAAACATAATACACGTTTACGAATCCACTGGTAGCACCCATTAAGCTACTGAAGCGGAAACATCCTGTAATAACACAACCGGAATCAGAATACACCAGGTGCTTCATGCCAGAATTGGTGAAGATAACTATTACATTTTGCCGGCTCATACCACTAAAGCAGGAGTCGCGCACGTTGCAAATTGCATGCTATTTTCCTTGTACGACGGAACAGATTCTGAATTTGAAAGGAGGTAAAAATCCTAACCTGCTCTTGAAAGGCGTCAACATATTACAGGCAAATTTGAAATGGTTAGAACCGCAAAGCAATAATTACAATAACAATGCATTTGGTATCACAGAATGTAAATGACAACAGCTAAAAACTGTTTCTAACGGCTGGTTAAGTAATGAAAATCTGTGAAAGAAACACAACAAAATATACCTTTATTAAAAAATACTTGAAAAGCACTAGATACACTATTGGTGTCAAAAGAATGTACCTACTACAGAATTCTATAGATAGAGCGAAACTGTTGAATTATTAAGATAATGCCACTAAAACAAAACCGATTCGTTCAAAGCTTAGCTAAAGGACCAAAGTAAGAATGACGTAATTAATAATTATATAGAAACCATCGATAAAATCACAGCACAGTCGTTCTTCAACAAAAACATAGTACCATAAACCACAAATCACGTTTGTAACAACATAACCACAAGGTGCCAGCCACATAATATACATCATTTGACACATTTCTCTTGACCCTCAAAGAGTGGTCAGACTACTTAATGTGGTTGTATAAATAGAAGGATCTAAAGTAACTGGAAATGTCAGAAGAATTAAATAAGATGTCTGGAGAATCTAATAAAACTCAGTAATACTACCGGCACAAATTACTAAAGTAAACTATGACGTTCATACGTAAAATAATTAGTTTTATAGCGATTAGTGTTATTGCAGTTGAATATTTTATTGGCAGTAAAACCACACTGATAGTTATCTAAAAAAGAAATATTGACTCACATGCAAACGGACCAACTGGTAATAGATGGTTACAATCTATGAACAAGTATTTGTAACGGTAGCAATAATCATTATGTAGTTTCATTTTAATATTACAGTGCCATACAACTTTACTGATAGGGGGTAGTGAGGCTAGCAGATATTATTGATTATGAGGTTGAGACGACAGCCTTATTTATAGTGAATTACCGTTTTATTTAAGTTAAAGAAAAATATAGAACTATTTGATGCGGCCGCCTCAAAATATATATTTTTTTATTAAAAAAATATTCCATAAAATCATTTCTAAATAGTTAGCTATTCAGGGCGGAGATAAATCCAACAAATAATAAAAATCAGTCTAGCCATAATCATTCTTGAGTTATAAATGATGTAACTAACCTAACTTATTTTTATACCTTTATAAGATATAAAGAAAGAGTAGACTGAATACATGCAAAAGTATCGCATCCAGCAAAGATTATGTCGTGGAAGATGGCGAAAGTGCCTGTGAGGTCGTGCGAGTAGAAATGCAGGGGGAATGCAAGGAGAGTGGGGGGAAGGTGCGCACGCGCTTCTTGCGTAAGGCATCGTAATCGCTGACATTGGTCGTATTTGGGTTACGCTGGTGTTGATTGGTCGAGTCAATAGTAAACACGTACTTCTTAATAAGTGATTGTTTGTTTTGAATTGACTATTTGTTTTTGTGAACAGACAATAGTTTTAGTACCATCTGTAGTTAAAACTTGTGTTTCTATAAAACATGAGAATTAGTATGAACATGTTAACGACATTTTTAATTTGCACTTAAATTAATGCTAAAATGATTTTGATGGTGTTTGGATAAATTTTATCGAAGATAGAGCACGTTTTGTTTTATTACTTAAATAAGTTTATTAATTTACCAAGACATGAACCTAAGTGAAATAATGTAGAACACATGTGTGATCTAGTTACTTATTAGTCAAGTGTATCAAAATTTTATATAATTAAATAATACGTTTAACCTGGTTTAAGATAAAAATATGTATGACTAGTTTCGCTTGAATTTCACACTTGAACGGTTTGAAATAATATGGTGTTTGAACTAGATTAAAAAAAAGCTTTGCATCGTATCGAACAATCCTCCTAAATAAAATAAATAACTATCTTTTTTCTAATCTTTTCTTACTATCTCCCATCTACGACCTGCGTCTGCCCACAGTTGGACAAAAAATCATTCAGGATTTACCACATTTCGGGCTTATAAAATACATATTCAATTCAATAAAAGTTTTTTTTATTGAAATTTATATACCACTGACCGGGTTAATTTGTATATAGGTAAATATGTAAAAATAAAAACAATACTAGTAAATGAGCTAAAATTATTCAGTTCCATGAACTGAGCCACTACTTGAAAGGTTTATAAAACATTGTAGCTGTATATTCTTCTTCTTGTATATTGACTGTTTATTTAAGTATTAAATATTAAATGTTTATTACGTAATAAACATTTATTGCTTCTTTTTTATATTTTTCTGTTTATATTTATATATTTTTCCTCTAACTACCCTTCTTTCCTTAGTTATTTTTTTAGTCTTGTGACGTCATAACTTTTTTATGTTGTGTTGTTTTAGGTAGTCCTGTGGGACTCTCCCATAAACCTTCGAAATTTCTCACCGAAGATTCTTCTCGTTTGTATTATGTTGAGTGAATACGTTGTCGTTGGCCAAATACGTTCAAACTAGACGTGAAGCCAAAAAGCGTGTTTAAAATATAGGTAGAGAGAAAATTACAAACTACATAGACAATGTTCAGGGTCGAGTTACGTCAAGTTGTATGCACAAGTGCTTTATAATTAATGTCGGGTGTAATGCTCAATGAACCTTAAATTTACTAACGGATAACGGTTAACTATTTTCACATGCACATTACATGTATCACACCGAGTCTAGTACAGGGACAAGACGACCGTTTTCCAGAGATACTCGCATATTATTTATCTTGCTATATTTTTTTCATCAATCATTCAAAGGGTCCACAGATTGTAACAGTTACTTTTTTCATCAATGATTCAAAGGGTCCTTAGATTGTAACAGTTACTTAACACATATTATTATGTTGTTTCAAAAACTTATATTTATCTTTTTACAACTAACTTAAGTACAAACCACTTCTTATATACCAAATGGTGGCGATATTGTTAATGTGGAAATAAATCTTTAATTAACACAAATGTATTTGATAAAATTTAATGAATCTTTAATGTAATTTTTATAAGTTTAAATTTACTAAGCATGCCGTAACATCTAAAGCATTTTGTAGCATTTAATTGTAGTATAATTAGGTAAGTTGCGGTTTGTAACCGGATTTTTGATCTAGAATTTATGTGCGAATGCCACTTATCTAAGGCCACAAGCCATTAAAAGTGCAAATGTTTATAGAATTTCCGATTAAGAAACGAAGCTCGTTTTTAAGATCGTCTAATTACATACTTTGAGTATTAGAATTTTAATAGACATATATAAAATTCCTATGTTACATATCTCTATAACATATTACAAAATGTTAATTAAAATAATTGTATGTTCTTACCAATGGGTTTGCCCCATTGACTTGACCCATATTGATGGAGAAAATTAACCTCATATCATTTGTTAATTGTGTTTATATAAAAATAAAGAGGTTGATATTTTGAATTCAGAAATGTGACTAATGAGACTAATATACAACAGGCCAGCCCTGTGACAATTTGGGGCCTATAGGTAGTCCTGGGACTAGGAACTACTGGGACAAGAGGCGATTTAGTTAGCATCATCAACGGCTCATATACGTCCCCACCGAGGGGCTCGAGCCTACCCTGATTTAGAGTGATTAGGCCTTAGTCGACCACGCTGGCCCGGTGCGGGTTGGTAGACTTCACACATCAACATTATCGGCCCGTTACAGTCCACTGCTGGACTATGAGCCTCCTCCACTTAAGTGGAGGGTTTTGCCATAATCTCCACGCTTGGCAGGCGGGTTGGAGATCGCAGATTAAAAGGTTACTGTATCAGAGACCGCTGCTGCCCGTTCCCTGTTCAATGTGTAGTCCCTAAGTCGCCTCTTACGACACCCACGGGAAGTATTCTACTCTGCCGTCACCACACGGCTTAGACTTCACACACAACCTTTGAATTTCTTCGCAGGAGTGTGCAGGTTTTATCACGATGTTTTCCTTCTCCGTAAGAGCGTTGAATAAACGTGCATATGAATTCGAAATTCGAAAACACATTGGTACGTGGTGGGGATCGAACCCGCGTCTCCCAGACGGGAGGCAGCGACCCTAACCACTAGACCACCGACGCTCTCTTCTTGGTTAACATATTCTTAAATATTTTTCTTAAAAATGAACTAAACCTAATGAGGTGACAATTAGAGACAAACTTAGCCTAATAGTTTCAGAAAGATTTGTGAGAAAACATATTTCAGTAAATATATAAAACACCAATTCATAAGGTAATTCAAAAATGCAGGATCTTACGCCGGCGTTACTAATAGAACAACATAACAATGGTGTAGGTCAACCTTTGACAACACGGTCAAGACCAATGAACAAACAATTCAACAGATTACATCTTACACACACAAGAGCAAGAAATTCATTGTCATAAGCGTAAAGGTGGCGTCTAAAGTTCGTTGATATTATAAGAAATTCAATTCTTCTAATGGCTTTTAAAATAAGGTTTAATTTATACACTTTTAGGTTTTGCGGTTGCTAATGTTCTGGTTAACCCGCAACTACTTCAGTTCTGCCGTGATCATGACATTCCAATATAGTCGAAATATCGTTAAACCAGAATCGTGGTAATAGTAATAACCCCGTTTGTTCGTTTTAGCATTAATTTAAGTGCATGTTGAGTGAATACGTTGCCATTGGCAAAATGCATCGAAACCAGACGTGAAGACATTAAAAAAAGAAACCCGGTAGATAATTATGTGTGTTAGGTTTAATTTATTTTCTTACAAGGAAAGCAATTACACATTGCTGCCGTACCTAGTAATAATAAATAATTACGCACTAAGTCTCAAAGTTCTATTATCAGCCGGACGAATTAATTTTATTGAACTCAACATTTTTGCCAGACGTGGTTGTTGTGTGTGCTTTATTAAAGTTCTGCTCAACTCCTTAATGATAAAAGCGCGTATACGTATCATCAGGTATGTATGTTGAATACGTCTGATTCACGTCTCAGAATTATTTGAGCATCTGTGTATGATTCCATCCATGTTATCATTCAGGCAGAGAATTCCAGTGGAACCATTTTTTTTTACTTACTTTTAATTAACCAACTATTAGGATAATCCTAATGCGATTGAGTAAGTACAAATATTACAATAAGACTTGTATAAAATAAGAATTAAACACAACAATATTCATATAAATATACAGACAGGTAAGCAAGAGCTACCTGAATGAATCTCAAATTTGTATATTTTAATTTGTATATTTTAACAATTTATTTTTATTTAAAGCATCATTTGAATACTTTAAAGGATACAGCTTTTCTGTAATTTACCTATACATTTAATTTAATCACTAAAATAAATCTGTTTTAATTCTTTATCCATTTCATTAGCGAATCAACAGCAGTAGTGGCGCCCTCTTGTATCTGTCACACTACAGGTATACTAACCTCGTAACACAGGTCTGTTATCCACCATGCAACAATAAATACTAACCAGCTGTGCGCACGCGCATCTATTTGCAGGCCTCGTAAAACTTAGTATCATTTGGGGTTAGTAAATTTGGATATTGTAATTTATGGTCACGTGCGAAAATTTATTAATTAAGTAAAAGCTTCCGTGGCCGAGTGGTCGAGTAATCAACTGTCTTTACGGAGGATGCGGGTACAAATCCCGGTGGGGACTTTGGTAGCGATTCACACAGTCACGCTCTAATCCTTAATTTAAGTTCGTCAGTCCTTTTCACCTTTTAAAGATTAAAAAGAGACAGGAGGTGGCCATCCTAATATTTAAGCAGTCAAACATCGAATTTAAACTTTATGGTCGCGTCGATTGCACAATTTTAGAAAGCACGTAAAACATCCGACTTAAAAATCTCTGACAGCTATGCCCTTATTTTCGGTTATCATTCGTTCAAAATAGTATCATTCGTTTATCTGATATCATCACCTTTCTTTTAAATTAGAGCATGACTTCCCGAATCCGGCGTGTGAATTTTCCCAGTTTGGTTAGGATATTGCAGTCTGAATCACCTGAGGCCCGAAAAGAAAGAAGAAGAAAAAAAAAAACAGTTGTTACACGAGCCAAGACAGTGGCCTCTAGTGGCGGCTCTATGATATTGGCACCAACTTTTGTGAGTCAGTTGTCAACCTTTTTTTTTCTGTTATGGCACTAGTTTGTCTTTGTGCCAGTGTCAAGTAATATATTTAGGGAAACTAAATGAGCTCAATAGTAAACACAAACGAAGTAATAGGGTGAAAGAAATGATGTTATGTCATGCGTCAGTTAAAACAGGATATTATTTTATGCAGTTAAATAAATGACGCGATGTTTACCATCAAAAACAGTGCGTAAGAAAAATTTTTTTTTTTCAAGTTAGTGTTAAATATCTTTTATGGTAGGTATCCCGATACTTACAGTTAGGGAATGCTAACGGATATCTAGGAGGATGGCCCCTCTCTTCCATCCTTACACTCACTACACAATCACCCTCCACATACACCTTTATACTTACCTTTATAACTATGTATTACTATGTATATATTACTATCAATTTTATAAAGAATCAATTTTATAAGGGTCCTCCTTTCTTTTTTGTATCGATTAAAAAAAAAACTTTCTACCTACCCTTGATAAAATGTGATATTATGTGATCTTCGTTATTGGCTATGTATAATTTTAATGTCACTTATATAAGATAATGTTTATGTGCTGTGAAGTGTCACTAATAATAAATAAAACAAAAATCGTGTGTTTTATTTTTAATAACGATGTTGTATGAAACTGAAGATCTAAGACCAAAACTAACTATGTCCAGATGTAACTACTTAACTGGTCTATTTGCAGGCCTCGTAAAACGGTCCGAGCCGGCACTTGTGCTTCAAAGTGGAATTGAAATGTACGGACCGACCATCAGCGTTTATTTTGATGAATTTCTGGGTAATAAAGATATGGAAAATCTTAAACGGAGTCGGTTTTGATGCATTGTTCAAATGTAAGGTTAATTTGTATAAAATCTTTGCAAATTTATGAGTAGGAAGCATTTGTAATGGCGATTTGAAGGATTATCTTTTTTATGTCTATACAAGACAAGATACGGTTATGTTACTGTGTAAACAAAATCAGCTTACGCACGCAATCTTGTTGTTCTTGGCGTGCGCTTATATCGCTCAAATTATATCAAAATTTTTACGTTTTATTTTTACTACATCGGTATTACTACCAACCACATTATTTTTTCTAACCTTGTCACAAAATCATGTTATGACCTTACATAAAACAGCCAACCTGTAATTCCCTCCTATAAAATAAACCATATTATTTGAAACAATAAGAACCCATTTAAATGTGCCTTCGATATTAAGCGTTCGTATATTTAACGGCTTTAAATTAAAATAGTACCCTTTTAATCTACAGCCCATAATCAATTCCGCCTCCCTACACAAAACAATTTCATACGATACCGGGTTTAATTTGCCCAAAATTATACAGGCAGGAAACATTCGGCCCACCTGACGTTCGAAATTCAAAAGACTTCGCAATACATCGTAAAACTTCGGCCGAGATCGTGAAGCTTACTGATTGCGCACGATTATTTTTTTATTATTCCTGAATAATCACCATCAACAGCTTACCGTCCCCACCGAGGGGCTCAAGCGCTTCCTGAATTACGCAAATCAGTTCTTAGAAGTCCACGCTGATCCAGTGCGGATTGGTCGATTTCACACACAAACTTTGAGAGTGGAGAAGAAACCGCAGCAATGTACGTACAGGTTTCCTCACGATGATGCTTCGAATAAACATGCTACATAAATATGAAATTAAAATTCGTAAACACAGTGGGGTCCGAACCCGCGCCTTCCGGGCGAGAGGCATCGGCCTTAACCATTACACCACCGACGCTCCCACCCATCATTTGCGATTAATCGCAAATAATCACATGCTTACAAAAAGTTAAGGCATTGCTGAAACACTTACTGAAAACTTTGGACAGAATTCGGTAATAAAAACAAAAAACCGTGACTGTTGTGCAAAAGCCTGCAAGGGTTCCGTGAATAATTTATATTAGCAAACCTTTCAATGGATTCCGTGATTTAACAATTAGATTGGCAAATCAATAATCTGGGAACGGAATAAAAGCATAAAATTAATCAATTGCATCTGCTTTTCAAGGCTTTTAGTAAAAGCTGACTGGTGAAAAATAACTAAATATTGATTACACTTTCCTAAAAAAACACCGGTCATCAGGGACTGGAACCCTTACGATTTTGATCAACTATATCTCGTACTCTTATTATGCTATAATTATAACGTTTGCAAATCCAACAGGGTAACCCTATCAAGGAATCTGATAAACATATATTTATTTTAATATTATCATTCTGTAAATACTTAAAACCGAAACGACTGAAGGGGTTTTTCAACGGGTAGTCCGGTCCCTGCACTCAATGAAAACCAACCCGCACTGGGCCAGCGTGGTCGACTAAGGCCTAATCGCCATTCAGGGTAGGCTCGAGCCCCTCGGTGGGGACGTATATGAGCTGTTGATGACTCAATGAAAAAAGATGTAATGGGATGAGCCAGCCACTGTATTAGATAAACTTAGGAAAATTATAAGGCAAAGATTCTATTTTTAAAACAAAATTTTATTACCAGTTAAAACGTTACGCACGCAGACAACTCTATGTAATTAAATTTTATGAAACTGAAAATAATTAAGAATATCTTAATAATTACACGTTTCATCTAACAGCTTATTTTACAAAAACTCAAATATACTTTAAATGTCATAGAATATAATAGAATAGAATATACTTTATTACACACAAGAGATATACAGAAAAAAAGCAGTTCAAATAATAGTGTACAGATAGGCGGCCTTATTGCTAAGGTAGCAATTTCTTCCAGGCAACCTTCGGATACTGCTTTATATAATTTACGTATAAAATAGAAATATAAATAGACTTATACACTAACTTCTCGTTTAATTAGCAGTAATTGTAAAGTGATATTCATATAATATTTAACAAGTTTACCTACGCCCGAAAAATATAACCATAGATGAACACAGAACCCTGAAAGAAACCCCCTAAAACCTAATAGACGACACGATACGGACATAAAAACCCGACATAATTCTAGTTCACATTATTGACACGTCAGCTAATAGGGCAATCGCGTGTCGGAACAAAGGCATGGGCAAGGATGTCAGAAGACTCTTAGACTGCTTTCGTAATGGACGTAATTTATTACCTACTCGTAGTTAGGTTTAGTATTACTGGCTGGTTGGTGGATAGCTTTATCAGTGAAAAAATTGTTGAATTCGAAATTATGCTTTCCGAGTTTTGTTCGAAGAATCGTATGTTTCTATTTTTTTAGCGAACTCTGTCATGGTGGATTCTATTTTTAAATTAATTATTTGATAAATAAGTGGGATTTTCGTAGAGGGGTCCACGTTGTGGACTGGCCTACCCACGCTGCGTCTTCCGGTGCGTGGTTGCCATTCGAGAGCTGTTCCGCTGAAGCGTCCGTCGGTTCTCCGTGCAATGTGCCCCGCCCATTGCCACTTAAGTCTCGCAATTCTTCGGGTTATGTCAGCAACTTTGGTTTGCCCGCGAATCTCATCATTTCTGATTCGATCTCGCAGGGAAACTCCGAGCAAAGCCTTTTCCATTGCCCTTTGGGTGACCTTGAGCCTTTTTATGAGGCCCATTGTAAGCGACCACGTCTCTGATCCATTTTGCATCACAAAAGTGGAATTAAACAACAGTCGGACTAAGAAATCGTGCACTTTCACTCGATATTATTTTATAAACTCTTCTCTGACGTCAATTGCAAAAATACTATTTGCCGCTAAAATGTAGTTAAATTCAGTCCGTTTAGATAAAACCGATCGAGCGATCGATCGATGACTGCATATAACTCGTGGTACCGATCCACGACTTACGTCAAAAGCAAGGCGCCAGTCCACTGCTCGTCTGGGCAGTAAAAAAACTAGACTAGTTTATCCATAGTCATAACTAGATACGAGGGTAATCAGCCTGCACTAATGTTCTAAATGGGTAAACATAAACATGTATGTAACTCACGTAATCAAACAATTTGTTTAGTAATAGGTTATTAGTTGGCTCTTTTCAATAAGAAATAATTTATAGTAGCAACACCAAAGAATAATACTTTTAACAAAACAAATTATCAGACAATTTTTTGGTATGGGTGTTTACAGGCATAAAGAAATATGACTCGTTTTTTTTTTAGACAAATTTAAAGGACATAACATTATCAAGTACTTGCCTAGGTCAAAAAATCATTTTTTTTATTAGAATGGACTATTCTACATAAAATCGCATAAAAGATACACAAAAACAATAAAATCGATCTATATTCAATGCAGAAGCTTTTGAACTTTAAACGCAGAATTATTACAGTACTTTTTCTTTTCGTCGTGTGCTATAAAAAAAAAGCTCTGGCAACAAAGTTGCAGCAACTTCATCGCTGTCGATAAACGCGCGCCTAGAAAAAATAACACAAGAAAAATCCCCTTCACTTGTATTACATGCCGTTAATGGAATAATCTTGTATATCTACCCGCATTCTGAATTTAAAGAAGAAAACTTAGGATCTTTTTAATTAAAGTACAAGTCAGCTAATTAAGAAAAAACAAAACACGTTGAAGCTAGCCTTCGAAAATAATATAGGTTTTATTATCCCAATCCCATTAGCTTTTGTAAAAATCTTTGATAAGATGAGAGCGAATAATGTCGGATTTGTTTTTACGGCGGAATATAGGTCAACGTAAGAGTGGTACTTTATAACATTAGTTTAGGGTAGGGAAACAATAATAGTAGGTAGGTCTAATTATACTACTTAATGTACTTTTAAATTAATGCTAAAATATATGTAAAGGTGTGGAGTGTTATTATCGTCGTTTTTATGTTATAAATGTCAGGTACAGTGCACATAATATATTTACGAGTATATATCACTATATAGGTGCCACTGCACCTCCAGCTCTATTTAATTGCTAAGAAAAAATATGGGAATGCCTTTTCTACGTACAATTTTTTGTACCATTAAATATTCTTTTGATATCCTATTTTATTGCTTAAATATATTCCTATTATATTATGCCGTTTGGTGACAGCAGAGCAGAATACATTTGTCACCAACCCCTACTCTTCCCGTGGGTGTCGTAAGAGGCGACTTAGGGACTACACATTGAACAGGAAACGGGCAGCAGCGCTCTCTGATACAGTAACCTTTTAATCTGCGATCTCCAACCCGCCTGTCAAGCGTGGAGATTATGGCAAAAGCCTCCACTTAAGTGGAGGAGGCTTATAGTCCAGCAGTGGACTGTAACGGGCCGTTGATGTTGATGATATTATTACTCTTCATAAAAGTATAAAATACCTCATAGCAGATATTACTAGATATAGTATCAGATATACAATAACACCGTTAAAGTCACTACTGACTTACATTAAGGACATTGTTGCCAAACGGCTACCCTTAGCATAGTAAAATATAGTGCACTGCACTCAGAGGCAAGAAAAATGCTTATTCATTTTTAGTTCAATATAAAGACGGTTTGGGTGGGTAGTTACACTGACCTATTTTTGTTGCAAAGCATAGTTAGTTTTATAATCAGATTTTTTGAGATCGATTGTGGGTATAGTCCATCACAGTGTCAACCTTTTTTGTAATTGGACATAAGTCCATCGCGCAGGCGCCTAAATTTTAAGCATTGTTAATTAAGAAATTTCCCTCAGAAGCGATATAAAACTGTAAAACTTCGGGCTGAATCTAAATACAAACCTCAATCAGAGGTAGAAATATTTTTTTTATATAATAAATATTAAAAATGTCTTTATTCGAAGTAAGATTTAACAAAATCATTTTTCGACGTCAAAGCTAGGAGGACAAAAGAAGTTTGTCTCCGGTTGGCACGTTCACTACAAGTGTAGAAGAATGCCAGAAGGCCAGAAGAAACTCCACAGGTCCCGTATCTTGTGTACTTTTCTTTTTTTAAATAAAATATTGTTTACAATAATCAATACTTCCTGTGCCGTGCTGGACCATCCCAACACCAACCCTTTTGTCATTTAGATAATCATCTAATTATAGTAAGCTTTATTACAAAGCGTCTGTTTTACACAATTCTTAAACATTTTAAAATAGGCTCAGTGCAACATCAATTTAACGAAGGACGACAGTACGATATACTCTTCAACTAATTCGTCAACGGGAATTTGTGGATGATTGTAATTAAAAAGTAAAAGTTCGTATAATATTTACAGATCCGTACCAAAATATCCGCATCAATCTGGTTTTTAACGAGTCAAAGAGTATTATCTGTACCTCTCTAATTAATTGTAGATTATTTATTTAGTTATTTGTTTATATTTATATAAGTAGGTATATATGTATGTATATATTATAAGTATGTCTTTATAGGTAGGTATAGGTTAGGTATTCTGTATATTTATATTTAATTATTATATATTGTTTTGTAAATTTTTTTTCTATAATTTAAGTAGTTTTATATAAAGTTATTGTGCACGTCTTATCTGCATATCTTTAAATATCTTGTCTCTTCCGTTAGGTCTGCTGGAAGATATTTCTTTAGAAATAAGTAGTACCTGTTGTGTTCTTCATGTTTTATGTTTTGTAATTTTCTTGTGTACCTTAAATCGTAAATAAATAAATAAAATAACTAGGAACGGTAAATCTTTACTGTAAATAGAGAAGTTAACAGATGGAGAGACGGACTCACATCATCTACGCACAAACTATAAACTAAACACTTACCAACAGGATCTAGAAATACAAAATTGAGATAAGGCTGTCCTAATGATGAGGGTAAAAAAAGTTAGCCCCTTATTTGAAAGGCTGTAGTGTAGGGGATTAGTGTTTGCATGAAACTCTTTTTATGCCTAGCACTTCTGTAAAACAAACCATCTGCTCTCAAAATTATGCAAAAAATGAAACCTTCATCACAGAGACTGGTTCAGGATGTAGATGACCTACATATTCTTAAAAAAGAGTATGTCGTGACACTAAATGAAACGTGGTGCATTATGTAAATGTAGAGCCAGGTGAACAATAACGCGCCCTCTGTCATCAGTATACATTCAACAACAACAAACTGGAAGAACCAGTATAAGATGGCCTACGACGCCATAACAAATATCGTAAATGCTCAAGGTGTTCCGTGGTTGGTTCTTTTTCGTGCAGTAAAAGACAACGTGATTTTCCTTGAAGGGTGCGTAGAGTTTTAGTAGGTTCACCGGGACACGCACTAAAACATAGTTTAGCTAAATAGGGGATCGGACTACTTTTTTTTATTTTATAAATCCAAACTTCTTAGTTTCTGCTGTCGAACACTAAAATAATTTTTGCTCTATGTTTAAAATTGACCAAGTTATAAAGGTTTGAAATTTAAGATTAGACAGAGAGGCACGTATCCACTTGTGACGTTAGATTATATGGCGAGATTATTTGGATTTTTTTTGTATGGACAAAAAAAAGTTTTTGAAAGAGACAGACACATTGAAATTTTAAAAAATCACTGTAAATTTGTTTTTCAACTGATTCTGTTTTTTTCTTCACGAATCGTCTGCTACTAATACATATTTTAAAAATAAATTCATAAAATATGGTAAACAGTTCGATCCCCTATTGTTGATAAAAAATATCAAATCATCAAATCTGTAGACATCTCACACACGGCCACCGAATCCCAAACGAAGGTTCGGTATTTAAATAAAGAAAGAAGAAATAAGGAGTTTTTTTAATTCGAAAAAATCACATTATTCACATAGGGCGCCTACGTTACGGGAAGTGTTGAAGTATTTTTGAGCCGGGAAATGAAATGGCCTGTAAGAAGTAAAATCGTAAATGGCCAAGTATATTTGTTGATTTGTCTATCTTCAAAGTAAAAATTGAGGTGAAGATATGAGCCAAAAAGCGACTACAGCGAGAACATTTTTAAACAGCTCGGGCGGACAAAAATTGTAACATTTTTATTAAAGCATAGCTAGCTGGACCAGTTTACGTTGGTTAGGTGTACGTCGTCTTAGTGTTGACCGTATACCGTCGCAGCAGTGACCCAAATATTGGGACAATGACGGTAAATGGCTACCGAGTACATTTATGCTGCAAGGGATGAATTAACTACCTATATAGGAGTGCAACAAATGGTTACTTAAATACGCTTACTTAGAGACTTCACTACAAAATTGAAGAGATAAATAAAACAATATTACGAAAAAAAGGCAGTTCATCTAAACTGAACAACAAGTTGCATTCGGCGTACCTTTTTCTAACATTAATATTAGGTATAGTGATTCTATTTCATGATGCTAGTTTATTTGCCTTTGCCTAGCGATTAGTGCGTTCATGTTGGCATCATTGTGCTACAGACTGTTTATCTTGAGTTTCTTTTTACATCTACCTTAGATCTAGACTGTTTTATAAAGACGTCAGCAAATTCTCATCGATTCTGCACGTGCTATCCAAATTTTGGCACACACGGCTCACTGTCGGACAAATCCAATAAATCAATATTTAAATCCGAGAACTCTAAGAACAGAGCTAACTTCCGTTGGCATCTACGTCCATTCCAAATCTATTATTGAAGAATCCTGGTATTCGGACCAACGATTCGGACTATAGCTTCACGCATTTTATTGCTCGATCGGTCTATTGATTGTTGGGCTTTGGAATGTACCGACAAAAATACGTATCTACCTATATATCTGTGTATCTCTTCTATGTTGATATGAACAGGTTTTTTCCATTTCGTCTCAGCTCTTACACTACTAAGAACATCGAATTAAGAGAAGATATATTATAATCTAAAAATAAGCGAGATCTTAAAGCAGCAACATTCATAAATAAAAAATCAATACTATTTATTTGACCATACTAGGTGTAAGCCGTGTGGTGACGGCAGAGTAAAATACATTTGTCACCAACCCATACTCTTCCCGTGGGTGTCGTAAGAGGCGACTTAGGGACTACACATTGAACAGGGAACGGGCAGCAGCGCTCTCTGATACAGTAACTTTTTAATCTGCGATCTCCAACCCGCCTGCCAAGCGTGGAGATTATGGCAAAACCCTCCACTTAAGTGGAGGAGGCTCATCATAGTCCAGCAGTGGACTGTAACGGCCTGTTGATGACTAGTTATAAAATTCTATTTCAAATTCGAATAGGGCTTAATTCAATAATCATTTAAGTATTAATGATTATATTCAATTCTATAACTAGTAATTTACCTATGTTCAGTAATACCCTATCACTTAATAGAATTTCATTTTGATATTACCTAATACTTCACAGACTCAATAGTAGAAAAACAAAATGTTGTCCACCATAATTGGATTCTCAAAATTACAATTTTGTTAAGCTCTTTGAAATACAAGCGCTATCTTGACCAGAATGTTGTAATGTAAAATTTAAGATGAAAAAGTAAAAATATTTTTAAAACATTTTAGGATTACAAAAATATTTTTATGAAAGGTCAGCGCAGTAATCAACTTTTTCATTTTTTGTACGAGAATAGCTTAGTTTTTATCTGAGTGTTATTTTTGAACACTAATTTTCTAAAAATAAAAACATTTATCTAATAATTAACAACTGTTTCAGTGCAAATTTCAAGGAAAAGCAGAAATCAAACACGTTCGGCCTTCATTTTTATTACTACTTTATGTCAGCTACATATCACATTTCCATGACACGAGTAATTCAGAAATACCTTTCTATACCTATAGTTAGATACTACCTAACAAAATAACATTCTCCAACTTTTATTTAGGTAATGAATAGTGCCTTAACTAACCTATTTATTGTTACGCTTCTGTACCTGATAAATTAAAATGCTTCTATAGTAATCTGGGAAAATAAAACAGAGCATTTTAGCCTAAAAATGTGATAAAGATTTATTTAGGATTGTTGCACAAACTTATCTAGGAAAATGGTTCGTAGAACAACAAACTTCTGTTCATAGTGAGTTTGTACATATGATACTAAAATAACACAATTCTTATCATTTTGCTTCGTCTAGTCGGATGAAACGGCGCCGTATTATCTACGGGCCGGAATTATCATAATTTGTTATTCATTACCCCGTGACAAAGCACGTTAGCTACTAGTGCAGTCATGCGATCTGATTGTATAGGGTCGATTAAATCGGGCGAAAAATCGGACGAAATGCGCAATGTAATCTGGTCAGTCGAGTGTATCCAGGCGAGTGTAAAATACTGTAAATTGTAAAAAGTAGAATATAATATACTTTATTGTCCAAAAGGAAATATTCAGTATATTAAGAAAGGGCATTTAAGGTAGGTTGCTACTGTGATTCACAATTTTCAAAAGTCTAAAAGCCTAGTTGTAATGTTTGACTTAAATATCGATTACTCATAAATCAGGTGAAAAATCGGATGAAACGCGCGCGACATAACCAGGTCAACCGTGTATAATCAAGAGACTTTTTAAGTTGTATAAAATTATATCTGTTAAAAGGATACCAAGAAAGGTTACCTTTTTTGTTATACTCGTAGTTACAAATGTTACAATGTTTGACTTCTATCGGTTAAATCAAAGAAAAAATCATATCGTGTCGGATATAAGGTAAAGTTTATTTTATAATTTAATCGTAATGCGTAAACTAGGCATCTACAAATTGAGATCTAGAGATTGCACCAAGTTGATCGCTTCAAGACTAGATTTTGAGTAGCAACTGCACATCGGAGGAAGTTGAGGCATGGGCAGGCCTTCCACAAAATGGACCGACGATTTGGCTAAAGGTTACGGGAAGTCGCTTGATACGGACAGCGCTGGTATGATCGTTGTGAAGATCCTTGGAAGAGGCCTTCGTACAGCAACAACGAACGTCTTTAGGCCAAGATGCAATGATGATGAACGTTTGAGTTCTAACAATACGATTGTGGCTATGCATAAAGCTTAAGAAGATACAGGTCTACCAAGTTTGTGGAACCATGAACGTTGGATCGTACACATTCATCTATCTAATAGCTAACAGGGCACGCGACAGCCGAAAGATAACAGCTAGTTATTTTAACGATAACTGTTATTACGCTGGCGACACACCTAAATACAAATGGAGTCACATCTATAAATAAATTAAAACTGAATATTCAATTACGCTGCAGTGGATGAACTAAGTCATTGGATTTACATTAGTCGAATAACTATTAAGTCTAGGTTAAGTGAATTGTAAATTTGAAATTGATAATCAAACTCATTCTGTATATATTTTGTTGTTAAATAACGCAGTAAATAAACTTAAAATAAATGATGAAATATGTAAATGTATTATAATATCTAGTTAATGAACTACTTAGGTATGATTAATTTAAGATTTTTGATCCCATATTTACAATTGCATAAAAATATCCTAGACTCATTTGGTTGTGTGTACTTGAAAAATTCTTCTGATGATGATCATCATCATCTTCATTTTAAACCCACAGCTGGTCATACTGCCCAATTTACAGAGATTGGTATAGACCAATCTCCGGGGTCCTGAGCCATCCTCAATCGGTATCCCATCATCGGAAGGACCTTTTTTTAATACCACTAATAAGTCTAAGCGCCCCGGCCAATACAATGAATAAAAGTACTTTTTTTTTATTATATTTGGTTTGCCTTTAAGACATCAAAGATAAATATTACAATCTAGCTCAAAGACTAATTAAATTTTAACTTAAATTGCTAAGTAGATGTTAGCTAAGAATGTGTCCATCAACACTTTTCTTATTGTCTCTATTAAGGGGAAGACACTTTGTTCATGTGTTTTTACGGGAAGCACTGACTGCACTACATTACACTAATGTTTACTAAACTAACCCAAAGTATTGTCCTTTTCAGTCTTCTCACTATGTCCGTACTTAATGATAATTATGACAAATTCAAGTTCATACCACCAAGTCGTAACAAGTAGCCTAATAAAAACTTTATGCAAAATTAAATTTTAGCGCCATATTCTTACGCGTGCCCGTCACGGCGACCTACATTTGAGCACGCGACTTGACAGTTATTAAAATGCACCCTACCTAAGTCATTAGCATGAGACGCCATTTTCACGCAAATCACCATACTTAATAACAAACATCATATTCATAAATGACGGAATGGCGATAATATTGTATAGATTAAGAGTTAAGAGATCGTTGCTAATGTTATAAACACGAAAGTTTGTAAGTATAGACGAATGTTTGTTACTCTTTCACGCTGAACGGATTAGGATGAAATTTGGAATAGAGATGGTTTGTACCCTGGATTAACATATAGGATACTTTTAACGGAAAAGTTTTATTCCCACGGGAAAATCTTATACAACACGAGCGGGCAGACCGCTAGTTCGGATATAAAGCAATGTTAATTTTAAGTACCTCAGAATATTTTCAAAAATTTGGCGATGTTTTATACTAAAATATACGTTTTAAAATATTTTAGTGTTATTTAACATCTGCTCGCTCATATCATAGTAATATTAACATCAATACATCAACAGTACTCTTACAGTTGTGTTTGAAACTCTGTCTCTGTGAAACCACCGGCTCTCGGACTACAATCTTGGCGTAGATCCAGCATTATGCGAACATAATGCAAGTAATATGAAATTGCACTGGATGATTGAAAGAAATTACAAGTTGATGATAAACCAGCCTTATAATGAAGACAGGTGACTAGGCATCTCTGAATTTACAACTAACGTTTGAATAAATATGCAACGTAAATCTTTTAAACGTTTAAATTTAATATTATAGGATGAAAACTGTTTTCGAATTTGAGAAGAAGAACTCAACCGAATAGACCAATCGTTGGGGATCTCAGAGAATCATTCCAAAGGACAGTTTTATCGATGTTGATAAACATATTGTTTTTAAATAAATCCTAATATGAAAATGCATTCATCATCAACAGGTCATATACGTCCCCACCGTGGGGCTCGAGCCTACCCTGGATTAGTGCGGGTTGGTCGAATTCACACACAACCTTTGAATTTCTTCGCAGGAGCGTGCAGGTTTCATCACGATGTTTTCCTTCACCGTAAGAGCGTCAAATAAACATACATATGAATTCAAAATTAGAAAACACATTACGTGGTGGGGATCGAACCCGCGTCTCCCAGACGGGAGGAGTGGCCACTAATCCACCGAGGCTCTGCCAATTTGAGAAACCCGAAGGCCCGAAAATGCATAAACAAGTCCAAATAAAATAGTAATGTGGCCTATAATAAGGAAACCAGTAAGTGGAATGGTACGATTGGATTTTGGATGTAGAGAATCGATTTGAACCAACAACGCAATACCAAACTGGTATGATAAAGATACCAAATTGAAAGACGTACTCACAGTAAAGAAAAAACTACTTTTTATAATATTTTAACCGGTCAGCTTCAAGAAATATCAGTTTGTGTATAAACAAAAAATACAGGTATGATTTAAAATAAGTACACATTTTATCAACTACATAGTTTCTATTTATGGATCATTATCAACATCAACGGCCCGTTACAGTCCACTGCTGGAATATGAGCCTCTTCCACTTAAGTGTTTGGTTTTGCCATAATCTCCACGCTTGGCAGGCGGGTTGGAGATCGCAGATTAAAAGGTTACTGTATCAGAGAGCGCTGCTGCCCGTTCCCTGTTCAATGTGTAGTCCCTAAGTCGCCTCTTACGACACCCACGGGAAGAGTAGGGGATGGTGACAAATGTATTCTACTCTTCTATTTTTGGATAGAAACAATATAATACATAATTAAATATTCTGAACTAAAAAGATTATGTATTGTAAATAGAAGCGATTTAATGTCAACATCGTGTTGGCTGTCGGTACACGGTTACGACACGTCTACAAAAAGATTTTCTTTTGATGTGGTTTTCTCAAAAAAAATGTGATGTATGCCGCTTTGAATTGTAAACGTCACAGGTTATTCTTTTGTTTGTACAAAATGAAATACTTCTATCAGACCCAGCTTTGTAATAAAGTGTATAGCAGTAACCGCCCACTGTACAAACTTTTGTACATATTTTTATACCTAGTATTACGTTAAAAATAATCTCGAAATCCTAAAACACCTAGCTTCAAATTAATGAAGTTTAATATCTCTGGGTCTGATAGCAATAAATTAATTAGTGCATAATTTTGTACAATGGGTTTTTACGACTACCTTGTTATTTCAAGTCTGGGTCTTAGGAGGTGTCACTTATTTATTACGCAGAAACATAATATCAGTTTATCCAACCATGTAAAACAGATTTTTGTCTAGGGTACCCATCCCAAGTGCAGATAAGTATAACACCGTTTTTATTATTGGAAATCACAATTTACATGACGAATAATTTAATAACTTATTCATAGTCAGTTGTGAAGGAAAAATATTTTTCCTTATTCGTGTCCCAATAAAAAACATTGGTGATATTTTTGAATTTCGGTAGGTACCTACTTGAGCTGATTCAACAGACGTTAATTACATTGGGTTCTCGAATGGAGAGCACCTGCTATGTGGACTGATGTCCTGAGGAAGGTCGCTTCGCTGGTGGTGGCTGGATGAGGAAAGCGGTTGATCGTGCGCTTTGGCGTGCCCTTGGGGACGCCTACGTCCAGCAGTGGACTGCAATAGGCTGATTGATTGAAATTACCTTGCGACGATTTAAAACTTTTTGTTTTTATTTTAAGCTTACATAATAAACTACAAAAATGACGATAAGACGCATACATTAAAACTATAAAACATGCGCGTACGCAAATAGGTCCTTAAAAAATTATCGTAGAATTTGATTAATGTAATCGAAAATCTAAAATAGAGTAGTTTTTAAGTACAGTTTTCATTGCGCTCTACCCAACGAATTTAATTAACAAACCGATTGTAATTATTTTGATATTTTCCTTATGTTCATGGGTTTCGCGATAATGTTTTATTAAACAAACACGCTCTAAAATTAGCATTAGGTATTAAATCCTTTTCATCGGTTTTTATGTTGTTTAATTATAGTATGTTTTGTAACCGAAAATTCAAACGAAACGGTGGCTCTGGCTAATAATGTCATCACCAAATACCTATTAACGGATACCTAAAGTGCGGCACTTTTAATTCCAGCCAGTCGCAAATAAATACTAACACTATAAAATAAAAATAAAACGTATTGATTATTATTATTTTATCTTTTACGAAGCAAAGAAGCAATAGAAGAGTTTTTATCATATTAAAAGGCAGTTTATAGACAGGACTTTCGCATACTCGTAGGTTATTAGTGTATTATTTGTACTAGATTTTTTTTCCCTCAACAGTTACGATGATTCAAAGTTTAAAAGTACAGATTAGATATTAATTAACGCTGATATACAACGTGTTAGTCAAATAAAGCGTTATTTATGCGCGCATACCCTCTCGGGTGGTACTCAGCCCATGACACTGAACAAATTTTGTTCTGGAACTACTTTTTTTTTTACTTTTCATACAAATTGACTTGGCTAGCTGATGAGAATGTATTGAAAGTAAAAAATAATCATTGCTATTTCGGAAGTTCCAGAATAAAAAATGTTCAGTTTCATGGCCTGAGTTACCAGCAAAGGTTTTGCGTTATTTCATTGTCACGTTGTATATAACCTGCTCAACAAAATTCAATATGCAAGTCCATAGAGTAAAAAACTAAAAAATATGCTTTACTTTTTTTTTTTACTGTACGTGGTAAATTTTCCTACCGTTAAATATTCTTTTGATATCCTATTACTTAAATATATTCCTATTATATTATGCCGTGTGGTGACGGCAGAGTAGAATACATTTGTCACCAACCCCTACTCTTCCCGTGGGTGTCGTAAGAGGCGACTTAGGGACTACACATTGAACAGGGAACGGGCAGCAGCGCTCTCTGATACAGTAACCATTTAATCTGCGATCTGCAACCCGCCTGCCAAGCGTGGAGATTATGGCAAAACCCTCCACCTAAGTGGAGGAGGCTCATAGTCCAGCAGTGGACTGTAACGGGCCGTTGATGTTGATGACGTGGTAAATTTTCCTCATATACCACCATCTCCAAACAATTCGGAAGGTGGTCTCGAGTTCGCAAACTCAGCTCAACCTTGTAAATTGCAAGTCCACGTCACCTTTTATTTTTAGAAGGCGCCAACTTTATTCATTTTACCCTTCCCTAATCTCCCTTGCGGGTAGAAATGCCGTAGTTTCGGGGGCAGTTCTTTGCCCTTATTCCGATCACATCGCCCTGTTTCGACCTTACGTAAATCTCGCCTCACTCAATCATTTATCACGATATAGTAGGGTCGCGGGATTTATTCCCAATGTCCTCTGTTTCGGGGAGAAAATAATCAGGGAGGAAAATCAGTAGAGTAGGACCTGGCTGTTTGTGTTAGATACGAGAAGGTATCTAGTATTGAAGAATGAATGAGGAATGAATCGTCAAATAAGATGGGAAGGAAGTTGCGTGATCTTTCTAATGTAATTGGTCATACTTAGGTAATACTTCGATAAATGGGATTATATCTTACAATTCATACCTAAATACCTACATATTCTAAAGAATTGATGCCAGATTTTGTAAATCTGTCTGCCATAGTATCATGGTGCCACACTTGGTCGGAAAGGAAATTCGTTCTGTCCAAAGACCAAGACTTTTTTTTTAATCGCCTAAATCAGCATTTCTTATTTATAAACACAAAACTAGAGACGTGTTTACAACATTCCTGCATGAAAAGACCACTACTTATAAAAGATTATTATAAAGAAATTTCATTGCATTTAAACTAAAACTACCACCCATTTATTTCAATGTTTAAACATGCAGGCTTCGTTAGCCCTTTACAAATAAAAAGAAGTAAAAAGTTGCGAATATCATTAAGCAGGGTATTCTTGCACCGTAGGGCGTCAAGCCGAACATACTGCCATATTTTTTCCCTGCTCATTAGAATGAGTTCTCTCCACATAAATTCCCTTGTAAAATACATACAAAGCGTTGCTCGGAGCATTAATCAAGATATGCTTATTTGTAAAAACAAATTCTTTATATAAATCCATAAACGGTTTGAAAGAAGGAGATAAAGTATGGTATAAATCTTGTAATATGACGAATTAAATTAAAAAGTAATGAAATATTTACATAGGTCACTTATTAACATTAAATGGATTTCATCGATTAAAGTCTATAAGGATAACATAGTAGGTATGAAAAATTACAATAAAGGAAAAGCTGTCGTCGTCGTCTATACAACGTGTTACAAAAAATACCATAATAAAACTAATATTTTTATCAAAGCCATTTAATTAAACTTTTCCTATCTCTAGTGATCAGCTGTGTCAAAGAATATTCGGACCGGATATGTAATTTTAGGTCAATGTGCCTATTTTTACCGCTATAATTAAAAATGTTTACGTACTACTTGTACCATAACATTCACATTAAAACAATTAATTTCAAAATGAAAAAAACTACAAATAAATAAAAAAAGCTTTGTTCAATCATTGTTATGAAATAATAAATGAAAGAAATAATGAACTAAATATTTCAAAATAATATTTATGTTTGTAAATACGTAAACAAGATGATTGAGGCAAAAAAGAAAATGTTTTCTAACATAAATTGATTCAAGTACATCTCTTTTAAAAAAATGTAGGCACAAATGGTGTACAAATACTTTTCCGTTCTGAGAATCGATAGTCTATATTTTAGGTGTCAATTGACACTAGAGATGGGAAAATTTTGATTAAATACCTGTGATGAAGCATATTCTTTTTTTTGGTATTTTTTGTAACACGTTGTATAGTACTGAGCGACTCGAAGCTACCCAATTCATATTAGATTATTATTGTTACAGATTACCAAAATATCAAAATATATAATTATTAGCGGGTATGACCCGGGGAGGTATTTTTGACTGACATTGTGCATATGTATGAAATAAGTTTTGAAAACATGCACCTATATAATAAGTTACCAAAGAAAAAAAAAATTATTAGATGTTAACAAAATATCTAACAATTATAAAGTACAAAATGAAAGATTTTGTCGATCCTTTTCATTATTCAAAAATTTTTCATTTTCCGCTTTATAATTATTACCCAATTTATGTTGACTCTATGAATAGAAAAAATACGACAACATCTGCCTATATATTCATTACGAACACTTACAAATAGAATAGGAAAACGAAACAGTAAGAAGCGTACACGATGCGTGCATGATGTACCTAGTAATTTTTTCAAGACTACCTTCTATTTAATTTAATTTACGGGTTACGAAATTATTTGATACTCGGCGCAACTTGCTCAATAACTTTTCAAACATTTGGTCTCTATATCAATCGAAGCAACTTATAACACAACCAAGGTTGCCCCCATTGGCTGCCCCCATCATCGAGCTGTTCAATCAATTCAATACATGTCAGACAAAACCCTATACCTAATCATTTCGTCACGGTCAATTAGTCGTTTTTAGTGACGCAATTACTTATTTTACTTCCAACACAAACAGGATAAGAAAACGGGATGAAATGGAGATATCGTAACGTATTGTTTACAGGATGAGCAGAGCTTCAAGTGGCACTTGGGACACGGAAAGTAACCAACAAAGTATATCTATCTGTACCTTGTATTAGTTCCATATTCGTATATTATGCTGATGTATGTGCCGCCGTGTGGTGACGGCAGAGTAGAATACATTTGTCTGTCACCAACCCCTACTCTTCCCGTGGGTGTCGTAAGAAGCGACTTAGGGACTACACATTGAACATGGAACGGGCAGCAGCGCTCTTTGATACAGTAACCTTTTAATCTGCGATCTCCAACCCGCTTGCCAAGCGTGGAGATTATGGCAAACCCTCCACTTAAGTGGAGGAGGCTCATAGTTCAGCAGTGGACTGTAACGGGCCGTTGATGTTGATGATGATTACCGGGTTAATTTGTAATAAAAACAATACTAGTAAATGAGCTAAAATTATTCAGTTCCATGTAACAGGCCGTTGATTTAACGTAGCTTCAAGACGTGCACCGTGCGAGCTAACTAAAGGTCTACACACCCCTTTAAGGATGAGAGAGACCTTTTGTTGTTGGTTTTGAATAAACTCAATTATACCTTTTTAACTATTTAATTTCTTAAGTAACCTGTCTTAGAAATTGTTTTACAGTAAAGACCTTCTTCTTTCACAAAACAGCATAATTTAATTGAAGTTGATTGTAAATTCCTTTTAACTAGCTCGCTTAGATATTTATATTGCTTCCTGTTATTTTTCTTCATTGATGCTTCGAAGGTGTTTCCTTTTGTTAATTAGCTTTATTACCAGGTTCCATTCTTCCTATGTAATTTTAAACTAAATTAGTAAAATGCAATTTTGATCATTAAGATCGCAATATAAAGTAAAAAATAAGCGTAGTATAGATAGACTAAAGTTTGCGCAATTTAAATCTCCAAAAATGTTTGGAACTTGACTGTCTTTCAATACTTTTTGTAAATTATATGTTCAGAAACCAAATACTACGCGAAAAACGACGTAAAAACGAAGGAAAAATTTATGAAACCAGCTAAATATCGTAAAGTTTTCACCAATACTTTTAGACCTTCATTTGTACGTTTAACTGCACAAACATAGATAGTCAATAGTTCAATACATACAGACAAAACGCAAAGAGCGCGTATGTTTTCTATCTACAGACCGGAGGAAGCAGTTTTAATTCATGTCCACTGCACATCTTGTTATTTACTCTTTTTGTTTGACGTTTGAAGAAACCAGCATTTAGACCAATCCGCATTGGGTCTCGTTGGCAGCTAGGTAATTCCTAAGCCCTTTAGCAGGAAAATAAATGAAATAATGGTCAAGAAAATACTTCTTCAAATGTAGTAAGTATAACACAAACTGCTTTGACGCTTTTGTTTACAGTTTTATTACTATCTAATACTAAATATCAATTTCACGACTTCTTTATAGCTAAAACGTAATAAATATAAGATTGGTCTTTGATCTCACGCACATTATAATTTGACCTATCTTAAACCTATATAAGTTGTTACAATAATAAACGTTGTGAGGTAAGTGGAAAATCAATTTCGTTACTTGAATTATTATTAACCTTTGCTGTCTCTATTTTGTAAACGTAACAGTGTAGTTTTACAATAAATTTTAAATAATGCGGGTCGCAAATGTGGGTATTATCTACTTACAAATTAAATAAAGTTGAACACGGATCTTTGTTATGTTTAAAATTACGAAGTTCATCGGCGTATAAAATGCAATATTTTAATGATTGGATTTGTATCAGAAATGTTGTAAATCAGACAGAAAACCAAAGCCCGCAAAAGGATTTTAAGTCTTACGGATAGGTATTATAAGATTACGTTATTGTGTTGATAAATGCTCAAAGGTAGTAAATGCCAAATTGTAGAATTAAATAAAAATAGGGAACATGCACATTTTTTTTAAATTCATTAATCAAAATATTTCAAGTTCCAGATAAACACATAAAACATAATTTTCCAGATAGGTATCTTGCTCAGAAACAAAGTTATAAGGCTTCAAAGTTGATGGTTAGACAGAGAGGTCCGACGACACATGTGACGTCATATGTGTCGCGGGCCATACATTCGCGGTCATCCGCCATAGAAAATTTTGTTTTCGTAAAGAGGGACAGATATATTTGTTCAATAATGTTGTAACCAGTTTTTCGATCAATTTCGATTCTGTTTTTATTGTCAGGATTCTATTTTTGTATACTTTCAGATCAACTATGAAAAAATCTAATATTTTTTTTATGCATGTTTTCAATACAAATAAGTAACTACTCATTTATTATGTTAAGCTATTACTCTCCAGGAGGAAGGGCAGCAGATAGGTTACTATGTTTTAATAAATAATAACTTTTATTTAATAAAATCGAAATTAATCCAGTAAGACCCGGTAGGGGTCATTCTTCTCCGACGCGCTTCTCGCCCTGGCAACGTTCTGGGCCGCGGTCCGAGCCCGTCTGAGGGCGCCCCCAGATACGTTGTCATAAATTTCCTAAGGGGTACGAGCCTTCTGCTCCCCCGCAAGTCCGCGCCCGCTATATTACCACTCTGGTATAAATAGTGATTAGGCCCGTCAAATTAAAAAAAAAAAAACGAAAGAACAAATAAATTGTTTATTTTGTAAATAAATTTGAATATTATGGATGCAAATTGAACTGGACGAAATTGTAGCTGTTTCCCATTATAATATGTTCCTACTTAATATTTAATATCATTACATTATTACCTTTTAATTAATATTGTTTCAGCATTACCAACTGTTTGCATTTATTAATTTAAGTGCCGTTTATATCCAGGTTGACCTCGATAAAATTCGAATAATATCATAAAATTAACAATTGTAATATGCGCATCAGAAAAATACATGTGTTTGCATCTTTTAATATAAAATAACATCACGATTTCTTATGCATCCGTTGCATTTAGATCATAATAAAGATTAACAGTTCCTTTGTAAGAACATTTAGATTCATATAAGCATTACAATACTCATTGTATTTAATAAAAGCCAATTACTGTGCTCATCTGTAGGAGTAACATACTGACTGATTTAGTCGTATTCTTCAAGAATCTATGAGACTGATGGTGTGGTTAACATAAAAATATTTATGTATTTCATAAAAAGTGAATGTCCCAGTTACTAGTTAATTACATTAATAAAATAGCACAATGTTATCCAAGTGGTATGAGAAGTACATAATAATTATCACTCTAATATTATAAATGTGAAAATATATTTGGATGCTTAGATGTTTCGATGTTTGTTCCGTCTTCACCCTTAAAGTACTCAACGGACTTGGATGAAATTTTGAATGGAGATAGTTTGTAATCTGGATTAACATTTAGGATACTATACTTTTTACGGGAAAAAGTCTTATTCCCACGGGAAAATCTAATACAACGCGAGCAAAGCCGCGGGCGGACCGCTAGTATTAATAAATTGACAAACGAATATAAAATATTGAAGTTCAATTTATTCTAAAGTTAGGAAATGTCAACACAACATCAAGTTAATTTTAATACAATCTGACTAAATCAGCTCATATGCTATTTAGACTAGCTAATGCCAATTAGTTATATCCTAGACAGAAGCAAGGTCAGATGCCTTCAAGATGTTTTCAAGAACGACACTTTGTTAGATGATCATTATGCGCCGGCGGCGGTTAGGACATTTTTATTTTCGACTCTATTTCGAGATTTTCGACGATATGCTTAGTGGTTTTACGGATTTCGTAATAATTATTGTGATGTTTTAGAGGTTAACTTAGAGGTCTTCATTGGACATACAACTTACTATCGAATTTCGTGTCTACTTCATCATCATCTTAGAGAGCTTATATAACCAAGGACTCGAGGACTCGAGCCTACCCTCCATTGGAACGAAAACTTAAATTCTTTAGACACAATTAACGTGCATTCCGAAAAAAATTATGTTTTTTTTTTCTTTTATAGGAAACCTTTAGGAAATTTGCAAACGTTGGTATAAATTCACATATACTTGTAAACATAAAAGGAGTATATTAAACATAGAGATCAAATTGAACAAAATACAAAAGATGATAGAGAAAATTGTAACAGATGGGAAGGTCAATGTTGTTTCTAGTAGTTCAAACAGCACTGTTCGGACGTGCAAAGTTTACGCTGAATCTATAAACAATTGCATGTTTATAAAGCGTGATATGAAGCGGCTTAGAAATATAACGCGATCAGTATAGAACTGAATGACGCAATTTTATTAACTTCACATATAAACAAAAAAATATATGTAGCAGGCCAGCTTTAAATTAGGTACCGCAGTTATAACAATGTTTTGTAAATTTTCCTCTACAGTTTTGATTGGTCCACATCGGATTGTGGTTACATATTATCGCTCATACTACGCCATATTATATTATATGCGCTATAGCGCAGAATGATTCTGTGTTCTAAGAATAGTTGTTAAGCCTCAGCTTCAACATCAACGGCCCGTTACAGTCCACTGCTGGACTATGAGCCTCCTCCACTTAAGTGGAGCGTTTTGGCATAATCTCCACGCTTCGCAGGCTTGGAGATCGCAGATTAAAAGGTTACTGTATCAGAGAGCGCTGCTGCTGCACGTTCCCTGTTCAATGTGTAGTCCCTAAGTCGCCTCTTACGACACCCACGGGAAGAGTAGGGGTTGGTGACAAATGTATTCTACTCTGCCGTCACCACACGGCAAAATCCTCAGCTTAGTTAAACAGTTTAGCTGAACTAATCCTTAGCTTAGTTCACCTCAATTTATTGCACATTATTAAATTGATATGAGGATTGACGTGACGATAAAATGACCTTGCAAGAACCATTTTTTTTAACATTGTTATCGTATTGTAATTGCAACGAATTATATAATATTCTACGTAGTGTAGAAGAGACAAAATTTATTGTAACTTTGATTGTAAACTGAATATACCGACTTTGTAATAGCATTTCTTTGCTAATTGAACACTCAAACCAAAATTTTCTCGAATCTTCGTATTTTTAAAAGCATTTTTCAGACACTATTCTTGTTCGCCAATTAATCTTGAGATAGAAATTCGAAATGTAAATAGCCAATTGTTTCCTGCGGATCGTTACATAAATCTGTATAGCAGGGAGATGTGTCACGGTGATTTTGTACATAATCTAGAAATGTTTCAGCAGCTGCTCAGCACATAAATACTATGCACGACTATTTGACATTAACATTAGCGACCGTTGGCAATGAGGACGCATTATTTTTTATAGAACAGTCTGAAACAAAAGGTTCGAAAGAATGTCTTTTTATAAAAATAAAGTACGGAAAGGCGTGTCGTCCGCCAAGTATCTGTCGCGTTCTAGTCGGGCGTGTATTAAAATAGACTCGGTTTCTACTAGTTCGACTTTGCTAGTCAAAGAGGCAATCGTTCGCTATGCATTAGAATGATTTAGTTAGTTTTGTCACAGTCGTATTTTTGTTATTGAGGTTACTTCTTTCTCCCTGTTCTATTACTGACTTTGTCATCGACTGAGGTGTTACGTGTGCGTACGAGTGTTTTATTCTTATTACAAAAATGTGCTGATAGATTCATGGAGTAAAATTCTTCAATATAAAAAGTAGAGGTGAGTGTAGGGCATTGAGTACAGCTCACCATTCAAAATAAGGTTAATCTTTCAACCGTTAGGCTAGAATAAAATAAATTTTATTAAAAGCACGAAATAAATAATACATTGATATTCTGAAGATGGTAGGATAAAATAATAAAAGTGAAAACATTTGCAAAGTTATAACAAAGGGAACAGATGCCGAAATTGATGAAGCCAAACAGTAAGACGAACTCGACTTGAATTTTGAAACTCAATGATTGAACCAATTATTTGAATTTAACTCGCACAAAAATTTTACATGAAACGATCGCAAATGAAACCTTGATTATAAAAAAGTTATTTCTAATAAAATAAAAAAATCTTACATTTGTATACATTAAAGTTTGTACTTTAAAAAAATAGAAGCGTTAAAATAAATTAACGCAACCCAAAAGTTTGTGACCCTCACAAGACCATTTGCTCCAAGAAACGATAATACTTTACAAATGTAACTTTAGGGTCTGTTGATGAATATTCCACGCAAGTTACCATTCCGACCAAAAACAAAGTATTTTAAAACTATTTCACTTTATCTAATAAATAAATAAAAATACTCACTTGATACAGAAGTTTTTGAAGCACCGTAAAAGAAAATAAAAAACACAATCCGTGGATAGGCTAATTTACAATTCAGTACAAAATCACAGAAAGCTTTCGGCAAACACCTTGGAGATCAAATCAAATAAACGTCACACGTCAACATAACATAACAATAGAAGACGGTACAAGGAAATCGTTTTGTCGGTGAAAAAACAGGAACGGCGGGAAATAAAATAGAAGATTGGTCGTACGTAAATTTTCGCGGGAAACGCAGAGTGTGCGAACGCGTGCCACCCACGCGACGGCCAGAGAACGACTGAGCAGATTCACCTGCAATGCGTGCGCTGATCGGAGGCGCTAGACAGAGCTGGCTATATTTATATCTACGCAAGTGTGATAGGGAGAGACGAAGACACACGTGCTCGTACCACCTCGAGGGTGAAGCAGTTTTCAGGAAAGGGGCGCGATATTATAAAGCTGCGAATGAATAGGTAGGTATTTTGCATTATGAAGCGTCGGACAATAGCTCCCGTTTATGCCCTTTTGTTGGTGAGGAAATTCGACGCGACATTTCGCTGTTCCATTCCAACCTATTTCTTTAATGAACCCGCCCTTCATGCTTTACAAAATGTTCAGGTTTTGGACAGTTATTTTTTTATTCAATTCAGAGTGCACGGTGATCCAAATTATAAAAAAATTGAAGAAATACAAATTATTTGGTTACGTCTTCTCTATCTTATAGAGACTGTGTTGTATTTAATGGACCCTTTGTAAAAAACCTACTTCAAACTGAAATAAATAACTAAATAAAACAATACAGAAAATATTTCGCTATAGTAAAAAAAAACTTAATTTTTATATAAATTAAATTTCTTGGATCTGCCTTCAATTATGTAGAGTAGCAAAAACAGTAGCTAGTCTAAACGTAAGCAATGTATGAATGATGTGATGTTTCAAAGAAACCATTATATTTGCAAGATTGCCGATGTAATTTGTGTTATGTTTAAGGAAGGACTTTTATTAAGGTACTAACATAAAAAAAATAACGATCGAAAAAACCCAAAACACAGATACAGTATTATAATTAAAAACCAGCATTGAGATGAATTAGATAATAAGGGAGATGAAGATGCGTTTTGATTGAACTTGACAAAAAAAGAAAATTTAAATTAAATGAAAATAAAGTAGTTTTAAATATTGTTCTTAAATGAAAGTATTTATTTAAAAAAACAAGAGAAAAAAATGTGTTTAAATAAATAATACAATATATAAGTATATGAAAGAATCTATGCAAACATTACATAACGAATAGAGGAAAAAAAACGGGTCAAGGTTCAAAGCTATTGTTTTCAACCGCATGACATGGGTTTTCCTGTAACTTCGGCAAGTCAAGGGCATTGCGAAAACTTCTGACACATCATTTAAATCTGCAATGACGTGATTACCCATTTAATGTAATTTTTGGACTATTTAAAGGTTTATATTCTTCTTCGTCCTAGCGTTTTCCCGGCCTAAATTACTAAAATGGGTCGGTCGGGAGTCTCACTTTGTATGGAGAGACCAAAAATTTTTTTGTCGCAAGAATTTTTTTTTTCGTGAAAAGTTGTTCAGTTTGACGGGTACTATCACTACACGGCGGGAACAAAACGATGTAAATTTCACGGTGTATGAATAAATAAAATTTAATACTTAAAAGAAAAAACATTAATGTAATCATTGGCATTGGTCATGGGCATGTTGTATTTATTATAAACATCTTTTAACTTTATTTATTATTCTTAAAACAAGGAGAGTAATTACTCAATGTGTATTAACTTTTATTCAAAATAAAGTTGTAACTAACTAAGATAGGTGGTATACCTTGTACACTTTATATTCTCTTTAAATAGCATAGAGTATGAAACTCTGCGATAGAATTAAGTTTTTAAGAATAAGAATACATTTTTTTGAATTATTTATCTGTTGTTGTTTCATCTTTTATGTTTTGATGAGGGGATTGTAGGTAAATGTGAAAACATTATTAAATCTCAGTCTAAGCTCGACACTGCTGTTTGATTCACGCCTCTCTTCAATAGAAATCAACAATCCTGAATCAGCATTACGTGTAAAATAATTCTAACTCAATACTTATATTTTTAAACCCCTAAAAGTCCGCCACTTTGCATACGTTTATGTTATTACTGTCATCCGTCCATCCACAAAACAATTATAACAATTCCACACTGCATGAAAAGGCCAGATTTTACGACGTCTGACATTCCGTAATTACACACGGGTCGAAATTTCACTCCTAAAATTCGCGTCAGGCCGTCAGTATTAGCATAATATTACCATTAATCCAGGCCCGATGGTTTTGTCTCGGAAACGTCGACAATTTTTCGCTACGTGTGTCACGGCTTTTGTAGCATACGACTGGTTCGTACGTACTTTGAGGTTACAAACATAATTGGAGATGATTTTATTGGGGTTGCATTTGTTTCCTATCCTTGCTCTTCTCTGGATTCCAGATGTCTTGACATTTTGATCAAATTTTCTATAAAATAGTGTAATGTAGCAACGAGCCTCGTTGGTCTGTGTGGCATGTAGTTTGATACGGGCGATAATATTCTTTTTATAATATATTCGTTCTCTTTTTAACTATTCAGTTTAGAAAAAGAGCGATAGAAACTTCATACGGGCTGGGCCGTAGGGTATTGACGTTCTTCCCTGCCGTCCGCCGTCGTGTGCGATTGTATAATTTTTCAGTGCAAGTATTGTGATATTGATTTATATTAAAACAGTTATTAATTTGTAAGAAGTGAGTTTTGTATTTTAAGTGGCGGCTCTCTGTAGGAGAGTCGTTACAGTAAACCTCACTCAACCTGTCGGTGATCTAGTGGCTTGGGCCGCTGCCTCCCGTCCGGGAGACGCGGGTTTGATCTCCACCACCGTACCAAAGTGTTTTCGAATTTGTATGTACGATTATTCGACGCTCTTACGGTAAAGGAAAACATCGTGATGAAACCTGCAGACTCCTGCGAAGAAATTCAAAGGTTGTGTGTGAAGTCGACCAACCCGCACTGGGCCAGCGTGGTCGACAAAGGCCTAATCGTCCTAATTCAGGGTAGGCTCGGGCCCCTCAGTGGGGACGTATATGAGCTGTTGATGAGCGTAAACCTTCCGAACCAATATTTTTTTGTTTCTACTGGACATCATTGTATAGTAGAGTCTAATAAGTATACCAACTAATGTTTGGTTCTCATTGAGCTCAGTATAGGTTACTATCTATTACTACGTATTGGTACGTCTGGAATATAGTATTTCGGTAACAAGTGTAATCGTAGTTTCTCAAACTCTATACGCCTTAGCAATACAGAAACAATCAAAGCACAATCACAATACAATGTTTGTCTACACACAACTTCTAAAGATTTGATCCAGACAAACCAATAATTTCTGGATCCAATCACAGGAACAAATAGGTGATGTAAATAAATAACTTGCCTCTATAGATGAACAAAGATTCTCATTAGAAGTTTATTATTTATGACGATGCTAATAGAAAATCCTTACTAATACTATAAACGCGAAAGTTTGTATGTTTGTTACTCTTTCACGTCTTAACTACTGAACGGATTTGGATGAAATTTGGAATGGAGATAGTTTGTAACCTGAATTAATATATAAGATAATTTTGCCGGGAAAAAACCTTATTCCCACGGGAAAATCTTACAAAACGCAATTTCACTAAGAAAACAATGTAATAATCACACTTCACACACTATTATTATAAATGTGAAAGAATGATTGAATGTTTGTTCCGCTTTCATGCCTAAACTACTGAACGGATTTGGATGAAATTTGGAATGGAGATAGTACCTATGATCATACCTATTACTTTTTAATTGATAAAACATTATGACATTTTGTATACCAAGTACTCTACTGGTTAAGTGTGTGAAACTGACTTATGAAATGTAACAACCTGTAACAACCACATTTACTGCAAATGCTAATCTATTCTTTAGACAACTTTAAAATAATTATAAAACAAAAATACTACTACTACAGGATATCTGATTACTTAGAGGACAGATGTCCATGGGAATAGATTGTTTGAGTAGCAGGCTTTTTCGATATAATTTTGTGATTGACAATATTTTATTTAAAAAAGGAACCGCAAAAGATGCGACGACTGTGGAGTTTCTTCGGTGAACTCTTCTCTACAAATTCCGCCATTGTGTTAGTGAACTCGCCCAAAAAATGTAATGACGGATCTAAGTGATGTATGGAAATAAATAAAGTTGACTTTGCCTTTAATTCTACTCTATGTATCCTGGATAACACACAGAATACTTTTTACGGGAAAAAGTCTTATTCCCACGGAAAAATCTTACACAACGCTGACAGACAGCTGTAGTTAATACGGATAGTTTTTTAAATAAATAAATACCTACCTCTACTAGACTTGAATGAATCAGACAAATCCAAAATCAATAAAATAGATGTTAACATCTCGTTATATACGAATTTCAGGGATCGCTATCCAACGTAGCATAACGTGAAACTTGTTACAAAAAGCGTATAACGAACTCACATTAGCTACTGTAAAGTTAATATCACCTTGGGTGTCTTATTTGGTAAACAAACATGACGATAAGGTGACCATAGACACAAAATAATGCTTCCAAATAATAGATTTCATTGATTTAATTGAATGTAATTGAATTGGTGAATAATAGTAATTGGTGATAACAAGCATTTCGGAATATCGTACTTCGTATGTCTCTTACTCTAATTTGTCATTGGCGTATTTATTGTGCATCAAAAGCACGATAACAAAGGCCATGCGTATTAAAAACTATCCAATAAATAAAAGGAAATACTATCACAGAAACGCAATATACGACATCCGAACCGAAGCGAAAGAAACGAATTACCATTTGACCATTGAACGCAGTGTTGCCAGCGACAATTTTTTTACTGCCGTGTTTGGTGAAGAAAATTGCTGCCATGACAAATAAAATAAATAAAAAAAACAATTTATTGCCGTAGGCCGCAGGTTACCCTTAAATGATGTCTTACTAATTATGAATTACTGCCAGCAGGCAAAACCCATACAATCTGTTCGCTGATGGCACTGACAGTTTGATTCGAAAGTGATTTAAGCGCGTATCGGAACGCGGCCGTGATTCATTCATTATAACATACATTTTTTAATGGTAATGGATAGACGTCTAACCACTTATTTGTCTTATTTATTTTTCTCTTTATATTTTCAAAGATTCAACTAGTTTATTCCGATTAAATAATTGAATTGTGTATGAGTGCGTGATATACCTCATCTCTAAAATCCAAAGACAATGTAGAGATACCCGATCGAAATATGGTTTGAGGTTAGAGCGATTTATTGATAATTTTGCGAAAAACTTAGGTTTTCGATGATTAATTCTAATAGAATTTGTGAGTGAATGTTTGATAAGTATTTGTTTCAGGTGTATTTGCATTTTGGACTAGTTCTATAGTGTGATTAGCACGTAAACTTGAGATTTTGTCGAGGTGAGTGGTTTGTTTATCAAATAAGACAGTCAAGTTGGTATCAGGTTTACTCATGTTGGCGGTGACGTAACTTTTGGAAGATTAATGTATATAGGGCAGGGGTACATGTTGGAAAAAACGTGGCACTATCGTAAGGTCACGTACATGCTTAATGTGCGTAAGGTTAACGGTTTGGTTGATTGTGTGAATGTTTTGCATAGGACGTCTAGCATTCAGAAGATGGGTAAATATCTGACCCATCTTGAAGGTATTGTAAACAGTGCCCGTCCAGGGGTTCCATCAAATCTTTATACCGGGTGTCCGAAAAGGGTATTTGCACTTTTAAATATCAATAAATCGTCCTAATGAGAGTAGATAGCAAAAACAAATATAATGTCATACGAGGAATTTATTGGAAATTTAATTGAAATGGATTCGTATATCGGAGCACAGCGCGCATTTTGTGTAAGAGCTTATTATCAAAACAATAATTCGATAATAACAGTTCGCCGCTTACATCGCGCGCAGTTCAATGTACGGGACATTTCTTTATCTCCCAGTGCGAATATCATTAGAAAATGGATTAAGACGTGATGGACATCTTTTAAACAACATACTTTATTTGTCGTAAACTTTGTACTTTTTGCAAATGGTAATAAAATTATGAAATGATATATTTTTCATATATATTTTTTCGGTATAAACTGCCAACACCCTTTTTGGACACCCTGTATATTGGTGTCTTATTTTGAGGACACAATTTTTGTGTTGTACCGTGTGGACATAGTCAGTTTAGTGTCCAGACCGAATAGCATTGTATTTTTTGTGATAAGTGTCAAATTGTAAAGGACTGTTTGAGTTCAATATCACCAAAGTTGTGGTAAAATTAGAAGAAATATTTTATTGTATTCTAATATTTTGGTGTGTTAGTGAACTCACCCAAAAAAATGTAATGACGGATCTAAGTGATGTAATAACATCCTATGGAAATAAATTATTTTGACTTTGACTTTAACTTCAATCGGTTTAAATTTCCGTTTGTAAAAAGTTTTGGAACACAATTACCAAACTAAGGCTGCCTGGAAGAAACTGCAACTTTAGCTACAAAGTCTCTCATCTGCCGAAATCGGTCGGAAAGATCATGATGATGCAGTGTGCACTATAGAAAATGCTATTCTATTCTAAAGAACATTCATCACCATCAGTCATAGTCGAGACACATAAATGTATGATAAAACAATACTTTTTCAGGCGTATGACGACGTAGAAAGGTTGGATGACCAAATCAACATATAAAACCCCAAGATTCTGACGCCGGCGTATCAATCATAGTTAAATTCCATTTATCAATGACAAATTCTAACTCTATCGGACATAAAACAAAATGGATCACCTAAACCAAAGCAGAAATATCTATACCACCAAAAACATATATGTGAATGTGTGCCAAGTTCAAGTAAAGGGCTTCGCTAATAAAAGGTGTGAGATTAGACTATGCTTATAATAGACATGCAAAATATCAAGTGTATACTTTTTCAGGCTTATGACGTATAAAGTTTAAATGACCAAATCAAGATATAACACCCGAAGCTTCTAACATCAGCGTTAAAATCCATATCAATCATAGTTAAAATCCATTTATCAATGACAAAATCTAACTCTATCGGACATAAAACCAAATGGTTCACCTAAACAAAAGCAGAAATAACTACCTATATAACTATACTAAATATATAACGGAACATAATAAAGACGGATTACCGGACATGGAAGAAACGGGCAATGTTTTGCCGGATTTGGAAGCCGGTCGGACAAGGGCTTACGGAATTAACTTCGCGTCTAAAATGACGGTAGACAAATCTGGAAACATCAGACCCTTGTTGACGACATTGGAATCTACTATAAACCTCTATATATCTTAATAAAATAAGGGTATTGGATTGGGCACATAAATTGGAAACTTAAACAAAAACAGATCTACATTATAAACGAAACTTCTGAAACTAGAAATGCCTGAAATAAAAAATGTAACATGACAGATACCCACACCTCCACACACACAGAATATTGTCACCTTCTATATATACATGGAGAGACTACACACTATTCTACATGATACATACATTTATTACATCATCATTAAACTAAGTTTTATTAATTGTAATCTTATGAAACTAAGGAAGAGCGGTGCCTCCTGACACAGGCTTCGGCTTAAAAGGAGGCTCCTGCCACTATGTTAAGAAACTACTTTAAGAAATAAAGGTTATTTTATTATTGTATTGTATTATCATTATAATCAGTACCTTCCACTTATGACACAAAAAAAAAGTTTCTAAAATTTTAATTCTTTCTTTAAACTTGCCAAGATACCTAATTTGGTAGCAAGGAATATAACACAAATTATTTTAAAGCAACTTAAGAGCCTTGTTCTTTCCTTTAGCAACGATTTAGAGAACTTCTATAGAACTTGGTATCCATTTAGATCTCACTTCTTTTATTGGCAAAGCTCTTATACGAACTTGGCACCCTTTCACATTTATGTTTTTGGTGGGATATTAGTTTACCTAGACAACACCATTTTATAATAAGCATAAACTTAAAATAGTAATGCTGCTTTTGTTGACTGTATTCAAATACAATTTTGATACTTATTGAAGATAGTGACCAATCGGGACTGAATTTTTAAAATAAAAGTAATAATTTTGAAATGATGACCGATCGGGCATAGTTTTTTGTTGATGACCAATCGGGACAGTGACCAGTCGGGCATAACTCATCCTACTGTCTCTGATGACAATGTCGAACGACAATATCATCATGATCATCGCTTTAACAACAACATAAATATAAGCTCGGATAGCAAAGATGGCTTTCAAGCAGCTTAACATCTACGTAATAATATTGATATTGAAACGATCCTAAAATACTTTTTTCATTATATTCATAGTATCTAGGACGTATACAAAATTACATCAAAGCATCAGCAATAATCGAAAAATCAGGCTTCATTTAGCAACGGGCATTTATCCCCAAACCGGTACTTATTAAAAAAAATACTATTCTACAGTCAGGATTTCAGACGTAATTTATTTCTGTGCAATCTACTCGGTTGACTGCGAATACTGAAATTTTCAGAAAATTCCTTTTCAGGTGGGCTTATTATGAAACGAATTTAATAGTATGAATCTGCTGAAGTATCCTGTTCGCTACTTTAATTTTCCGTCGTCAAAATATTTAAAATGGACAAAATATAAAATGTAATGAATATTTTTAATTAAAGTGGAATGGCACGTTTTTAATTTAATAGAGAGATTTTCATTTAATAAGAGTAAATACTGTAAAACGTAATAAACAATTTATCATCATCATACTGTGGGTTGTAAGGTCGATAACCGACCTCACAAACCCTGGTGTTATAGAGCCGCCAAAGGCAGTGGCCTTTGGCGGCTCTATAACGCTGACCTGACGATGGATGAGTGGACTTGGCTTGTGTAGCGACTAGATAGTAGCCGAGACCAACGGCTTAACGTGCTTTCCGAACCATGAAATCATCTTTATTTTCGCACAATCAAGTGATTCAGCCTGCAATATCCTAACCAAACTGGGGAAAGTCTCACAAAGAGATTTTTGCTTGACAGTATCCCCACCGGGAATCGAACCCGGAACCTCCGTAATGGGCATCGAAATCTCAACCACTCGGCCACGGAGGCTGTTTTTGCATTGATAGTATTTTCAAAAATTGCTTTATTCTATCAGATATCAAAAAGGATTATAGTTAGATACAAGTAGTGTATTCACTGATGATTATTTAATGATAATACCTAATAATAAACATAGCTACACAAAGGTTTATAATTTTGCTTGTCGTTTCCTCCAAAAACTAAATATGTATTTTGTACTAATAATAAGACGGTATTTGTTGAAAGACCTTCATACAAGGTTGAATGAATGATTTACGTAATTTTAATAGCAAGTCATACGTAATGATCCAGAGGAAATTAAGTTTAGATAAAAAGAGTCACCTTGGAGTGCCATAAGGTTTTTTGTTATATTAAAGACAATGAAGGAGCTTGAAGTATGTTATTAAGTTGTCGTAAAGTTCTTGTGATCTTTACAGCAATTTTATCTGTGATAATTGAATTAAACCTGTCTTTGTTAATCAAAAACATCAACACACTAATGTTTTAGGAACACGTGTGTTGTAATGTTGTATTTATCTACCGTAAAAGTTTTGTACCTAAGAGCGGCTTATTCTCCAATATGTTTAGTTTTGAATCAAATCAAATCAACGGCCCGTTACAGTCCACTGCTGGACTATGAGCCTCCTCCACTTAAGTTGAGGGTTATGCCATAATCTCCACGCTTGGCAGGCAGGTTGGAGATCGCAGATTAAAAGGTTACTGTAACAGAGAGCGCTGCTGCCCGTTTCCTGTTCAATGTGTAGTCCCTAAGTCGCCTCTTACGACACCCACGGGAAGAGTAGTGGTTGGTGACAAATGTATTCTACTCTGCCGTCACCACACGGCGCAGTTTTGAATAGCATGAACATATTTTATTTTTAAACGAATCAAAATTATTTATTTATAGGAAGTACAAACATTTATCTTTTTTTTATTAAATTTTGTATACATAATAATGCTTAAATTTCTTAAATAAAAGAACTTGAAGATAGGAATTAACATATCAAAACGTAAAACATAAATAATTTTATAGGTCACTATGTTCAAGACAAAGGCAGATTGTATAACCTCTTTAAATGATTGATACTTTTGATAAGAAAATTGTTCTTTCAGACAAGACTATAGATGATTGTCCACAGATTGTTTTAAAATACTTAAACAAGAATTTCAAAGTGAACAAAGAGGTTAATAAAGTTAAATTCAGTAATTATAAGGTAATTAGTAATCTGTTTCTGAGATCTCGCATGAAACTGATCGTCGTAAACTGGAAAAGATAACAAAGGAATAATACGAGAATACAATTTAACTGGTTCCTATAGTACGTTTAAATTGGATGCACAAAACAGTAAACTGCGTTTTTAAATACTTTTAATATGTGTACAAAACGGGTCATTAAAATATATTTTGAATTTTTGTTATGCCTAAAGTATGAAGATCTAAGATGGTGACTGGATGCTGATAAAGAGAAATGGAAACATATTGTACTTCATTTCAAACAACATTGGAAAAAAGACAAAAAATATGTATAGCAGAAAAAAGGTTATTCGTGATTCACACTTGTCAGCTAATCGAGATTGACATGTGTCTGGAAATGTGTCCTATGAAAGATTTTTCCATGAAACAGGGAAACAGGATATAGTGTGCTAAACCTACATGACGTGAAACAAACGCATCATTCATGAAGAAGAATAATTATAAAAAAATTTTGACAGAAGACTTTATTCCACTAATCGGTGGATGATATTTAAAACACTCTATTGATAATGCTAGTTTAGTCGGGAAATTTTATTATGATGGTAAGCTAGATTCAGTAATTAATTTTCTTTTAACCAATTTTACAAATTTATGTGAGTGTAATTTTATTTAAGTAGTTTTTTTAAGGCAGTCATACTTTTAACAGAGACTTTTAAGAGTAGTTTGGGTTCGATACATCCGAATTGGACGTACTATGACTATTGCCAGAAAAATATCAAATCGAAATTTCACTAACACTCACACAGATATATTTTTTAAACATATTTGTATACCCACATCTCATAAACGGCAAGCCAAAAGAAGTGCATTACCTCCTATCTCACAAATTCCCATAACATACTTTAGTGTGCACCAATCCCAAATGTAAATTAAGTTTTTTATTGAATCAAATTAGTGCGCTACCAGTAACAATGCAAGGTTGCATTACAGCCTTAAGTCTTAGTAATTACAGTTAGAGAACAATGATGAACCGATACCACAAGTCGAGGAATATAAATGAAGAACAAAAAACTGACAGTTGTATTAATCTACCGCCTTCAGAGGTCAGGATAATTATTTTAATGATTATAAAGAGGTCAGATAACAATAACAAGACAATAAAATTATTATTACGACAACAATTGAAAGAAAAAATATTTTCGTACCCTGGATTATTTGTGAAAACACACCGAGAAAAATCATTAAATTGTTACGATAGTATCCAATAAAGGGCTCTTTAACTTTAATTTAAACATTGCTAAGTCAACAACATCAACGGCCCGTTACAGTCCACTGCTGAACTATAAGCCTCCTCCACTTAAGTGTTTGGTTTTGCCATAATCTCCACGCTTGGCAGGCGGGTTGGAGATCGCAGATTAAAAGGTTACTGTATCAGAGAGCGCTGCTGCCCGTTCCCTGTTCAAAGTAACGTGTTTCCAACATTGCTAAGTATATCAAGAAAAAGATAAGTGAAATACATTCGTTTTTCGATTGGACAACTTTGATATTGGAATATTCATACATAATATATATACAATACACGGTGTTACAAAAAAACCCGTAATTTTTGTATGGAGACCATCTACATTTTGTATGGGAATGCGATTTTTTTAAATCGTTTTTCAACCTATGTTCTTTGGGGAAAGTTGTTCAGTTTTACGAGCAGATTGACACCCTTTCGGCTTTATTTGTAGTTTTGTAACACCTTGTATATATATTTTTAAGTAACATTTCCATTCTTATTATTATTAACATTATTAACTTATCAGATAAACACAATCTTTAGTGTGCCAAAATTACTAATAAACCTATCGTATTTTATAACTACAATTGTGCATAAATAAAAGAGACCGCATGCTACATTAAATACTATCAGTTAATTTTATTGACCAATAACAGGTCCTGAAACACACGATGTTACGTCGTCGAGTCTTCCTTCTTATGTAGTAAATTATTACATAACCATAATTTTACAATATGAGCAGGAAAAAAGCCGTCAATGATGTAACCGGCTAGAGCCAGAATACTCAAGACTTTGCTAGAGATTTTTATTAATATGATGAATTGCATAAATTAAGCTTCGATATTTCATCCGAGCGCGAGCGAGAGCGTCGGTGGTCTAGTGGCTGTGGCCACTGTCTTCGGTCTGGGAGACGCGGGTTCGATCCCCACCACGTACAAATGTGATTTCAAAACATCGTGATGAAACCTGCACACTCGTGCGAAGAAATTGAAAGGTTGTGTATGAAGTCGACTAACCCACACTGGGCCAGCGTGGTTGACTGAGGCCTAATCGCCCTAATTCAGGGCAGGTTCGTGCCCCTCGGTGGAGACGTATATGAGCTGGTGATGATGATGATGATGATGATTTCGCTCGAGCTGTCACGAGGACCGACATCCTTAATTATTTATGAAGATAAAAAAATGTTATGTGTTACCTAGTACATACACATGGATTTTTACCCTTAGTGAGAGAAATGTGTAACCAAAACTTGGTAAACTATCATTGACTTTTTTTTTTGACGGACCTAATCACTATTTATACCAGAGTGGTAATATAGTGGGCGCGGACTTGCGGGGGAGCAGAAGGCTCGTACCCCTTAGGAATTTTATGACAACGTATCTGGGGGCGCCCTCAGACGGGCTCGGACCGCGGCCCAGAACGTTGCCAGGGCGAGAAGCGCGTCGGAGAAGAATGACCCCTACCGGGTCTTACTGAATTAATTCTACTATTAGTTCCACGTCCCCGCTGGCGGGGGCGGTTGCTACCTTGCTACATTCGTTCTAGATTTGATGATATTACCTGTAACAAAAAAGATCGAAGATTAGTAACGTACCACAATTGATAACCAGAACAGTAAAAACGAATAAAGAATAACACGTAATATGTATAGGTATGTAATACCTACTACAAACTTCCAAGGTTTTCTTCGAGTAGATTAGAAGAAAACAGTCTGTACCGGACAGATAGACAGCCACGAAAGTAATTCCATAACAGTTCTGTTTCTTAACGGATATAAAGAACCCTAAAATGAAACAAACTAAACATATACCTAAAAGAAGTGTGTTTAGTAAGTACAAGGTTTACCCTTGTGAGAAAACGGCGTAATAGAAATAATACGTATTTTTTTTTTCTATATAATGCATTCTAAACCCTTCATACTCAACCAGTCAAAACTCTTGAGTGACGTAACTGTCAGTGGAATAATATAAAAATGGGCTGAACAAGGCATGACGTCACGAGCCGATTATATTAACATAAAATTTACATTAATATTACAAGAATAGACTAAAAGCAAGTAAACCAAAAATTTAAAAGGTTTCAACATTCATGTTCTGTCATTTATAACAAAACGTCTAGTTCTTGTATACACCGTGAAATATTGGTTGATTTTCGTCAAAGGGAGTGTTCAGTCTATTAAACTGAAAAACTTTCCCCATTACTAGGCTGACAAATAAAAAAAAACATCCCCCATAGTAAATAGATTTTTATAAGCCGCGCGGGTTTGTATGAACGGGTCATTTATTTGTCGTTTTACAGCCCATGTTCCTTCAGGAAATTGTTCAGTTTAATGGACACTGCCTTTAACGAACATCAACTATAGTTATAGTATTCTATAGTATTTGTATTGAAAGTTATGTTTCACGTTGAATTGTGCACGTTTTATTCGCATCTCGTTAATATCTTTTATCTTTTCCGTGGAAGACATTTCTTTAGAAATAAATAGGCCTGTTGTGTCGTTCATGTCAATGTTATTGTTGTTTTGTTGAAACTGTGTACAATAAACTCTTAAATAAATAAATCAATTAAAATTTTCTCGGTGTTTTACCGGTAGGTAATAACAAATAGAGAAGGCGTACCTAGTAACTAAAGTATAGTTGCCAACAAATACAAATATACCATGAAACAAACTATGCCATGGAGCTATGCTCACTATACCACTGTTATCTCTAAAAGAGACGCCAATTTCGTCGAACTATTATTATCATGCAGAATGACGCATACATATAGCGAGAATTCACACCTCGTACTAACGTTTGATCATATTTAAAATTTCGCTATTTGGGTGAACGGTAAATTTCCTTGGTATTACATAGGTGCTTATCTTTTCAGTCTGCATTTTTTTGTATATTTCTTAAGAACACTAGACATTAGATTCAAATTTCTAGCCACGCTAACAAACATTGGTTTCATACTCTACATATATAAACAAATGAGTAGTCATGTACTTATAAGGTTTAATTTCGTGTAAGTAGACAAAAATAGTCTTTTTATTTTTGCGTTACGATTATCATGCACGTGGAGTTTACCTATAAGTAACTGTTACACTTATCATGTCTACAACATGCAAAAAGGTTATATTATAAGAATTAGTGTAAACAATTGTTGGTGAACCAAATAAATAAAATAAATAAATAATTTGTCGAAACTGAACTACCACGTCATGTGTGTTGGTTCTTTAACAGTATCGGAGAATCCCTGTCGCTCGCCGCGTTGACCAATCACAGCTCGAGTTCTAAAACGCGGTATCAGAGTTTTTTTTCGTGCTCAGTATATAAGCAAATATCGACCATTGTCTATTGGAACTCCCTTGGGAGTCTCCACCGACCGAACCGTCTGGTTGCTTACCGCCAACCGACCCCGGTCTTGGTGGTCTGCAGGAGCCGCTAACACCCCGGATACTAACGTACCCTTACTCCTCTCCCTGGGTGACAGTTTGGCCCCTGCGACTGTCTCGACCGCGGCCACCGGTTGGTAGTTCGGAATCTTACGCAATGAGCGGGAGGAAGGTGAAGATCTTCGCCCTGGACGGTCAGATGTCATGGGATACTGAATTAAGTTGACCATTCCAGGTCCTTGATTCGGGTTCTGATAGTATCCGACTACGTCACAGAGTGGGGGAATTCGCCGTCCGCTTGGAAGGTGTAAGAACCCAAGGGAGTAGCCATAAATATGGAATCTCATAAACCAATAAATCTGTACTCTCATAACCAAATACATATGACGTCAGTCAGTCAACAAAAACCCATTTTTGTATTTTTTAAAGAAGTTCTGTCAGTAATAGGGGATCGGACTGTTCACAATATTTTATGAATTTACCATATTTTATGAATTATTTTTAAAATATAGATTAGTAGCAGACGATTCGCGAAGAAAAAAACATAATCGGTTGAAAAACGAATTTACAGTAATTTTTTAAAGCTTCAATATATCTCTTTCAAATACGATTTTTAGTATGGAGATTATTATGGCGTGCAGCATTACTGCAGGTTTTTTTAATAACCTTTTTGGTATGGCTTTTTTTTTCTTTTGGCCGGTTTTTATGTCACATTTTCAAATTTAAAATTTTCTTGGTTTGACCTTTTTCTAAATTGTTTATTGTTTTCTGAGTTGTCGTCTGTCAGGAGATGGAAACGTTTTATCCCTTGAACGTGGTTGAATTTTTTCTAAATAAATATCTGTCTGCCTTGGGATACGGTATCTCTTGCTAATGCGGTGAATAATAAGTCGGAGTACTAATAAATCTGATATCGCTGATAATAAATTTCGCGGATTCCTACTTTGGACCTGCCGGTGTATTTCCGGTCTCTGCGGCACCAACACGAGGGTCCCTCCGAGCCTTTCTCGTTCTCTCGCCGTGGTTCCGGACCCCTGAGGCCACCGGGCGTTGGACGTGCCTGGACCCCTGCGTTGTGCGCGCCCGCGCCCGTGCCAGCTGAGTGCCGCAGACCCGCGCTCCGGCTTCCCCCCTGGGATACTGCCCATCCTTTTTTAGCCTGTTTTTTTATATCAGTGTATTTTTGTATGCGGATTTTGCCAAATTTAAATTCTATTTTCTAAATTCTAAAAAGGCCCTTTAGGTTTCTCTGGCCCTCCTTTTTTTGGTTCCCGTTTGGCTATACTCTCTCGGGGTACTCCGCGGTTTTGGTACACCTTCCTGCATCGACACACCACAACACAACACTAGTTCAGCGACACTATATCGCCGGAGTCCCCTCAGGACTCGACTCTCGGCTCATGCTTGGCAATTTCTAGGCCTTTTTTTAAATTGATATTATACCGTTCGGACAAATTTAACTAACTCTTTCTTTGTACACCTAAATTTCACGTTTCGCCTGTGGTCGTCGACCACAGGTTAGCTAGCTTTTCTTTTTTAACGCTACAGGCGTTACAAGTGGGTATGTGCCTCTCTGTCTAATCTTGAATTTCAAACCTTTATAACTCGGTCAATTTTAAAGATAGAGCGAAAATTATTTTAGTGTCCGATAACTATAACTAAGAAGTTTGGATTTATAAAATAAAAAAAAAGTAGTCCGATCCCCTATTGGACTGGTGATCAACACAAAAAGCTTCCTTATTTCTTTTTATGTGTGAGGCATATCCAAACAAAACACTACCACTAGACAACGGAACAGGGTCTGATTTTTTTTCTCAGTGGGCAATCGATTTGATATTAAGCTGATATAATGTCCTTGCACCAAGCTTGTCCATGTCTATGAGCTGTTGATGTTGATGATGATGATGATGATGATGAATGTCTTCCCCCCATTCACCTTGACGATGCTGCTGTAATATAATTTCTTGAAAATGGTAGATTACAGACTTTCTACTTTACAAATTTTATTTCTTAAGAACTTTTAAAATATTAAAGCAAAATAAATAAATTAATAACCAACATGTTTTCTATGTAGTGCTTTAGTTATTTTTGCTACACTAACATCTCATCTGCTTTTTTTCTGTGTATCTCTTGTGTGCAATAAAGTATATTCTATTCTATCTCATGACGAAGTATGAAATAATTTTATTTAAAAAATTGTACAAAGTTTTCAGTAAAATTGATAGTAAAGTACGTTACGTATTTATTTTCAAAATGCAAGTAAAGGTGTAAAAAGAATCCGGGAAATGAAAGTTTCAAAGTAATTGGACAGAAATGTCGAGAAATTTTTAATTGCAACCTAGCTGACACTAACGCCAATATTGTAGCAAGCAAGCTATACGCTCAGGCGGTAATCAAATATAGCATTTCATTTTATAGCATGTACGGAATACTGGAAGCTGGAAGTTTGTGACTTTTTAGAAGGGTCCATCAGGGAATAGAAAACAAAAAGACTACTAGAACGCTAAGCTGGTAAATAAAAGAAATAACAGGAATGAACTGGTTACAGAGAGTCTAGGTAAAGAAAACTTGGAATGCACTGGAGAGGGCCTATTCCCTCAGGGGAGTTCGAATTAAGGCGGGGTTATGTGGAAATAGCGCCCATAGTCGCTACTTTGACGATCAAATGCTTGCACTTCTACTGATTCTATAAATGTAAAAAAAAAAAAAGCTAACAGAATATATCCATAATTAAATTTTAAAGCGAGTAGAATTTTTAAATACAATATAGTAATTTAGAAATAAAAAGCACAAGTTCTTAAATATCTTTTTGTCGTCCTAGATCTGGTAACTTAAAGCGATAACCAATTTTTTTTTTCGTTCATATAACGTGCCAATTACTGACTTAGATTTTAAATCGATTACATTTTTCATAAACTCTGCAATTTTCTGTTAATAAGCAAAAGAGTTAAAGAAAAACGAGTTTTTCGCACGATTCCTGCGCAGTGTCGGACGTAACCACCGTGAAGCATCGCACGCTAATATGAACGTTATTTCAGTAACGCGTCGGTTGAACTTTCAACTAAACCGCATCGAGTTGCTAATTTTTGCAATAAACCGGCCTTAAATAGCAAAAGAAAAATAGATACATAATTAAAAAAAAACGTGTAGTTTAACAATTTTGTCTGTAATGTTTTCTACAAGATTGACTCTGTTTCCAAGTATTTATATAAAAAAGTATAGCATCGCTTTCTTTTATGTATAATATGATAAAATATGCGTAATTTTAATGGTAAAATAATTTTAACTTGGTGCATCTTCTTGAATTATTAAGAGAAGTGGTGGTAAAAACGATATGTTTCTGTCCCAAGAGTCTATCAGAGCTCAGCAGAAAGAAACATCCGAATATTGTTGCAAAAATATCCACCAATAGGATTCCTTCACCTTACGAAGCTAAGTCAATCAAAGCAAATCACCTATTAGTGAAAAGATGGTATGATGCCTACAAATACAAGTGACTATTTTGTTACTAACGTCGTAGCTTTGGTGGTAAGCTAGCCTAAGACTTGGGCCATACAGTTGGTTCGACACAGAGTAATTAACAAAGAAGGTAACTGGATTCAATTAAAAGTTCAGCAAGTCCAGCACAGTGCAGTAGTTTACTCTTATAATATTTGATATGAAACTCTTGTCTTGTTATCTATTTAATGACCCTAATTTTACTGCTAGCTGTTACTTACTCTTAGGTGGTATTCTAATGATTCAATGGTAAAAATAATTAATACATATCATCTGAACCTTTATCTGACTATGTACGAAATATCTCGTAAATTCATCGTATAAACAAATTATAAAAATAAAAAAACAATAAGAATAATAATAATATTGTTTATTATCTCGTTAGATGAGAAAAATAAAGTTAAAAATATATAGATAAAAATACTAATTATAATAATAATTAATAATAATATTAATTTTAAATTATATTAAACATAAATTATAGTTAGAGTTTTGCCACTTCTTTTATTCCATACATATTACAAAAATACTTATAAATTGTACACGCACGCAATAGACCCTTGCGTTTGTTATACTTTGATTGGAAAAATAACTGAAAAAAGAAAAAAATATAACAACGCTGAAACTAGACGAGAAAAAAAAATTAACACAACTGGGTAAGATACTGCGTTTAATGTAGTACTGAAGGACAATCCTGAACAACCGACAACAATTAATATTATGTCGCAGACATGAAGCAGACGCAATAAAAGACCCAATAAAAATAAAAACGATTTTATAAGTGTCATGAAAAATCCCTCGTCAGTTAGAATGTCGGACAGTCCGAAGGTTACATTATATAGATATTAAACATCCATTAATTTACATAAAACAAGTATAATTAAGAAGACATTTTGGCAAGTAACCAGTATGTTTTATGTTTAGTGATTTTTCTAATACAACATTCGATACGAAAATCAGGGTGACAAATATTCACTATTCCAAAGAACATTGGGTGATTTTTATTGGTACGAATATGTACTTATTTACGTGCTACGGTTAAGGCCGGGTTATTGCAAAAATTAGCAACTCAACGCGGTTTAGTTGAAAGTTCAACCGACGCATTACGGAAATAACGTTTATATTAGCGTGCGATGCTTCACGGTGGTTACGTCCGACACTGCGCAGGAATCGTGCGAAAAACTCGTTTTTCTTGAACTGTTTTGCTTATTAACAGAAAATGGCAGAGTTTATGAAAAATGTGATCGATTTAAAATCTAAGTCAGTAATTGGCAAGTTATATTTACGAAAAAAAAAAATTATGGCTATCGCTTTAAGTTACGAGACCTAGGACGTCAAAAAACTTTTTTGCAGCTTTTTTTTTAAAACTTGTGCTTTTTATTTCTAAGTTATTATAATGTATTTAAAAATTCTACTCGATTTAAAATTTAAGTAAGGATATATTCTGTTAGCATATATTTTTTTACATTTATAGAATCAATAGAAGTGCTGGTATTTGATCGTCAAAGTAGCGACTATGGGCGGTATTTCCAGATAACCCCGCCTTAATGCTGCTGCAAAATATTAGCTTTTTTCCTTAAAGGGTAGGCAAATCTGGAGACACACCTTTCGCTTCATCCACATTCAACGATCATGTAATGCTTGTCCGTCGGTTAATGTTTCGGATCTTAAAAAAATATAAAATTCAAGAACTTTTGTGACAGGAATGTTTTGCTTTTACCTTTTCAAAAGGCAAATTTGTGCTAATAATGTGCGTCTTGAATGCAACGCAAAAATTTGCGTGACTGCGCTACTAAAAAAATGCTACAAATAAGAAATTTTTCATGTAGCTTTACATTTATTCAATTGTTTTGAAAAAGTGTTTTGGATTAAATTCAAAAAAACTAACTATGACTTGTGTTACTGAGCATTCTTTAAAATTGTCTTAAACAAGCGTCATTTATCTATGAAAAGACAATATTTATAAAACTACTATCTACATTTCTTAAGCTTAGCTACTTGTCACTACTTCGCGTTACATTATTCATGATATTCAAGCCCGAGCTTTACGTAAGGTAAGGATGATTTCAGTCTATGGTCTTATTTCAATGTGAAAATTTGCTGTAACCCCAAGAAATGTATGGATGGGCATATCTATATTGATTTATATCTATATGAATGTCTTGATGAAAGACCCAACTAAAGTTTTTTTAAACAAAATAGGTAAAGTATAAAAGGACCACAAGACTTATAGCTACTACAATAACCGTACACAGATCGATATTTGGTGGGTCAAAACAAACTATAATTCAAGACACAAATGAATTTCTCGACAAGAAATCTAATGTAAAATAATAACGTTAATTATTGTTACAACAATACTTTAAAAAACTCTTACTAAGTTAAACAAAAAGAGAAACACAGATTACAAATTTCAAAAGCAAGACTTCTATTACTAAGTTAACAACCAAATTCAAATTACCAAAACTTTTAGACAAAGAAAACATCTTACTGAAACAAATAAAATTAAGAGCTAAGTGTCAATGATGCTCAAACTCGTAAACATAACAAACGATGATGACGATATTAAAGCCATTCAAGCGAGAAAGGGATGAAAAACAACATTTCGGTTTACGGCACTTCAGAATGATAATACGAAAAATATACATAATTTTGTTATGCCAAGAAGGTAGAGAAAGAATATTCTAATTTTGAACTCTCGAAGTAATGTTTCTTTTATAAAATAGAAATGACTCAGTAGCGCTTTAATCCAAATACAATATTTAATAATTGAGGCTTATATCACTAACAAACCGTTTTTTGCTCATTTGGCATTTGCCCGAGTGCGTCCTAAAATACTTTTATAATTACTTTTGTCTGCCACAGAGTGCCAATTTATTTCATGTTCATCGTCTTCTAATGTTTGCGTTAAAACGTCAACTTGTAGACACTACGAGTCATTAATATTGTTTTATGTAAGATTTGTAGTAAGATAGCTCTGCTGAAAAATTGATTTCTCAGTTCCTAGAAATTATCTTAGATTGAACAATATTTATCAGAAAAAAATAAAATATTGTCACGAAAAAGGCAAATTTCGAAAAAAAAAAATAGGTCGAGAAGAGAAAACAAATCTAAATAACGTTTAAGAAAGAAAACTACACACGCCTGCGAAAAAAATCAAAGTGTAAGCGTAAAGAAATTGTATTGTGTGATAATAATAATTAAAACATAATGACTGAAACCATCCAAGGGGACTGAATTAAGTCAGTAGAAAGGGAGGTTGGTGATGTAACTTTACCTTCTGAAAAGGGTGTCGTGGTTTGAATCCGACTAGAGCGCCGGTGGTGTAGTGGCTAGGGCCGCCCGTCCTGGAGACGCGGTTTCGATCCCCACCACGTACCAATGTGTTTTCGAATTTCAAGTTTATTCGATGCTCAAGTCAAAGTCAAAAGTCAAAATTTTTTTTATTCGAATTAAGATTTTTACAAATCATTTTTCGACGTCAAAGCTATCATGGATGGCACGTTCACTACCAGTGTACGCCCTCTGTGGAGAAGAACTCTTACGGTGAAGGAAAACATCGTGACGAAACCTACACACTACTGCGAAGAAATTAAATAGTTGTGTGTGAAGTCGACCAATCTGCACTGGGCCAGCGTGGTTGACTAAGGCCTAATCGCCCTAGTCGAGGGTAGGCTCGAGTCTCTCGGTGGGGACGATTATGAGCTGTTGATGATGATACCATTAATTTTAGTCCATATATTCTTTGCTCTTACGATGATCAAAGGCGCGAATTGCGAAGGTATAAAGAGTTTCTGTGTTTGATAACACACATACCTACCGGGTTATTACAACAATTTTGATTTAATGTGTTTGAGTTTGATTTATCAACTTGGGTTCATTAAAATATCTAAATATATTAAACGAATACAAGTGTTTGTATTATCATCACACTAATATTATAAATGTGAAAATATATTTGGATGTTTAGATGTTTGGATGTTTGTTCCGCTTTCACGCCTAAACTACTGGACGGATTTGGACGAAATTTGGAATGAAGATAGATTGTAACCTGAAACAAGACATAGGTTTTTTTTTCCCGGGCGCAGCCGCGGGCAGACCGCTAGTTAATGATATAATTGAGTATAAATTATACCAACCAACAACAACATTGTCAACTCTGGAACGCCGTAATCATTTTAATTTGAGACTAGATAGAACTCCATAAGTTAAGGATATATCTGTTGTGAACTAGTGGGGTTGTGGTATATTGATGAGACATAGGTACTCAATGCTAACTATACATTTTGATGCAGTGCCAAAATCTCCAACGACGGCGTAATATACTCAGGAATTCTCGTAAACACAATATAAATTTGAATTAATACAATCAAAACGTCCATGATAATTAAAACAAAATTTACTATATCAGGTGTTGAAGTAAATAGTATAAATAATTGATTTTAATAGTATCACAGGTTGTAATAGCTACTATGTGATATGAATCTTTGATGTAAACGCATATAGTTTAATAGAAAAGAAAGTCTGAAGACAATACTGAAATGAATGTAATTAAGTTTGAGGAAATAACATATAGACCCACTGACTTATAATGACTTGGGATGGGTTTAGGGGGTTAATTTGTCCAAGATTTAGGGTGCTTATTCAATCTGCATGCAGTTGCAGTTGGTCCGCACCGCAATTTATTTCTCTTTAGTAAAGTTTTATGTAAAGTGCTTCCGGATAAAGTCAGAAAACACTTTTAATGAAACGCTTGCTATCCCTATATTCATGATAGACTGCACTATGAACACATTAAATAATGAGGATGGAAACATATGATCAGCAGAGTACGACCAAAGAAAAGATGATTGTGTGAAAGATGATATGTAAGTGTTGAAATTACAGCTGATTAGGATGTATGGAAGAAGAAAAGATACTGCTCCGACTCCAAATTACGGGATAAAGGCAAGGGAATGATGAATGCACTATAAATGCAACCCCAAAGAACTTAAGTAAACCTGCATAAGTTCCTTTAAAGGAAGCAAGATACTCGTATATCGGTCAACACGAGCTAGCACGTGAAAATATCGTGAAAGAATCGCGCGTTGGATGGAACCCACACGTTCCGTCCACTGAACGAAAAAATGTTTTAAAATGTGATAAATCATGGCGGCGGCTCGGCGTGACGTCATCAGCCCATTGACTCGAGCGCGGCGCAACTAAGGGTTCCCGAAGCAATTTCAGTGAAATTTATTTTTATTATGTTAGCAACGGACGCTTCGTTACGTCATTAGGCAATTTGGTTACTTGTAATAAGAAAGTTTGTAAGTATGATATATTGTAGGCTCTAAACAAGAGCTGCATTTTTATAATCTTTTGATAATTCGTTGAATCATGATATAATTGAAACGAGGTTTAATATTAATTTTTCTTTTCGGCTTTGTCTATTAACCTGCAGAAGCCTTTGAATATATTGCTACGGCAGGCGTTATTAAAAATTGAAACACAATTTAGTACCTATATTATATATTTTATAAATTGTCACATATTTCTTTCCAAAAGTCATTACAAGAGTTTTACTACACCATTATCTCATTATTATTAAGTGCGCGTGCACTGAAAAAAAGTAAGAGACGCGAGTCATAAAGCTGTTTATTTGAAAAGGGTCTCAGGGTGGACGTAAAGGGAATCCCAGGCTTAATATCTTAAAGGGATGACAGGACCTTAAAACAAGCATGAAATTGAGTTTCAGAATGTTTTTCTACGTAGACGCCTTAAGTAATTACGACGACGGCTCCGTAGCCCAGGTGGTAGTGTATCTGCCTCCGACGCACAGGGTCGCGGGTTCAAATCCCACCCAGGGCAAACATTCGTGTGATGAGCACTTGTGTCTAGTTGCTGCTTATCTACCTATATATATATATATATATATATGCATGTATTTATCTATTTATGTAATGTATGTCAGCTGTCTGGTACCCATAGTACAAGCTCTGCTTAGTTTGGGATCAGATGGCCGTGTGTGAAGATGTATTTATCTTCTTAAGCAGCTTGCAGTAGAATTTTAACTGTAATGTGTTGAATTACTGGACCATTGTTGTGACCATAAAGGTTGACCCGAGTAGATATCTCGATGCTGTATGGGTGTCTTGATATTCTTCATTTATTTTTGAACGGACTAATCGCTTTTTACCAGAGTGGTAATAAAGCGGCCACTAACTTGAATATAGCGGGCACGGAATTGAATATTCTTCATAGTATTGAACGTTTTTATACTCTTTCGAATATGTTTTTTGTCAATGTAGGCAAATTAACGTACTCTGGAAGCACATGCTTTTACCTTTTACTATTGGCTTACTTATCAATAAATATATGAAAATATAACTTCAGTGCAAGTATGTTGTTGCCAGTACCATCATCGTCATTGTATTTTTTTATGTATCTTCTAGTGTGTCTCACTGCTGAGCAAAGGCCTCTCCTTGTTCTCGCCAACTATCCCGATTTTGGCCTCCAGACGGCAACCCCTTAGAAACCCGTCCAAATTGTTTGGCCTTCATCTTAGTGGTCGACCTCGTCAGCGACGACGATCCTCTGGCACCCATTCCTATTATGATGATGATGATGATATTTCCGACCGTTTTCAGCCATGGTGACCACTTCAACTCCTACCTCCATTCCCATTATTCAATGCAACACCAGATCATCATCTTAACTGAAAAACGTCCACTGTTGGACAAAGGCCTCCATAAATTTAAACAATATAGACGATCCCATAGATTTCAAAATCAATAGAAACAAACAACGGGGTAAACTAAATATCAGACTTTGGAAGCATTAAGTTCAGGCACATTTCAAATTCACTCGCCTAGCGTTCAATATATCAATGCAGTTTCATATCTTCTAAAGCCTACACCGATAATACATAGGACGCACTAACTTTAGCGTGCATTGCTGCAAAATTTCGTTCTGTTCCTGCCAACCAGGCATGCGGAGCAGCATTGTGTTTTGCAGAACGTGGTGACCGATATCGAGGTTTGAAACACTCAGCAGAGGTTTAATACCGAGCGGCAATCCGAAAGGTTTTCTATTGTAAAGCTAGGATTAACACAGTTTAAAGGACGGATTTGCCAGCGACGGCCTACATTTGAGTGATGGTGCGGAATTTACGCCATGTCCCTGACATGTTTTATTCGTTCTATCGTTTTTATCGACTTCTTTGGGAAAGGTTTTTATGATTTAGCAAATTATTACATGACGGTAATATAGGTTTATACCTGGTGTAAAGATTAAGTCAGTTGGTGGAATAGGCCGCGGAAATATCACTTCTATTTTTTAGATCTTCAATGTTATTTTGTATGGCGTTCGGTGAAACAAAATACTCTTTTACTGTAAAATTGTCAACATTTTAATAAGATAACACTTTGAATTGACGCTGTCTTTATATTATGCCATCGCTGTTCTAAACAATAAGTATTAGATTGTTAGTTTCCTTATATGTATATTGATACTGATAGGATCTTATCAGCAAATACGAATTTGATTGCATAGAGTATAATTTCCTTTTGTTACTGATTTTTTTTTAGTTTTAAGTGGCAGAGCTGCTTAAAATAAATATTATAAAACTCACCATGTGACTTTTCTGTGCTATCAGTAACAGTTAGTTTAAGAGAAATCATGTCTCACATGAAGGTCACATTTTACCATGGATAAACTCGAATTTCAATGAAAATTTACCAAGCAGAAACGTAAGTGGAGATTACAATAAAAATTACAATAAAACAAATTAACAACCTTAATTCAGGGTAAGCTCGAGCCCCTCGGGATATGTGGTACATTTTTGATCACACATAAAAGATACCAGCAATATCATTAGCAGTAATAGTATTTCCAAAAACGATTTGGGTATGTAAAAAAACCCTCTTCAAAGCGATGGACCATGAAATTCTATTTGCCCAATTCGGCAGGGGGAAACGTACCGTTTGATCGAATATTTACTCAAATTTCACGTTACATCCTTTGATCTGCGCTAACAAATTTTGAAACATTACTGATTATTGACATGATTAGGTTTATTTTAATTACAAAAATGTGTTTTTAGGGTTTCCGTGCCTCAAAAGAAAAACAGGACCACTTATGGGATCGCTTCATTGTCCGTCTGTCTGTTTGTCTATCACATTTAAATATAACACGTTACTTTCTAAGGTACGTAACCCTCAGTGCGCGAGCCAGACTAGCATTAGGCTGTTTTATTTTTTTATAAATGGAAAAGTATATTTTTTTTTATTAGATTGATATGATTTCTTCTTTTTTTATTATCTCTTATTATTTTGCGGGGGATATTTATTTCAGCTAAACAGCTGCAACAAATTTGAATTAAAACAACGTAATACAATAAAAATTAGTACATACATAAAAAAACTTGTTGCGAAAGTTTGTATGTATGGATGGATGTTTTGTAACTCTTTCACGCCTTAACTACTGTAGGATTTGGATGAAATGGAGATAGTTAGTAACTTGATCCTATTTACGGGGAAAGGTCTTATTCCCACGGGAAAATCTTACACAACGCGAGCGTAGCCGCGGGCGGATAGCCAATGTTACATAAATTAATTGTGATGTGAAGTGCAAAGCTAAAACTGAATTCCTGCAATTTTAAAAGCACATTCCAAATAGGTATACACTGACATGTGAAATCCAGTAAAGTCCTACCAATATTCCATTGGTATGCAACAGGTATAAAATGCGGTCAAACGGTACATATCGTACGAATAGTCAGAATTTTCACCGAATTGGTGCAAATGTGGTACAAGATAGTTGTTAAGCTTAACTGAATAGATCAAGTAGCCAGCCAATTGAGGGGTTTTGCTGTAAAACAGTAAGTCGTAGCTGAAAGCGCCACCAGTTTACACATAAATAAGAAATAAAACAAGATTTTTTTTACACTGCAATTTGAATACCCAATAATATTTCTATTGCTGATCTTAAGAATACAATAAACTTGATGATTGAGATCAAAAACAAGAAAATAAAAATAAATGAAGTGAAAGTGCTGTAAAAGTTAATAAGGCATTCTTAATCAGATAGAACGTAAAACGCGAACGCTTTGCCGCGTCCATTTTGGCATGCTCCACCGTAAAGTGGAACGCCCTCCCTGCGTTAGAATTTCCAGAATCGCACAACTTTAGTATATTCAAGGCAATATAGAATAGAAATAGTCTAGGTAAGCCAACAACAACATCAATTATTATCAGTCAAATGAAAATCCATACCATAACAACAAATAACACTGGCTTATTAAAGGACTAAAAGCAAACGACAAAAAAAAGGAATTAATAGAACAGATTAAAGAATTAACCAATACTACTTATTTGAGCTCTTCTCCACAGATTTCGCCATTGTGTCAGTGAACTCACCCAAAAAAATGTAACTGCGGATCTAAGTGATAACATCTTATGGAAATAAATAATTTTTGACTTTTGAATGATACTTAACATTAACTGAACGGAAAGACGTCAACGATATTGGAAACGTTTTGTCGAAAATAGTCTAATATGTTGACTATTAACTATCAGATGTCCTCGACCAAATACGATAAACAAAATAGTTCTAAAATCCTTCAGTTTGGAACCAATTTGTGTAAACCCGCAATCAAACTTACAAGCAAACACCTAAGTAGTCCTTGTAAAAAATAAAATTTTAAATTTAGACTTACTATTCTACAGAAAATTAAATTCATCAATAGTATTCTTTTAGATATTAATAACCATAATAATAAATATTTATTGATTAAGCCTAATTACATTTATCAATGGTGTCTCAAAGGAAAAGAACAATAAGGCTAATGGTCGCATATAAGTGTAACAAATAGCTCCCAAGCTAGAATAATCTGCATTATGGGAGCCAACGTCCCCATAATGCAACGTTTCCATAATTAAGATGTATAAAGCTTAGAGAAATAATAAAAAATAAAATCATTGTACTGGAACCGACATATTTCTTAATCACTAGCAAATACACAGTAATTTAAACTATTTCTTCCAAGCAAAGGCAGTCCAGTAAAGCGTTGAGACTGAAATTGCATTCTAATTTAGGTAGGTTACCGCTTTAAATATAGCTTTATCTTTGTAAGCAACATTAATTGAAATTGTTTCACAAAATAAAAGTTTCAACATCTTTGCATAAAACGCCTTTGTCAAATCATCAGGCAGATCTCAAGTCCCTAATATAATCATATCACATTTCCCTTATGTTTCGGTAGTAGGGGTGCCAAGTTAGTAATTCAATATTATTTGATTTATGGTGTTCCGAGTGCTGCAAGCTATTTCTCTTCGTTATGTCCAAAGAATTTTTCGGTATGTTACCGTGTATGACTTGCCAGTTCTTCATGACTGATCGTTGGGAGGTTCTACTTGTACTTACTTGCCAAGCAAAATTTTCATTTGGATGGCGCCCAACATTCATGTTAAATAAATAAAATAAATAAATAAAATTTGTGCTGTCACGCTCTTAACCTAAAAGTTCATCTTTTTCGCTTTGTAAAGGTAAAATAGGTCAGAAAGGTTTTGTATTTTAAAATTCAAGGTCGAGCTTTAGAGAGGATTTCATCGAACTATGACTTAAAATTAGAATACCTTCTCAAATGCACAATTTACTTGTTTTTAAAGAGACTTTGCTTATAAATAGCTGTTTCAATACTGGTATATAAGTTTCAGTGACCATCTAAGGTTAGTATCACCTTAGGTGTCTTATTTGGTAAACAAACATGGCGATAAAGTGACCATAGACACAAAATAGTGCTTCCAAATAATATATTTCATTGATTTAATTGAATGTAATTGAATTGGTGATTAATTGTAATTGGTGATTACAAGCATTTCGGAATATCCTACTTCGTATATCTCTTACTCTAATTTGTCATCATTGACGTATTTATTGTAGTGATGGGTTAATTCGCTTTGCCTAGAGTAGGTCGAGTTGAAATGGTAGCCAACTCGAGTCGCAACTCGAGGCGGGCGGCGGCGGCGGCGCGGAGCGTGAGTGCGACTTGGGGCCCATTCCGAATCAGACTTTCTGCACTGTCAGCGATCAGAAAAGCACAAAAAGTATGAGTTTTGACAGCTGACAGTAATTCGGAACGCGATTACGGGTGCTTAAATCGATTTCAGCGCGTCTGGGAACGCAGGGTTGCTAGTAGTGCGCGCGCACGTTATTCGATTTCGATCGAGTCGAGACAAAATATCTACGCCGAGTCGACTCGACGAAATAATGAGCCAATCATCATATTCGCAACGCAATTCCATCATCAGATCAGCTTTAAACAAGATAACAAATTATGATTGTTGTTGCCCACATACTTGTCTTGTAATTACAAGAACATAGTTTGCACACTACTTTGACGTCGTTATTTTTATTAAAAAATTCCCACGCCACGCTTCTTTTATTTCCAGGAAGCATTTTTTCTAAATTGCTAAATTAAATTTTGTTAAATTAATTAAAAATCTTACCTCTAATATCCAAAACGTTCGCAAAATCGGAGTCCGTGGGGCCGGGCGTAGCAAGTAAGTCGTCAGTACCAAAAATCCGAAGCCAAGTTGTAGTAGTAGTTTCACATGCGAGAAAGTACCCGTAACCCGTAACACACGACATCCGAACCGAAGCGTAAGAAACGAATGACCATGACGTGTATTAATATTTTGGACTAGTTCTATAGTGTGATTAGCCCGTAAACTTGACATTTTGTCGAGGTGAGTGATTTGTTTATCAAATAAGACATTTAAGTTGATATCAACTTTAAGCTTTTAGTTCATTAATTTTGTCTGATTTATTCTAAATATTATCTTTATTAACGTTCAAACTAGCATACAAACGGTTAGGTAATATTATTTTTTTGCCTTTTAAAAATGCCTTGAGGTGCCTCAAATGTTATTGAAATTCTTCGTTGTCTGCCTCAGGTTTTTTTGCGTATTAATCAAAGAGATGTTTACGATGGCTCCCTTTTAAATTAAATTCTTTAATCCAAAGGTTTTACATTGTTAGCCATGCGAAGCAATGTTATTGTACCTTTGTACTTCATTAAGAAAGAAAAATTTCTTCTTCATTTATATGTATATCAAAAACATCAGTTATCAATTTTGTTATTATTAGCCCGTTAGAATCTGCAATAAAAATAAGGACAAAGAAATCGTGTGATTTGATTATTAAAACTTCATCAGATCCAACTAATAAAAATAACATATTAAAGAAGGTGTTCACATTAAATTAAGAAAATGTGAGAAGAAAATATTTGAAGACTTTGTGTGGAGTTGTCTGCATAAGCACAGAATTAGTGTACATCCAGCAAGTCATGCCCCGCGCGTCTTGCTTTCCAATCACGTTGAACAATATTGTATCTAACTATGCACTTGTGTATCTTATTATCTAATCATTATGTCTATCTCTCTGACTTACTTGCAGTGAAACTTTCATAAACTGTACTGTAAATATATATACTCGTATTTATATAGGTACCTACAGAAATTATTCCTCCTATACATTATAGTTACTAAATATTATTCGCCAAAATAAAGTAAATATTTTCAAAACTCAATGTTCTTCATTTTACTATAAGGTTCCTTATTTGATAGTTTCTTATTTGAGAGTCAATCTATCTTTTTCTAAAAACATCTTTGTTTGGAAATGTTCGTAAAACGTTTTCAAGTTTAACAGACCGTTTGGCAGAACTTCCTGATCCCGCGTCTTGGGCCAAAAATCTCGCAACTATGTAGCATCGAGTTTAACGCAAACTTATTTCATAACTCAAGTTTCTTTCATATCTTCCGAAAGTCTTGGAAGCAGACGTTTTAGTACATAAATCGAGTTGATTGGCGTCTCTGTTTGTTCAAGTCAGTGACTAAGAAACCCTTTAATACAAAAACACAGCACAAGACAATAACTACATTGTGGATATTTTTATGGCAGGCATAATAATGGCTTTAATACTAATGTCACTAAATAAACCACTTAACATCAACATCAACGACCCGTTACAGTCCACTGCTGGACTATGAGCCTCCTCCACTTAAGTGGAGGGTTTTGCCATAATCTCCACGCTTGGCAGGCGGGTTGGAGATCGCAGATTAAAAGGTTAATGTATCAGAGAGCGCTGCTGCCCGTTCCCTGTTCAAAGTGTAGTCCCTAAGTCGCCTCTTACAACACCCACGGGAAGAGTAGGGGTTGGTGACAAATATATTCCACTCTGCCGTCACCACACGGCGCAATAAACCACTCAACTCGACTCAAGTATCAGAATTAATGAAAAGGGACAATATTGGACGCCAACCAGATATTTACAGTGATTTTGTTAGGTAGAGCGTCGTAAAAAGGACTGAATCGTTTAGTGTTGCATAGCAGCAGCTTAAGGTCATAGTTATAACATTAATTTAAGTATTAAGTATGATAATATTGATAGAAGAAAACTGATGGAGCTTAAAATTTTAGACTAACATGAACAATCAAGTTTCTTACAAAATCATAATTTCGCAAATATGTGCTGCAAAAATCTTTGAAGAGTGACGCTATTATTACTAAAGTCTGTGCCTAAAAGCCAGCTACGAAAGGTGATGCCAGTACTAAAACGATTGGTATTCTTCCTCCTTATGTGTTGTTTTTGGTTAGTCAGTCTGTGGATCGTGTTCACAAACATCGTGTTCAATATCCTGCTGTGGATCGCTGTGGTCTGTTGAACAAACATGTTCAGAGATTCAAACATTGCTTGCTTTGTTACTTATACCAAATCACACCTAAAGTAATATTATTTCTTGTTCGATACAATGTGAGTAACTACACTTAAAACCGCAGGAAGTTAGTTTTATAAGGGAACTAAAACATAGAGGGAAGCCAAAAAGCATATTATTATAATACTAGAAATATACTCATAAAATTCACCATTACAACCACTGCTTTTATGACATCGGAAAAGTGTGCAAACGGGGCGAGTATCGCATACAAATTGTTCCTTAGTGGAACATTCTTCTTCATCGTGTGGGTTGTAAGGTCGACAACCCATCTCGAACCCTAGTGTCAGTGTTATAGAGCCGCCAAACACACACATTGGCTCGTGTCTTTGACTTCACGACTATCTGTCAAATTTTGTCTAATTTTAGTGGCTTTTTATTCGTGATGGTGTTTAGATAGGCACTAAAACAAGACTAAATTTGACAGTTAGTCGTGAAGTCAAAGACAAAAACAAAACCGATGATTTTCGGTCCCTTTTCAATTAAAAATGATAGAAAGTGACAGGACTAAGTTTAGTTTAGTTGGGCGTATGCCGAATCGACACCAATATCTATTGATATTTTTTTGTATACTATTGGTTCTAGGGGTTGCATCATCGGAAAAAGTTTTTAATATAGTGTCGTTGTCTGGAAGCAATACATATATTTAACAAGGATATGTTTAATGCTACTAAGCTTTAAAATAAAATGTTAAACCTATTTCAATCATCATAATAATATAATCATCATAATATCCAGGCCGATATCTTTGCTGTGTCATACGAACAAATTGTTAGAAAAAATGCTACTAAATCGTCTTACTAGTATCATCGACCCTAAGCTCATTCCTGATCAAGCCGGATTTCGGCCAGGTAAATCCTGTTGTAACCAGACTATGAATCTCACACAACATCTTGAGGACGGCTTTGAGCGAGGTCATGTTACTGGTGTAGTATTCGTAGACTTATCAGCTGCGTATGACACAGTAAATATAAAGCGGCTGCTGTGGAAGTTCACCGAGTTAACGGGAGATCATATCTTTACAAAGATACTAAGCGAACTTCTACACAACCGGCGCTATCAGGTGCACCTTCTAACAGAAAAGAGCTGCTGGAGGTCCCTTAAGAATGGTCTTCCTCAGGGAAGCGTGCTGGCCCCACTACTTTTTAATATATATACAAATGATCAGCCTCTGTCTCCTAATACTACGCGGTATATCTACGCTGATGACCTAGCATTAGCATCACAAGCGCCTTCCTTTGGAGACGTAAAAAGAAACCTAACAGAAGCACTAGAAACTCTCAGCTGTTACTATGAACAGAACTCCTTAAAGCCTAACCCTTCCAAGACCCAGTATTGTGCCTTTCACCTACGAAATCAAGAGACCCAACGGAAGCTGAAGGTTACGTGGCAAAGAGTGCCGATTACCCACTGCCCCCATCCAAAATACGTGTTACATTGGATAGGGCGTTAACTTACAAACAACACTGCCTCAACACCAAACAGAAAGTGGGCATACGGAACAATCTCCTGCGCCGATTGACTTCCACTAAATGGGGAGCTTCACCACAAATTTTACGGACGACTGGAATAACCCTTTCCTTTTCAGCTGGTGAATTTGCTAGTCCGGTTTGGAGCCGATCAGCACATACTCGGCTGGTGGATGCAGGCCTGAACGACACATGCCGGATTATAACAGGCTGTCTCAAACCAACACCTGTTGAAAGGCTATATCACGGCACCCAATGTTTCATCACATACCGGTAGCACAGAGGCTTAAAATCCGCCATGGCTTTATAAAAACCGTAGCGGCACTAGATGGCGAAGCTCAAGAAGCACGCTTGACAACCTGGAAAAAGAGATACCCAACTGCATCACCTACTTCGCTCTCTGAGCATCTTCCCCCTGGACATTAGGGTGCTTCAAAATTGTATGGAAAAAATTTTTTTCATAATTTTTCCGCGGGCACCCTTTTAGAAGTTTCCAAAGCTTCAAAAACTTACGTAGATTTTTTTTTAGATTTTTCAAATAGATTTTAGGGGTCGCTACCACCTTTTGAAATGTTAAGAAAAATGGAAAATACAATGATTTGTATTTTCCATTTTTCTTTATGAAATTATTTTTATTGCGGCTTTTTAAATTAAATATTGTTTAGATAAGCATTTATTATTAAGAAACATTTAAAAAATATATAAAATAACAATCAATATGAAATTAAGATGTCAAAGTGGACTTATTTGTATTAGGGAACTTTCGTCGATAATCTTTGACCGTCAAAAGCAAATATTGTTTCTGCTCTTCATTGGTAGTATTAAGACGATTGTATTCTTCCATAAGAGCGACCCCTCTTTCTGCTAAATCATTAACAACTTTCATGCAATGTACATACTCTTTAAATTTTTTGTAATCGTTGTCATTATTCCAGGTATTCACATCTTTTTTCAGGAAATCACATGCAACTCCGATTATACTGAAAAAAGAATGGGTATTGTTTGTGACAAAATCTTCCAAGTTTTTGCTAAGAATAGCGTCGTGGTCAAGGGTCACTCTTTTAAGAGGATCTTCTGGCCCTTGATTTTCTAGGGCTGTTATCATTTTCGCTTTAGTTTCTGCTGAAACATCGTTGTCTAAAATTGCGAAGGCAATGAGATCTTCAGACAAATACCACAGATGTCCTGACAGCTTTTTCAGCGCAACTTGTGCAAGTGGTTTGTTTATTTTTTCGTATTCCACCAAGTCCTTCAACATTTGTAAATCATTCTTTGGCGCTAGCCATGCGCAAGGAGCTTGGTACCAGTATTTGGCGTAAATTCTGACAACAAAAATTGATACATCTATGATGCCTTTCGTTTCCTTTTTAGTTAGTTTTAACTGTTCTCGAAATAAATACATTTTTAAAGCATAAATGGCTTTGGCCATCCACCTCGCTCTGTGTAACCCTGCAGGCGCTCTAAATGATACGCCTTTTTCAGGTGTTCCTCCCAAAAAAAATATTATGAGATTGAGTAATTCTTTGTAGTCGTCACGTGGCTGAAACTGATTAAGCTGGTTTGTAGCAAAAGAGATCATAGTGTCTCTTATATCTTGCACATGCTTTAATGTTTCAGAGTCAGAACTAACTGATTTGAAGTCTTCTTGGTCAATTTTAGGCCAACGTTTCTGAAACCTTTTAAAGATCTGTATTTCTGGCCCGCTTGAACAACCCAATGCTAAGACAACAACAGTTTCAAGTACGATCTCCAAAATATGATGTCGGCACGCTAACCACAATAGCTGTTTTTCTAACTTCTGCTCTAGTAAAGTACAAGCTCCATTAAGGCGCCCAGTGTTTGAAGCAGTTGTATCAACTCCCATGGCCTTAATTTTTTTCAGTTAGACCCCACGATGATAAAATTTCAAAAATAGCAGAGGCCATGGCCTGTCCCGTTCCATTTTGTAGTTTTGGTACAGCTAAAAGCTGGTCTATTCCTTGGCCTGATACCAAGATAGGTAAACGATCAACAACTTCATGTCCTGTTATATCTTCAAGCGTTTTACCATCCCAGTGAACGGTAAGTGGGACATCAGGTTTAAATTCACTTTTCAAAGACTCGGCAATTTTTTGTCGGCTCTGAATTCGTTGACGGCGAATAGACGATGAGCTAATGTTATAAGTTGCCACATCGCAACCTGCGCTCTTAAGAGTTGATGATAAAACAATGGCTACTTTGCGGTCACTCAGCTTAGCAACGTCAAGACTTACTGCCAAACGATCGTCGATTATTTGCTGTGGCTTTCTTCTTTGTGGTTTCGATGTAGAAGGTTTTTGCAATGGAGTAATAGGTGGACTTAAATCTTCACTATCGTCCAAAGAGGGCGAAGATGATGACAACAACTCACACTTCTCAGTTAGTCGTTTTATATTTTCTGTTTCCCGCAACTTTCTTTTTTCTAACTTTTCATCCTGTTGTAACTTAATGCTTTGTTCTTTTGAGAAATTTCTGTCTAGTCTACCTATTTGGCCTGGACGTCCTTTTTCTCTTTGTGCAAGCAGAAACTGTTTGTCTTCCTCTACGACAGTCAAATCCAACGCTTTGGCATGGGCTATATCAAACAGACAATCCAAACTATTCTTCCATTTTTCTTCTTTTACCTTTAACTGAGTTGAGCGCTTTTTCTTATTTTCTTTATTTTTCTTCAGGTTTTGCCATTCAGAGAAATATTGCAGTATCTTTGCTTTCACGTGTTTGTGTAGTCTGGTGGGGATACTGGCGTTTTCCCACACTTCAATAACTTTGCTCGCAACACGATCCGCAGACTTGTTATTTTGTTCCTTCTTTATCGTTTTATAATAAAAAAATAAACTCATCACTTCTTTAATAGACGGCAGTTTTGCGTGAGGTAAACTTTCTGTGACATGTCCTATAAGCCAAATGTCTGTATTTTTACGCATTATAATACTACTTTTGCTAGTTGACGCCATTATGCACCATAAACACAAAATTAACCGGCACAATGAAAGTACGTCACCACTCAATAGAATCGTACGGAATACTGACACGTTTGAACAAGCTTCTTTTGTTTAGGACGCTTAGAAGTACTTATAAGCAGTATATCGGTGCATTTTTGGCTTGTTTAGATTATGTCTAGTGGCATGTTTAGATTAAAGAGTCGGAGTCATATTACATCAAATAGAGAGATTTTCTAAAACTTTGATGACTGGTAGCGCCCTCTAAATATTGCTTATTTGTAATAAAAAAAAATATGTATACGTTTATTTTTACATTAAAAACGAATGGCAATGTGCCCCACAAAAAAAAATAGACTTGTCATTTTTGAAGCACCCTACTGGACATAGTCTACCTTGGCCTACTTGGAAGTCTTTGAACAGACTCCGGACCCAAGTCGTCCGAAGCAAGGAGAATTTATGCAGGTGGGGCTTTAGCTCGGATGGTGCATGCCAGTGCGGTGTCTCTCCCCAGACAATGGCACACATGTTATCCTGCCCCGCGTGTCCTAACACCTGCACACGCGAGGATCTTTACAGTGCTACGGATAATGCTATATCCGTAGCTGCGTACTGGTCCGCATATATTTAATAGCCGTGTATGAACCGATACGCTAAGAAGAAGAATAATATCCAGTATAGACAAGAAAGCGCCTGAGAAAGAATAAAAAGTCACAAAAGAAAATGATGGAGAAAAGCAAATAAGATAAAACGATTCGTATTTGTAGGAGAAGTGATTTCTAAACAAAAGTTAAAAAAAGGCAAAAAAAAGATATAATAATTGAACGGAGGTAAAATAAAATGCGGAGAAAATAAATTAGACCGTAGAAAAACGGGTTGGTTGATTTTCATTGTCTGTTGCGTCTGATATCGGCAGGCTGTCCAAAATACTTTATATTGAAAGGTTTCACCAACAGAGCAATCAGACAATTTGATTACGAATCTCGATCCAGTTTCCCTACCTCTCCAGCTTTGCATGAAAATAAAGTCATGAAACGTATTTCTGTTACGAGAACATAATACTACAGCAAATATAATGTAATATACAGAACAAACCCATGTCAGATATTTCAATCCATCATTCAAATTTATTAGCGTTCTGAATATTATTGACGATTTTGAATACACCAACCCGCACTGGGCCAGCGTGGTCGACTAAGACCTAATCGCCCTAATTCAGGGTAGGCTCGAGCCCCTCGGTGGGGACGTATATGAGCTGTTGATGAATCACGGAAGTTTTAAGAATCTAATTCAATTCAATTCAATTCATTTATTGCTTTCATGTACATAAAATAATAATTGCAGGTGTTACATTGTCATTGGTTGTAAGTGGATACATGAAACCCTTCAATGGGCATTGCAATACAAGTGAAGTGACATGGCATGCAATTATGATACTATAGTAATGTTAGTCAATTTATACAAAATTAAATTATCAATAAAAACAATATCAAGTCTAATTTTTAATAATGGTAAGTATATATAATTATGTCATTCTTAAAATCGTCAAAAGGTTAGGTTAAGGGTTAAAGATTAACTATACCTATGTATTTATTGCATAATTCAGTTCGTCACAAAAAAAATCGTCAATGGAGTAGTAGCATTTGCTCTGTAAAAAATTCTTTAACAGTCGGTAAAAAGGTTTGTCTTTGATTTCGGTCTTAATATGCTGGGGGATTTTATTGTAAATTTTTATTGCAGTATAATCGGGGCCCTTTCTAAAAATTTGCATATTGCCTTTGGGTAGCTCAAGAAGGTGCCTACGTCTGGCACTTGTACAGTAAATAAATTTGTTAATGTTTTTCCTAACAAAAATTTTCTATCTAAATTTTGAATAGTTCATGTAAATTTGAATACTATCAAAATGAAATCAAAAGTAGAACATGAACAAACAAAAACATGAACATGAACATGTTGATGATAGTTTGTAATTAAAATGAATGTCAATTATAAAAATTGTAGATAAACTCATAAAAAATATTTGAAACTGAAATCAGCCATTTTTTAGGGAAACATTGGTAGATTTTTATGTTATTATGTTATCAAGTTACGTATCTTGTTACTAAACTTTCGGGCCTAGTGCGCATATAAATTTTAATGTAAATAGGATATACATAACATACTGTTAGCTGCACTCAAAAGATAAAGTCGATTATAGCAGCATGCATTCCATAAAAAGTTCATGCAAACAAAAATAAAGGTAAAACGTGATAACAAGAAATTATTAGTCCACTGTGAAAATATGCATCCAACCCAAAATTATTCAAAATTCTTGTTGGAGCTCGTGGAAGTCAGCTTCGCGAACCAATCCCCAACATCAAAGAGACACTTAGCAAAGAGTGGCAACTCAACTCCCCAGAATTTAATTGAAATAGTTTATCAAACTGAATTGAAGCCAGCCCTGTATTTGTTGCGGGGGATTAAGCGAAGATTGGAGGAGTTTTAACCTGATTTCAGACCAATAATTCTTCTGGGTGCTAAGGAAGTCGGGTTGGTAAATCTTGTTCGTAAGTTTTTTAATTACAGACGTACCCGTGCGTGTCAATGTAGCGTTCATTGTGGTAGGCATTGCTGGCAGAGTAATAATGTTATTTTTTAAAAGACGTAGATGTAGTAAAAGTTGCATTAATAATGTGAGTTTTGGTGCTATTTCGAGCATTAAATACAGAATGAGAAAGTCTTAACCTATATTCTGTGGGATTCACATTGTTGACGAAAGTCAGCCTATTCAAGCCTCCCGTAGCTTTTTTTAACAAATTTTGAAATTTGCTTTGTAGATGGATACGAAACAACCACAACAAAGAATTTCTTGTTTTCAGTGTAATCTCTGGAGAGATTGCTGCAGCACCAGTAAGCCTGTCTATTCTATGTACAAGTTCTACATTCTATCTTTTATCTTTATTTATTCTTTGTGCACGTTTTCCTCCTGAATCCGCAATAAATCATGTTTTATTGTATCGTATCTTGCCGCGTTGTGTTCTTCCTTTACAAAGTAACTCGTGTTGAAACCAGAGACATCTCTGAGATATTAAAATGTACCTTTCTGCTTTGACTCTAAGAATTCACTCAGATTTTATATCGTTGTGATTGATTTCGTATATTATTTTGATGATAAATACAGTAAGGCTGAATTCTACTCCCAAACCTTGGTAAAGAATGCTCCAAATAAAACAGCAAAGTTGTGTTCTTGAATAATAATAAAATAATAGGACATTTATTCACTCACTCTTCTTTTATTTGTATCATTGTATAGTTTCAGTATTTTTTGTTACTAACCTGTTTGGCTTTGTTTTTTTAAATTTAATGGTACCACCTGAGATGTTTTGATTTAGTTAATATGTTCGAAACAACAGCGCACCTAAACGTTAAGTTTACGACGGTGTAACTTAGTAATCTTGTCAAAACAAAGTCTAGATTGTAGACCAAACTGTAGACAATATAGCCCACTAACAGATTTATAAAGATCATAACTTGGAAGCTGCGGCGGATATTGAACGAGCTTTGTGTACCGTTGGAAAGCCAGTGTCGTTGTCTACATCGATAGTCGAGATTGAAAATAAGTAAAAACACAAAAAAAAAACACTTCAGCTCAGTCAGCCAAAAGACGTCCACTGCTGGATGAAGGCCTCCCCCAAGGTTCTCCACAACGTCCGGTCCTACGCTACCCGCATCCAACCGTTTCCGGCGGCCTTCACCAGATCGTCGATCCACCTTGTGGGAGTCTTCCGGATCGGATGCGTCTGCATCTTGCGTCTTCAAAACAACAATTACGAAAATAAAAAATCATACATAATGTACATAATTCTTAAGGTAAATAAATGAGTTTATAATATTTTTAGTTGGTCTATATTGATGAACTATCGATAGCAAGTGCCAACACTATTGGTGCTCCTTTAGTAAACAAGGCAAGCTGTTTGAGTCGACGGGAAGGGTATGAAACCTTATCGCATGATGATAAGATTCAAATTACTACAAACAAAATTCTCAAACTTTGTAGATAATATGTGTAAAGGTGGATAGTAAGAACCTATATTCAGTTTTGGAAACCATGACCACAAGATAAATGAACACAGCTGATCCATTGTCACAAGTTATATCTATTGTCATAAAAACACATCATACTAATCACACTAATATTATAAATGTGAAAATATATTAGGACGCTTAGACATTTGGCAGTTTGTTCCGCTTTCACGCCGGAACAGATTTGGATGAAATTTTGAATCGACATAATTTGTACCCTGGATTAACACATAGGATATTTTTGCGGGAAAAAGTCTTATTCCCACGGGAAAATCTTCAAAATGCGAGCGTAGGCGCGGGCGGACATAAAAAATAACTGTTCAAAATAGGAAATTTTGTACGGGAAGTTTAAATTAATGTCATTCATTTCATATAAAAAATTAAAGTAACCCCACCCCAAAAATGTGTTTTTAGATCATTACTCTCCACAGACGATCACATAGAATGTACAAATTTTGAAATAATTTCTAGTAAATTTCCCATATTAGAATTAATATATCTTGACTTTGACAATCAGGAAGTGATCATTATGTTATACGGCAACACGTTACACGATCTTATCTCATCTCACATCTCATAATTTGTCGCAATGTTTGATTGAGATAGGTACGCAAAGGGCTAATGGTTGCAAAGGTAATGTTTGCGGAAATGAGCAAGTACCTTTGTAAATTAAGATAGAGCAAGAACATCCTTATAATGAGAAAATATAATGTTTTCTTCTTACCGAGTATCAGATGAACTGATGACTGATGACAGATTATCACATGATAAAAAGGGGTCATTTCACAACACGAGGAACTGTTCAACGACATGGTAATTTCATTTTTCGTACCTAATGGCAATAGTTAATGTTTGCAGAAATAGTATCTTGTATTAACTAGATATAAAAGAAGAGAATTAAAAGCTGCGTATTGTTAAATAATATACACCTAATCAGTTCAAGTTTCTTACACTGAATATCACATCCTTCTAACTTCACGCAGTAACAGTCACATTTGAAACCACAATCTGATTCAATTAAAGTTGGATTACGGGAACAATAGTCGAGACCCGGGACCAGGGGCTTATTCTAAGTGGCCGGAGTTCTGCAATAATTTTCAAAACATAAATGCAGGCACCAGGCAGCCGCTTTGTGAGACTTAAAAACTTGCGGTTTCAATTGCACCGTTTGCAGATTTTGAGATAACTAGGCGGGTTTCTCCGCAGATTGTTACAATAGGCAATGGGCTTGGAGGAGGTAAAACTTGCCTACATCTTTCATGTTTTTATGAGCTGCAAAACTGTAAGCATTGCTATTTTGTAAAGTAAAAGAATAATAAATATATAAATAAAATAATGAAGTATTCTAAAAATATGAAATATATTAGTAATCATATTGCTTCTTGTAAGTTCAAATTCAAACATTTTAAATACTAGTGGCTCTGTGAGCTGTAGACCTTGCGAGTCTGTATATATCTTTTCAAATTTTTTTTTCTCGACAAACATCCCCAACCCCTTGATGTTTTTTATTTTTAAACTTTATTTTATTTTATTTTTATTTACTTTTAAACTTAATTTTATTTTATATTTTTTATTTTATTTTATATTTTTTATTTTATTATATTGGTTAAGAAATGTGACCTGTAGAGGAAAACAGCCTCGGCGGTAGACCTTGTAAGCTGGCAACCCCCATAACACCGTCATTTTTTAAAATTTCCAAAAACTGACTCGACAAAAATATTTGATTAATTTATCGAACCTGCTCACAAAATTTCACGAGAATCGGTTGAGAAACGCGACCTGTAGAGTGAAACAAACAAACCACAAACAAACAAACAGATGGACATTTGCAAAAGCAAATTTGGCCAAGCTGAAACAGAGACGCTTCGCTCGCTCGGTCAATTAACGAATAGCTACACAAACACAAAAACACATCACCATCATCATCATCTTACATATTATTTTATTTACTACACTAAGAAAGCTTCATAATCTATAAAACTGCCAGTAAATTAAAACAAAAGCAATAGTTCCGGACAAAATGAAAAATTTCTAAATTCGTTCAGCTGTAACAAGTAGGTACAAGTTATATCTCGGAACAAATTAATTTACACCCAAAAAGATTTCAGCTTAATTTACACACAAACATAGGCAAATAAGCACTTTGCTTGACGAAATTCAGGTTTTCATACAGTTGTAGGTCACTGCGAAATTTCTGACACTAGAAATTCTGCAATCTTCGTTATCTGGTTGGTTGACTACATTGAAGAGATACTTTAATAAATTTATCTAACATGAGTACTTGATTATGATTCAGTGCAATACTGGTGAACAAGAAAAGATGTATTTGGCAATATTATTTCTCTTAAATAAATCTTTGATTCATGGAATTAAACAAGTTGTAAAAAAAAATACAGAAGTATTAATATTCTTCTAAGCAAATATTTGATTCCTAAGTCTGAAAACACTTAGGAATTAATTAAAATACTCCTTCTTAGCAACAACTATCAACATTTTAGGCATTGGTCGTGTAAGCTTTAGGAAGAGAGACAAGTTTGATATTATCAACAATTTAAGAAGCAGGGCTATGTAATCCGATAAATTGATACAAGGAAACATTTACAACTTAGTGTAAACATTTGACAGTATACTAGCTTTGTTTTCACAAACTACTATATACATTCAGATTTTGAATATCTTGCCTAAATTTTAAAAACCTACAATCATTACATTATATTTCCCGAACAAAGACTTATTTCAGGAACTCTGAACAACTGGTAGCTGCTCTACTTCTGAGCTAGCGTAACAAGTTATTGTTGCCCAACATTTCCAACTTCTTGGTACTTGAATACGCCCGAGTGAGCTTGGGGGAAATAATAAGCCTAATTCTCGTCATTTTGGGGTGTAATGACATCGTCAAGGGAGAGTTTCGCCGTATAGAGCAAAGGTCAAGGTTGAGGAAAAGCAAAATGGTTATGAAAAGGTTACTTTAATAAATTATTTTGCCAATTGTACGTAAAGCTTTCATGTAGTGTCCATGTTTATTATTAGATTCTATGTAGTTTTGCTGACATGTATTATGACGACATTTAGTCAAAAGAAAAACAAAACATAAATTATTAAAATATAAAATTTACACTAATATTACTGGTATCATTCCTGTGTGTATCATGATCTACTTTGCCGATAATTCGTTTGAAACCGTCAAAACAATAAGGCCTCAAACCGTTGCTATCATAGGTATGTTTAGACATATTTCTAGCGGCGGCGGCTTTGGCGGTTTCTGACGATATTTAAATGTCTGTAGATGAATACCAGCAAAAAATGGGTTATGATTCAAATTGGTCGATTGTACATTTCTCAAATACAAAGCATCAAAACAGACGTAAGCGCAGATGATAGTGCGAATCGAACTTCATCCAACGAACGATTCTCAAAACACTCGACATTATCAGTTAAGTAAATTGATACACTTGTGCCAACAATGGTAAAAAAAAACGAAGTGAAAGAAAGTGGAATACCAGAGGTTGATGAAATATTCCTAGAGAATTTAAATTTGAAATATGTTCGATTGCTATCCAGGATTTTTAACGGAGTAAAGATTGCTTTTATTTGCCTCTGTATAAAGCCAATAGCGAGCTTTTGACTTCAATGAGCGGAGGATAAAGGGTTGGTCTGAAAAATATGAAGTGAACTTTCGTGTAGATTTTGCAATAACTTTTATGTCCACACAAAGGTATAAAATGATGAAATAAAACAGAGATTTCAAAAATATTGGTTTTAAGTCTTGCTTTCTTATTTGCGATAAACTAAAACTTTACGATACTACACGTAAATAAATTTAAGAACTGAAAAATACGTACATAACATAACATACATAATATCACAGAATATAAAAAAAGAAACAAAAACATTGAAAACGCGTCTATCCTCCAACAGGAAGCACATTTTTACTACCTTACAAAGGCGTGGGCAAACAAACCGACGACATGGCGAAGTTTAGCGACGGCAAGACATGCGACATTACACTTCGCAAGATTCCCGCAACAGATGTAATAAACACCACCCACTAGACCAGAAACATAAACGTTATCAAGCACATGATACAACTGCAAGTACATTATTTAGAAGCAGGATCGTGTCACATCGATTCAAGTAGGTGCACGCCTCTGGTCGTAACATTTTTACGAGCTCGAAAGGCTCTTAATCCACAATAATGTGGCCCACGATGTCAATGAGCCCAGTTTTATAGCCCAGACACTGTTGATAAATTAATATTAGCTGTTCTGGCTCAGTTTTGAGGGGAAATTGTTTTTGTTAGTGCGGTAGGTTATGTTGCTAGGACCTTCTTCTTAATCGAGTGGGTTGTGAGGTGCACAACCAATCTTCATAACCTAACAAACCTTAGTATCAGTATGTAAACCTTATAAGGCTCGTGTAACGACTACTTTCGCATAGATAGCAGCTGAACCCGTGACTTAACGTTCCTTCCGAAGCAAGGAATCTTCTTTCTTCTTAGATAAGACTGCAAGGTGTTCTAATAAAACTGGGGAAAATCTTACAATGAGGTTTTTGTTTGACACTGTCCTTATCAGAACTCGAACCTGGAACCTCTGAAATATAGAGTTCTATAAAATTTAATAACATTGTAAAATTTTTAGATATTTTCTAATGTAAAAAATATATACTAAATACCCGTCACAGAAAAGTCTAAATCACGCAAACTTTATTTTAATATCTCTATCAACATTCAACAATCTTTCAAAACCACCTCGAACCTTTAAAACTAAAATTAAAACAAGCCAATTTTCTCACTACATTGTGGCTTACTTTCAACTCGGTTTACATTTTTCATAGGATTTCGATTGGCTCAAACTACCGACACTTTCTCACAATAGTTTCTATTGAATGTCCCGAAAACAAATTCTTGAGGTGATTTCAAGCGAATACACGAATTGTAGAATACACGTACTCTACATGTACATACTACTCCGGGGATATTACGTTTTGAGCTTCACAGGACACGAACTTATAGGTACCTTAAAAATATTTTTAGTACCTATAGAATTTGACGAAGTTTACATTCCACTAAATCGATTCGACGGTTTTTCAATCGCTGGACAATTTGAGATAAATCTAAAAGAACCAATCAATCAGGCATCTTCATAATTTTCCACTATTAGCAGCATTTACAGAAATATGGAAAACTGAGTGACTACTTTATTGTAGTTAATTTTTGTCCCAGTTTGAAAGTGAACAAATAAATACATACTACCTAGCCAAATACGCAGTTTAGTTAAATTATCACTAGACTCGGCACAACCAACATGATAAATTCAATGTTCTTATGAATCAAACGCTTTTTAAGAAATAAGACTAATTGTACAAAGAAAAGCCCTCTCTATCAAAAGCAAAACAAAAACGTAACATCTTGAATGCTCCAAATACATTCATTATTGAAAGCTACATCTGTTTGTGATTAATCACAGCTTAGATGCAGAAGATTATTGTCAAAATACCTCCGCCCATTTGCCGTGATGAACTGATGAAAAGATTATTGGAATCATTTACTTGAATGGACCAAAGAATACGAAACAAAAGCATATTAATAGAAAAGTCAAGAACGTCTTGAGGAACAATGACGAAAAACGGTAAATAAGAGCTCTAACATAGAAAATATGACTTTGTAGATAAAAAAACGCAAACAAGTGATTGTGTAAGGTTTTCCCGTGGGGATAAGACTTTTGCCCGTAAAAAGTATTCTATGTAATCCAAGTTACAAACTATCTCCATTTAAAATTTCATCCAAATCCGTTACTACTTTAAGCGTGAAGGCGGAACAAACATCCAAACATATTTTCACATTTATAATATTATTAGTGTGATCCTTTCAGCAGTGCATTAAAACAGAACACACAAATACATATACTTCCGTATTTATAGTTATATTGGTAATATTACTAAGATACATCGTTTGTCGTGTAAACTAGGCAACGGATATTAAAAACAGTATTCCAGTCAGTCTCTTTTTAGCCGTCAAGTGCAGAAACACACATGTTTCCCTCGAGCTTGGTTTTATCGAGAACAGTTAAGGAGTAAGCTTCTTCAACTGGAGTGGTCTGAAGATTTTCGATAGTAAGAAGCTTTTCTCTCATTAGCAATGTAGTGAAGGTTCATTTTGCTCCTATAAGTGATTACGAATACTTACGTTAAAATTTGATAGGGTTAAGAGTATTACTTATTATTAAACCTTAAGGATTTTATTTGAAACTAATACTAAACAATGAAGATACAAAATCAAAAGTTTAACGTTCTCAAGGGTACTATTTGTATTTTTTTTGGAGAAATAACTAACGACATTAGAATTGCGCCGTGTGGTGATGGCAGAGTAGAATACATTTGTCACCAACCCTACTTACTCTTCCCGTGGGTATCGTAAGTGGCGACTTAGGGACTACACATTGAACAGGGAACGGGCAGCAGCGCTCTCTGATACAGTAACCTTTTAATCTGCGATCTCCAACCCGCCTGCCAAGCGTGGAGATTATAGCAAAACCCTCCACTTAAGTAGAGGAGGCTCATAGTCCAGCAGTGGAATATAACGGGCCGTTGATGTTGATGATGATTAGAATTAAAGATTTGCTGTTTTGCAGAAAACATTTATCATTTCAAAACAAGACGAAACTTTTGCAACACTAAGAATAGTTCATTTTCTTCTTAATCTTATTTTCGACCTCGCAAACCCTGTTATCAGTGTTATAGAGCTGCCGAATGCCACTGAGAAGACTTGTGTAATGGATGACTAGATAGTAGCAGGGACCAACGGTTTAACGTGCCTTCTTAAGCACAGAATTTCAGCCAATCAGGTGATTCTGTTTGCAAAGGCCTAACCAAACAGGGGAAAGTCCAACAAGAAAAAAATGTTTGACAGAGTCTCCATCGGGATCCAAACTCGGTATCCACGTAATGTTATTAATGTTATGTTAAAGTTGATGAAACACGATGTAAAATGCACTGAAACTGAAGTGTCTCGTATCTAATCTAATAATTCTTGTAATCTATTTATATAATAAGAACTCGGAAAAGGCTGCAAAGATTTCGATAAAATTTAGCGTATAGTGTTTCCAGGCACGCAATATCATTAAGATAGATAGGTAATTTTCCCGTCGTCAATAACTAGCCCAGTCGGGAAACCAAGTCTGCAACATCTATTTGATTTTTGGGTCTTGAATTCGAATCTCGACAGACATTTTTTTTTATTTTGTTCATGTTTCTTTTTTGTATGTTATTTACTTATTTATTATTTTAGTTATTTAAATTAAAAAATGACAGAAATTAAATCTTTTTAACCGACTTCAAAAAAGGAGGAGGTTCTCAATTCGTCTGTATTTTTTTTTTTATGTATGTTATTAGATATCTCCGCCAATTGTTAACCGATTTTAATAATTCTTTTTTCATTCGATAGGATTTACTCTCGAGGTGGTCCCATATTAATTTCGTCAAGATCTGATGGTGAAACATGAGGTAAAACTTGGAAATTTCTCAATGGAATGTAGCATTCGCGTCGTTATTCGTCTATTCTTTTAGTCATATCTCAGTCAGTTTTCAACCGATTTCGATGATTCTTTTTTCATTCGATAGAACGTGCTTTAGGGATAGATCCATACCAATTTTGTTAAAATCTGATGATGAAATAGCAAATAAAAGCGGAAACTCCTCAACTGGTAATAGCAACATGCATCGCGATACCGTTGTTGTATTGTAGTTTGTGGTGGAATGGTTGCTAGGCAACGAAATAAATTTGTTTTGTCAGTTTGCTGAAAATCTACGTTTCCCTTGTTCCAAAATTATATTATTCGATTTTATAACATTTTTGGCAACTATGACAGGACAAGAACCTCCTCGGAAATCTTCGGATATTGTATTGGAAATAACAAATAATTTAGCTTCTATGGCCGAGTGGTCGAGTGCTTTACTCTCTTTACGGAGGTTTCGGGTTCGAATCTCGGTTAAGACACTCTTAAACGAAAATGTCCTTGTGAGACTTTCTCCAGTTTAGTTGGGACATTGCTTACCTAGCTTTGGATAATGAAGAAAAATAATAGGAAATGTGTCGAGGTTAGGATTAATTACTTACATAAATTATATTGAATGAAACACTGAAAATCATAAAATAAAAATAATTTTAACAAAAAAATAGAAACCTCCTTCAAATTACCTTATATGGTTATCTCCACTAAAAAGTAACAAATAAAATAACATTTCAGATGGAACATGAAAAAAATATTGCCAATATCCTCAATTAAGTAGATAGGTAGTGTATTAAGTAAATATTTAGAATTTTGTACTTCCTTTTGGAGTCGGTGCCAGCCAAAAAATCGTTGATTAGTCGTGGGAAACTGTTTTAAGTCGTCGTCGTCGTTAAGTCAGTACATATTTCTATATGACTATCAATAAAATTCTTTGATAGTCTATGATATAAATGTTTTGTTGTGCTGCGCGGGATGCAATGCCTCACCCGACCAAATGCAGGGATAACGACAGGAGCGGCTACCAAGAAAGTCCAGGTAGGTTTCATTCGATAAATCGTACGAATTTTTGGCTGGCACCGACTCCAAAAGGAAGTACAAAATTCTAAATATTTACTTAATACACTACCTATCTACTTAATTGAGGATATTGGCAATCTTTTTTTTCATGTTACATCTGAAATGTTATTTTATTTGTTACTTTTTAGTGGAGATAACCATATAAGGTAATTTGAAGGAGGTTTCTATTTTTTTGTTAAAATTATTTTTATTATATACTTTTTCGCAGTCCAAAAGTTTTCCAACAGATGGCGCGAGCAAAGCTCTGTCGCCCAGGTACTATTTATAATCAAAGCCGCAAGCTTAAATCACAATATCGATTACACTCCACGACAGCGGCTTATTATTAAAACGGAACTAAGAATAGAATTCTCCTTACCATACTAAAACCGAGGGTATAAAAGCATACATTAAATTCGCAAAATCAACAGCTTTGAACCGCAACGCAGCTCTAAAGATAATATCAAGAGCAAGTGTTACATAAGTTATGTGATGAATAATAATGCGTACGAGCAAAATTTATGCTGGGGGATGTGTTATGCATGTGAATACACATTTTAGGTTGACGTATGTACTAATTGTAAATCATATGTGTACTACTAATCGTGTAACTGATCGTGTGAAGGAATAGTTGCTAGGTTGATTTGAGTAATTGGTAGATCAAATATGTATTTAAATCGAATATAATTAATCTACTTGATAGGTTAATATTATAGACATTAGGAAACGTAAATAGATTACACGTGTTTCAGTATATCCTTGATAAATTCAAGTTACAATAAAAAATTGCACTATTACACGTGTTCGGAACAGATGACGTCAGACGCGTGCGGTTGGTATTAGTGATGCGTCGTTTTTACTTTACTTTACTTTTAAACAAAGTTTTGTTGAATTTATTTCATCGGAGTTCATTTCCAAATAAAGCCAAAATTTTTTATTCAAATTAAGATTTTTACAAATCATTTTTCGACGTCAAAGCTATCATGGATGGCACGTTCACTACCAGTGTACGCCCTCTGTGGAGAAGAACGGCCAGAAGAAACTCCACAGGAATTGTATCTTTTGTAATTTTATTTTAAAGAATAAAGAATCATGCACGCGTCATAATTACAATGTACTCCGCTGATTTGGAACAACAGTTGACCAGACGTTTGTATCATCTAAGTAATAATTTATCGTATAATAGGCCTTAGAACAAAAAATAGTTTTAATTTTAGTTTTAAATTGGCTATCGGACATATTTACAATATCATCTGGTATTTTATTATAGAAGTGAATGAATGAATTGTTATTTCTAGTATTTATATTATGTATATCAGAATTCTTAGGAAATAGCATTATGTTCTTCCGGACATACAAGATGTTTTCAAATATGTACTGTGAGGATACCGTGAGGATATCAATCTCTTTAAACAATTCCCTTAGGGAATCGCGACCACGCAATTCATATAAGGAACGAATTTTGGACGTTTGTAAAGTATATCTACTTTGTGAATTACTTGCGGTACCCTGGTTTGGGTAACTGGACAGTCAGCGAAGCAAAGATAAAGACTCCGTCTGCGAAGAATATTTTCAGTTTTCACAGTCTCCTTCAAACGGAAACTCAACTTCGACTCGCTTTGATATTTTCACCGTTTTAACACCGTTTATCTTGCGAGACTTACCTGAAACAAAAAAATATCCTTAATGATATAAAAAAACCGGTCAAGCACACGTCGGGCCTAGAAACTTAAGAGGAACCACACAAAAATAATTATATTAAAATTATAAATCTTGCGCCGATATAAATAAGAATGTCAGACTGACTCGTCAAATATTTAAGAACTATTTCGACATAACATAAATAACAATCAAATGACAGTTAATAGATCATTCCATTGACAGACATGTTGCTCGCACGCACGTAACGTAAGCCAATTAATCAAAATGGCGCACGCTCATTTTCCCGCCAATGCCAAATATTCCACGCGATAATAAACCTATTACTACGGGTAATTTATGGGGTGTGGTACAGCTGAATTAATTGCCATATTCATGATGTTATATACCTAAGTGAGCTGGATTAGGATGGTGCAACGACACGAATACGATCCTACTGAATAGATTGGATTGGTTAGCTAATCAAAGGAGATTCTTGGATAATAAACATAAAAAAAATATTTAGACGATAAAGCGAGATAATCTTTAAAATACTATAGTGTGAACTTATCCCACGATTTACATTAGCTAGTAGCTACTACGCAGGCAATGTACAAAACTACACATAGGTGTAATAGAGGTAACCAGCCCGTCAAAAGTAAAAACAAGTACAAAACTGTTGGTAGGATCTCTGCACACATTCAGAGAAGCAGAACTGAACAGTAGCAACACAACTGGTTATTAAATTTGTTGTAGAACTCTCTACCACATATTGTTGAAATGTTTGCTTTGCACTAAAACTTGCGGTAATATTAAATACTGTCTGGGCCATATACCTTCTCTTTGTTTACTTCGGTGGCTAATATTCTGATATGAAGTAATAGTGGCTCATTGATAAAACACTGCTCTTCTCCACAGATTCCGCTATTGTGTTAGTGAACTCACCAAAAAAAATGTAATGACTATTCTAAGTGATGAAAAATATCGATCTAATAAATGACAAATTGATGATGATCACAATTGGATAGAAACAAATTATACGGCAGGTAATACTAACATACTGGAGAATATAAACCATGCGTTCAGGACACGCCAATAATTGTAGAAAATGTTCCAATATGGTTCACATTTCAATATTTTATTTAGTAAACACTCATATAATGCGGCGATACCCTTTTTGAAACACTACATAAACAAATGATTCTTGAAATAAAGTACCAGTCTTCTGATCGAGAAACGAAAGCATGTATCAAACAGCTAACGGAAGTAACGAGATGTCCCCGCCATCTTGTTACAGGCAGATTAAGATGCAAAGATACTCGTATCTAGAACAAAGGAGAACAATGGAACAGACTATCATAAGAATTTGTACTATTCAACGACAATAATGCTCACGAGAATAATAAAGCTGTTAGAACAAGCTATTATATTAAGCTTCGTTCATTCATCACTTTAGCTATCCCTATTATTGCTCAACAATTTCAACTGTACCTACTTATTATAGCGGGAAAAGATTTTGAATGAATGAATGAATGAATATACTTTATTGCACACACAGAAATAATAAATGACAGAGTGGAGATTCATAGTACCGCTTATCCTTAAAATGTGATTACAGAACTAAAATTTATGAGTTTATTTATTAAGGATAGCCAACAAAACATACACTTCAAGCATGTAAAATTGATTAACAAAAGCAACTTAAAACTAATATAACGTGCGCTGTCTCACTTACAGGGTACCACGGCATGCAAAGTATGAATCTTATTTTAATTGGCATCAATTTATAGAAACAAGACTGAAAAAAACAATTGTGCCGGTAACGTTTAAATTCAGTATACTAAACTAATATAACATAGTGCATGCATGTAAGAGATTATAAAATAAGAAAGATTTTATTTAATGTTTTAATCTTTTCTTAGAATGGTGCACAAATTCCAAAGTTCTTAAGTACCTAACTCTAATAGATGGACAAAAAACAATCCACCAAGAATTTACCTATACTTGCATAAAAAAAACTGATAAATTAAATAAAAAATCGAATCTTACAAACGATGCTGCTCCAATCCCAGCAGAATATTCTAATGTACGGCGATCCATAGCAATATTTAGCACCGTGTCCCGGTTTATGTCACTGCATTCAAAGACCAGTCAGTCAACGATTCTAATAATAAATCACCATGTATACAGCAGTTTCGAATGTTACGATGTCGTATATCAAAAGCTGTTTAGTTAAGACACTGAAAAGGTAAGTTAAAAAATAGCAGAACTGGCAAATGCTTTTTCAAAAGTAAACAGGCTGGATATTGGAACGATTAGCCAAAGCTTTGATGTTTTATCAAGATTAAGCAAATCGATTCATCATTATCAACAGCTCACATACGTCCCCACCGAGGGGCTCAGCCCTGCCCTAAATTAGAGCAGTCAGGCCTTAGTCGACCATGTCGGCCCAGTGCGGCCTGTCAAGCAAATCGATTACCAATTTTTTATACGACCAACCTACATGTCTACAAAAATCGGCTACCTAAAGCTCGATCTACAATGGGTCAGATTTCCCGAAAATTAGGCTGTTCGGGAATTCTCGATATATGATTCATGACTTGCAACTCAATAATTCTGATACCAGGGTTTCGGCCATAGACTTTACAATACAGTACAAATTATAATGATAAAAAGTCTGACATGTGAAAGCTTCCTCAACATTTCTACCCGATATATTTCTGTAGCTAAGCTTTATCTGAGCTTGACGTTCTATCCTTACGGTTTCCAACTTAAATATGAAAAGATATTCATGTGATATTCAAACATAGTATTTCAGTTCTATTCATACTGCGATGTTGGGATTTCTCACTCATATTATAAATGCGAAAACTTGGATGTTAGCGACTCAATCGACTTGATGGTATTCAGACTTCTTGGCGCCTGGAGCCTATTCAAAAAATTCAAAAGGATCTATGTGGGTATCGATTTCTTAAGTTTGATTATCTGTTATCTGTGGACAAGTACTCGAGCTATGTCAGAGGCATTAGGGTTTGTATAGTCTTTGACTCAGAATGAAGGCTTACTCAGAAAGACCGTTGCACTGCTTAGCGATACCTACCACGAATAGCAAAACATGTTGCGCATGCAGTGGTATATATATATATGTTGTACACATAAAACACTCAAAATTTACATTAAAAGTTAGATAACGAGTTATGCTAACAATTGTTACGGTCGAAGGACCAGGAAATACCTCATACCAAAAATATATAACGAACTGTCTAAGGATGTTAAGATGAAGTGTGCTACCAAAAATTACTTTAAGAAAAAAAATTGTGAGTGGTTGCTAGACAAATTGAGTAAAACATGTGTATAGTATGCTAAAAATAACAACAATAGGTTAGAATAGAATAGATATATATTTAATGCAGTAAACATAAGATGTGTTTCAGATGTGTAGAAGGGAGTATTTTTCTGCCTACAAACCGCCATGCAGTTTGGCAGATTTTTTATAATAATAACATGTCTTTTTTTGGAAATAAGTCATCAATTCGAAATATAAAATCTCTTCTTCTTTAATTAAAATAAAGTTTTACAGTGTATTGTTATTTTGTGATTTTTTAATGTTTGTTCTAGTCTCAGAGGGACTAGTAAATTTTATTTTTTGAAATATTTGTGCGTAACACAAATAGTGTTAAGTGTTTATCAATCTATCTGTTTCATTTATTTGTTACCATGACATTATCTTCAACATTTTCCAGAAGTTTTGAATAAAATCGAAATCTTCAACGTGACAAAATATAAGGAAATAGATACGATCATTTCATATTAATATTCAGAATTAGTTTCTACACATGCTTGCTGAAGCTTGAATGTCTGTGCAAATTGATTTTCCGTGAAACTTGTAGTTATGCGGTTAGTGGCCGCTATTTCAGATGCGGCAGTAATTATTTCAGCAGGTTCAGATATTTAGTTTCATCTCTTAATGTTGTGATGAATTTATGATAGTTTTATGAGGCAAATAGATACTTACGTATGAGAGGTAATTTGGATTAATTAATTCGTATCTCGAGAGACGAATTTCAAATCTTCGCCTTTTCTACGTAATGTAAGTATCAATTTAAAAATTATTTCTATTAGGCATATTTGTTTTCGAAGAGAAGTTTTTTTATATAGCAATTATTGTTATTGCTATTAGAATAACAAACAGAAAACATTTAAAAAAATTGAAATATTTATTAAAACCGCTTCAAAATTTTTGTTACTGGTAAAAGATGTCGAATAAAGATTTATATTTATCAAGAAGAGCGTAGATGTAAAATTATAAGGTATAACTGGTAGATGCATATTTTTATCGCAGGATTTGTCTTAAAGTCAGTCATGCTGTCAATCGGTTATTCAATGTTTTAGCTGAACAGGCCACATTCTTTTTCTTTTGTCTTTCTAACTGAGTGTTCTTCGAAACAAACTACCGGTGGTAGTTGCCCCCTACTACGGCAGTATTATGCAATGTCAATTAAAGATTGATTTTAATGCAGGTGGAACGGACGAACACAATGGAGAAGAGAAAACGTGCTTTGGTAAGCAAAAACTTGGACAAACACAAACATGAATTTTATATTTCACTGTCTATTCAACTTCTTACCAGGAACAGTTCTTATAAGCTGTTTTTACACGCTAAAGTAAAATAAACTCTACACTAAAGATTTTTAGTGGAGTCTGAAGAATGCACCATTAAAAAATAACTTGCACAAATGTTTATAGTTTCAGGGTAGCTCGAAAGTCACTGCCTATTGTTAACTTGCTGTAAGTCCACCATGACGCTTTTACGACCTCGTCTGCTCGCATACCAGTCAATATAAGGTACAACTAGGTACTACTGTAACTTGAGCCTGCTTACAAAGTGAATTCTGGCTCAAGAGAGTTCAACATAGAACTCAACTTCTAGAAATTGTATCATGAAAACTGCAAAGAATTTAATTTAAATTAACACATTATAAGTCATAATGTTTGTGTATAATTTTGTAATGTAAAATGTGTTTTATTATGTAAGTACTGGAATACTTACTAATCTGTAAAGTAAAATTAAAAAAAATCTGTAACGCGCTTTTGTTATTCAGAGGTAAAAAAAAATGGTATATTTTACATAATACGAGTACATCACTAAATCCTTTCTGAACGATTCAACTTCTTTTTGTTTTTTTTTCTTGTTACAGGGGAGGAGGGGTTTGATCTGACTCTGTGAAAATTTCAACTGTCTTCTGATTGCGGTTTATGAGATAGGTGCAGCCCGCTGACAGACAGATAGACAGACAGACAAACGAACGGACGGACAGCAGAGGCACTTAGTAATAAGGTCCCGTTGGCACCTTTAAAAAGCGACGTAGGTAAAGTCGCGAACGGAAATCTAATAAATAAAATTTACTATATTCTTGTAAACTCCATAGAAATTTTAATGATATTACTCTGGCATGCGGATAGTCTAGTAAAGGTTCGTCGCTTAAACTAATAGTTGACTATTTTAGTAGTTTTTAACCGCACCACAGTAACCGTTAACTGTTTACGACATACAACGTGTCCATCGTAAAGCAGTGTATGGTCAACAACAAAATGGCGCCTTTATCACCAGTAAAGCCTACGAAACTATAGAAACTATAGCAAAGTCATGGGTCAACTGATTTGAATAAAACCTCTTCCAAAACCAACTTTAAATATCAGTTGTATACGCCACACATTTTTATGTACACAATTAGAAAAAGTATGGAATTAAGAACGTGTGATTAAAGAAACACCTGTTGATATAAGTACAACTTTTGAAATACAAACAAAATTGTACTTCAATACCTACTCGATTTTTTAATAATAATAAATTATTAAATCCTACATCACCTTTGAGTTAAAATTCAAAGGCGATGTTTTTATTATAAAGTTAAAAAATAACGCGAAGGGTAAATATATCATCAAAAACAGCCGAACCGGGTAACGCAATCCTACCTCATTTGCGCCCGCCCGCATGCCTGTCTTCCAATATTTACTTGTAGCATACAATTCTTCGCATCGTATATTTTACTTAAATATTGTAGCACGAATAAATACATACGGAAAAAGGATATTGTAACAGGGTAGGCAAAAGCCCTACAGTGGGGATGTGATATATGAGCTAACAATAAAAATAACAACCAAAAAGGACTCCGCTACAAAAAAACAGACTAAAAATTACCGTGACCAACACTTAATTACGCTGAACTGAAGCAGGCATACCTATTTAAAAAAAAGTCAAATATTAAGAATTTATTTATCCATTATATAAATATTGTTTTATTTCAGGCGAACCTTCATCTACCGAAAGCTAACCTGAACCTATATCCTGCGATGCGATGTAATTTTGAAAAGGAAAATAACTGATTTTGTAAGTGTCATCTTCCTAATGACCTGTAGTCGAAAGGTAATGGCAAGAGTTGAAATGTTATACCCTCTTTAACACCATTTGCTATTAAAGGCATGTAGGAAAATAACAGGGTTATTCAACCTCTTGGCTTTAACCATAAACCCTATGAAACTGAAATAGCGCTTCATCTGTTCACTGACACTGATTTACAGCTCCATACTAACCCGCTAAGATCCTTATACGTATTCTTAGCACACTCCGAGTCACAAAGATACATAATATAAGCTTAGAACAGATAAGAGAGGTCCAAGCTTAGAAATGCACTGACTTAAGAGAAGCCACGGACTTGGTAGAAGAGAAAACTTAGTTAAAAGTAAATATAATCGTTTTCATAAGAGTAGATAATAGGAAAAAAGATTAGGCAGGAATAAACCTGTTTATGTAATCCGAAACGAAACCATCCGGTAGAGGACCAAGGTAGTTGATATCGTCCAGAAGTGTAGCAAGCTGAAGTGGCAATGGGCTGGCCACGTCTGTCGCAGAACCAACGAGCGTTGGAGCAGACGGGTTCTCGAATGGAGACCACGTCTCGGGAAACGCAGTGTGGGAAGCCCCCCTGCTAGGTGGACTGAGGAAGGTCGCTGGTGGTGGCTGGATGAGGAAAGCGGGTGATCGCGCGCTTTGGTGTGCTCTTGGGGAGGCCTACGTCAAGCAGTGGACTGCAATAGGCAGATTGATTGATTGACACTCGTTTAGCTTTCAATATATTGCTGGAAAATAGATTTTGGATACATCATACTCTTTTAACAAACTACAATGAAGAGTGTACCTATATTCTACAGAAAGAATTGAACATCTTTTGAAAGAGCAGCTTGTCTTTCTTCTGGAAGTTGTAATAAAAGTATTCTCCTCGAAAGTTTCTTCAAAACATCGAATTTACAGCTCGATTCTCCAAACATCAATTAACAAAGTAACTGGCAAATAATGGATTGCAGGGACACATATTTCTTTTCGCCATAACTTCATACGATTTAGTATTAGACTAAAACTCTTTGTTGCAGACCAACAGTAATAATAACCGTGCGAAGTCACCTTCTAATACAATCTGTGGCAAAGACGAAGCCGTGACTATTCAGTTGTCAGCAAAATCTGACAAAGCCAAAGATATGATATTTCTTTTAAGGAAGGGTACCACATGACGAGTGAGTAGAACTTTTGACACATTATTCGTATCAGATGGTATTCAGAGCACATATAGTGATATGATGTCTCGTTTCAATGTTGCGTCCCCAATATCATAACTGGGTAGAATACTGAACTCCCTATTCATTCGTGTCACAGTCGTTTTTATTCATTTCAGTGAAATATTATACCGGTGGGGTGCTTTTGTTATTATTTCTGCATCATGTAAGGTATAAACAAACATACAGAAGAACAATATACAGAAAATTCTTTTAAAATATTTTAGGTTTGAAAAGTCCAACAGATATAATGAAATGAGATTAAGAATGGACACATTTAAAGATAAAAATCTTAACAAAGTCCTACACACGTTTTTCATATTGAGATAACTGTAAGTGTATAATCCCGCACGAACGAACAATCTACGGACAAATTAACCAATAGCAGAGGAATGTATGGGAATATATCCCAACCATTCACGCTCCGTGCAGGACCTTTGAATTTCTCCCAGGCGTACGCAGGTGGAAATAAAACATCGTCCAAAGCTGTTTTACCAAACCAATTCTTAAAAACTGCCTCATTAGCAAATACAGTAAATACTAACCTACTCGTACAGTGCTAATTGGAAACTTACCGAGAAAACCAACATCCTTATTAACAGCAAAAGTAACTTGCATCCCAAGACATGCAATTACTGCAAGTTTACCGGTACACATACAGCGAGTGTTGATTTTATGCTAATAAAGAGTTAAAACAAACACAGACTGGTTTTTGGTATCACAGTCGAACCCTGTGAGTCGAGTGCAAGGTGCAAAACCTTTATCACCCATACAGTATAGACTTACGGGATAAAGACGCTTCATAAGAAACCGAAGATAATGAGTGTTTTCAATGGGTTCCGATTTCCACCAACAAAAAAATATTATAGGTCCAAAAGTCGATAGAATTAAACCAACTTGACCAGGTAAACAATACTTTTTAAGTACAACAGAGGGTAAATAGCATTACGCGCGGCCTTTGTTAAACAATGCTAATAAGTATTTAACAGTATAAACAGAGAAAAATGAAGTAGAGATTTAATATTTTAATAAAACACGCGTGAATGATTTATTTAAATTACTAAGGTCAAACAATCAAGATGTTGTTTTTGGTATACATATCTATATAGTAGTGTTGAAGATAATTAAAATGAAAACCAGAAATTAACCGTCACCGCTCTCAGAATCATTGGCGAAATAAAACCAAATTGTTTATGAAAACCACGATTCAACTATTGTCAAACAAAAACGACATCCTCAAAGGAAGCGTAATTCTAAAGACTATTTCTGTAAACCACGTTTCACACTCCAAAACTCACATCAGATGTAGTTCATATGTTCCCTACATAACCATTAGGGACGATTGCATAGGTCTGAGCAGCCACGTAATCATATGGCGAGACGAGCTCGTGTGCACAGCCCTTAATTTGCAAACGTAAAGGCGGGACATATGTAGCGCTGTATTATCTTACTTGATTATAAAAGAACGGACTCGTTTGAGATTTATGTTTCGGCTGTATGGAAAATAGCGCTACATTACTCGTATATGTAAAGATAAATTAATATTTTATTCATTACGTACATTTTTTCATAATATACAATTTCAAAAAAAAAACCGAATGGTTATTGACTATTTTTGGTTTAATAATAAATAAAAGATTGAAATATTCAATATGGTGTTCTAGTTTTAGCTTTGAATAGTGATTTTCATCCGATAGAAACAATGCAACATTTTGCTTCTTTTCTAATTGAGGCAAAATAAAAAATATAAATAAAATGTCCCGCAAAAATATAAACCCATCCCAACACTAACGACGACGTTCGTATTGAATGGATACAGCTCTTTTTACGCCGCAAGCTTTGATGTTCAAAATGTAACGTTTTTGAGACGCTGCCTGTTGTGGTGGGTCGTTTTTTTTATTTTCACGAGCTTGTCTGACATTCTGTTGCGTAAAAGGGTTATATTCATTGTGCCGGTGATGAGGCTTCTCAAAAATTTCCTTCTAAAGAGACCAGTACGAAATGTAAACCAAAATTCAACAAAGAAGATAAAGTAAATAAAGCATATAATTAAGAAAATGAGCGATCTTAGAGCACTTGTATGAAATTTCTTCTCACATTTAAATCGCCAAAAAGGGACATTGAAATTTTTATGGACTATTTAAACATTAAATTTGTTTTTATTATTCTTTTATACTATAATTCTCAATTCACTTCGCACCTACAAAAGTCAATAAATTAATGACTAGTCTTTTTAATATAAAAATAAATATGGAACTAGTTTTAGAATGGTTTTTGATTCGTGACGTAGAACACACAAATCTCAGAATGAAATTGCACACGAAGCTAAAGAACAAAATGGTTCCAGTAATAAAGAATGAGAAATAAGGTGATTCAAGTAATGTAACGATTTCTTTTAAAACTCCCATAACGACTTTTATACATGCGACGTAACGTAACCTTTAAAGTAAAGTAATATCCAGCAGACGTTACGTTATTATGGAAAAATTTACTTCTAAGGTACCTATAATGTATGTTTATTAAATTACAACGAAATAATTTGAACTGCTGCTGTTACACCATACCGTCCAGTACATCATAAAATAAACATAATTTGTGATTCTGGTAACATATAATCATGGTAATTAAATATTCGCAGCGGAAGCGAGTTAATTTGTTAGTCATAAAATCAAAAAGGGTTGTCAAATTTTTAATAGTATGGAAGACTGCAAAAAGCCCACGAAATATATCAGCCTAATATGTTTAGCATTACGAGTATAGAACGTGCTTTTTTAACTTATTTTCATGGTTACAAATGAAACTAAAAACTTGAATGTGCTCTTTATTTTTATATAAAACTTCTATTCCTAACTCAGTGATAAATCGAGACAATTAACATCAATCGCTTCTCTCAAACACCTGGAGCCAACCCTGTTTTAGAACAAGAGTAATAAAAACCAGAATCTTAGCAATGAAAAATTGCATCTGATTTACATTCCCGCATCTGGTCGGCACAAGCAGTAATAAACTTGCGATGCGTAAATTCGTTATCGCTACTGAAATTATATGAAATTAAACTGGTCGTTGGCAAAGATAAAGATAAAGACCCGATGTTCCAATTGGAGATCAAAGTCTTTTTGTGGAAAAAGACTACTTGGATGACGCTGCAAATTATTAGGTTGTAAAGAAGCAAATATTTGATTGAAGGATATTGAGACGGTGGATTTTTGCAGAGGTGAATGAGTTGTTTAGTTTTTAAGCAATGCGTGGAACACAAAAGCATAGTAAAAAGAAGAAAAAATAATGTCTGTTACTAAACTTTGCCATGAAACCATTCCACCATCGAATAGTCCATAAAATGCGATCAGACAATAAAAACAATATTGATAGCCTAAGAGACCTAATGGATATTTTTGGGGAGCAATTTTCCCAAATGCCTAACATTAATTGAAAGAGTGTGGGGCCGGGCGTTAAGTGATCCAAAGTGCTGTAATGGGTTCCGGAATGGCGCCTCCCGATATACGGACAAGGACAATAATGTCGGGTCTGATATGTATATCTGACCTTTGAATGCTGTTTTTGAATATATAGGTTTTCTTGAAAAGACGTTATGATTTAAATTGCATAACATAACATAACATTTCTGTATAGAAAATAATAATATGTTTACTTTAAAAACACAAATAACATTAATCAAAATTTCTGGAAATTTTTATTTGTTGAATAGCTCTTCGAATAGAAATATGTAAATTTAGTTAAAATTTAAAATTCATTCCATTCATGGTCCATTTTGATGACCGTTTTAAGTAAGATAGAACACAAAACCAAACTGACCAAGTTTACAACTGAAGCCTTGCGTTCAGTTAAAGTTCAAGATAAAAACTATTGAAATAACTCCCTCTGGTTCAACAGTTAACGGTTAACTGCAGTTATTTGCATGTTTAACTTCAGCGTTAATTACAGCTACTCATTTAAATACGAAATGTTTAATGGTTCATCGTGTAATAGATGTTTGACAGGTCCAGTAAATTACTTAAGTTACTACGAAATATAAAACTTAATACCAACCTTCTACTTGAGGTATATGAATGTCACCGTAAGATTGTGAACGCCGTTAGTTTATAATCTTACTCGCTATATTATAAACTTACGGAAAATTATAAACTGAAACCAACCATTTACAATTTAAAGTATTATTTCTCGTTAGTTTATAATCTTACGATGTCAAACCGTCAAATTGTGAACTGATCAAAAATTGGCATACTACGGAACGCACCTTGCACGCTGATTGGTTAAACGTTTGACGTGTCCAGCGTGGCTATTCTTGGCTGTCATTCTGGAGGTAGCTACTGCCAAAACCCACGGTTCACAATTTTACGGGTGATAAAATCCGACAGATTATGAACTCTGCATCTTTGTTTACAATTTGACGGTTTGACATCGTAAGATCGTATTATTTCTCGTAACTAATGAGAAATAATACGTTAAATTGTAAATGGTTGGTTTCAGTTCACAATTTTCCGTAAGTTTATAATATAGCGAGTAAGATTATAAACTAACGGCGTTCACAATCTTACGGTGACATGAACATTCTACAGATTGTTAATGCTTTGTTTTTGAATTTTAGAGCTGGACCTGGATCTACGTGCTCGTTCCTAACAAAGACAATCATTTCCTACAGTACTGCTGTACTTTTTCCGCTTTTTATGATACCCGTCAGAACACTAGAAGATAAAGATATAATAAATAGGTACATATTTATACAAAGCAGTATTAATTGGATTGTTTTCAATTAATATTTTTTTATAAATTATTTAGGTTTTTTTTGTAGACTATCTCGAGAGATTTCCAAATTATCTTCTACATAATGTTAGCCAAACGATATTTGTAAACGAAGACATATCTCCAGAGATGTCGGCGAGATGACCATGTATTTATTATTCTTTAGAAAAGCTATAATTGCGAATTTGTCACTTGTGATAAGAACTTTATAATCAGAATCAGCTACGTTGTCCATTTTGAAAAGTATCTCTTTGACTTGTTTTTTTGTCTCTTCTCTTCATCTTGCAAATTTTATACTTCCTTGAGCTAGACTACGTTTTAAAGCTTAAGCCTGAAAAGAAATCCTTAACAGGGAACCTAAAGCTAGGAAAATTTCATAAACAGAATTTTCATTTAGCCACCTCGCGTACAAATTACTGCATACATGCTAGGCATTTTCCTGCAAATGTTAATGTTTTGTTAGCAATTAAAAAAAAAACCTGGCAGGAACGGAGCTACGTGCTCATTAACCCCTGGCTTTGCAAGCCTCCTTGAAAGGAACAGGGGGGAACTAGGTCGGAGTGGCGCCACATTAATGTAAGAAAAGGGGCGTTAGAGTCAAACCATTAAGGTTGGTAGTATTTTTTTAAGTCGAATTGTAGGCAGGCACATTTGTTGACTTTTGCCTTTTTTCCTGCATGTAGAACTACAGTAATTATATCAGCACAATACATGTTTTTTTCTTACATTCATGAATAACATTTTATTTTGCAAAATTTTTGCGCATTGGACCACTGCACAAATTATCACTATCAAACAGAGGAAATGCATTAGTTAGGGGCTCGTTTTATAAAACTAAAATTTCATTAAACTCATATACGTCCCACCGAGGGTTTTAAGCTGAGCCTGAATTGTGACCGAGGAAACCTGCGCACACCAGCGAAAAAAAATCAAAATATGTTGTATGTGAAGTCGATCAACCAGCTAAAATTTATTACCTATCTCATCTTGGGCGTATGCCGGATCGACACCATTGTGTAGCTAATATAGGTATTTTATAGGCCTAATATAATATATATGTCACCGTAAGATTGTGAACGCCGTTAGTTTATAATCTTACTCGCGATATTATAAACTTACGGAAAATTGTGAACTGACACTAACCATTTACAATTTAACGTATTATTTCCCGTTATTTTATAATCTAACGATGTCAAACCGTCAAATTTTAAACAAAGGTGCAGAGTTCATTACGTATCTGTTGGGTTTTATCACCCATAAAATTGTGAACATTCCCTGATTGGTCGGCAACGCACTTCAACGACTACAGAATGACAGCCAAGGATACTCGTAGCCGCGCTGGACACGTCAAACGTTTAACCAATCAGCGTGCAAGGTGCGTTCCGTCGCATGTCAATTTTTAATCAGCTCACAATTTGGTTTGACATCGTTAGATTATAAACCGACGGGAAATAATACGTTAAATTGTAAATGGTTGGTGTCAGTTCCCAATTTTCCGTAATTTTATAATATCGCGAATAAGATTATAAACTAACGGCGTTCACAATTTTACGGTGACATATATAAAAAACAACGAGTTACAAAATTATAACTGTTCGTCGACGCAGTTTGAGAAATGTTTTGTTTATTTGAGAGCGAATTTAGCCGGCTTTCACCAGGCGAGTTTCCAGTTTATACCAGTTCAGACTTGTTTGTTGTGTATTGTTTGCAAATGCATTTAATTGTAAATCTGAAACTTCAACACAGATAGTCTTTTCCTGATGTCTGGACTCCTCTTTTTTATTCTGAATGATGGTAAGTAGATGTACAATATTTTATTGATTTTATTCGTTTAAGTTTAAAGACCAAATAATTATTTACGAATCTGTTTATATAAGTTACCAAAAAACACAAACATAAAGAAATTAACCCAAATTACCTACAACTGAAATAACCACGAACGATCTCTAAATAGCTGATATCCGAGAACCCGTCAAACGGCATAAAAATAAGACAAGGAGGGTTCCACAGCTCTACTACGGAAATTATGTGAGTGGTGTAGGAAAAAATCTGGAGACGCATTTTTATTCACTCGTACTACTTTTACGTGCGATGAAGAGAGCTATGCTCGGAGTCTTAATACGTGATCAAATCAGAAATGAGGAGATACGTAGAAAGACCAATGTCATCGACATAGCTTTCAGGATAAGTAAGTTGAAGTGGCAATGGGCAGGCCATATAGCTCGAAGAACTGATAACCGATGGGGAAGAAAGGTTCTCGAATGGCAACCACGGGCCGGAAGGCGTAGTGTTGGACGGCCTCCCACAAGGTGGACAGATGACTTTGTGGAAGTTGCTGTGCGCCGGTGGATGCAATAGCGCAGGACCATTCACGGTGGAAACCTATGGGGGAGGCCTATGTTCAGCAGTGGACGTCTTTTGGCTGAGATGATGATGATGATGATGACTTCTTTCACATTCGAAATCATGACAAACGTATACAATTTCCTAAAATTCTTAGTTTTGTAAATTAATTCTGAGAATACTGCAATTTCGATTTCTACTATAGGCCTATCAAATTTAAAGAAATTGACAGATCAGTTGCTGACTTTCCACCATCTTGTCATTGAACGTTCCGTTAGACAGAAAGGTTTGCGATTGATAATCGGTTTTTAAAATTTGTATGGAATGACAGTTCACCGTTTTTAAATTTTATACGTGAAATGAAATATGTTTGGAGATTAAGTTATAATCAAGTTATAATGGCAACACAGTATTCGAAAGGCTCAAAAATGCGAAAATACAACATCATTCGAAATGAATTACGTGTGTGAATTGTATTCGAATGTGGAAATTCACTACGAGTGAATCAAAAATACGTCTCCTGGCTCGTTAACTATACGCGGTGGAGCGTAGTAGGTCCGCAATGAGGACTCACGGTGCGATAAGGATTCAATTCTCAAGCGATTTGAGGAAGAAAGATAATAGTTTTGAAGTTGAATGTAAAGTGTCAAGTGCAAGTGAAAGAAAAATTGGAATAACGATGAAGAAAGCAATAGAGAAAAGTTTATTTCTTATAAATGAAAAAAATAAAGAACAGAACGTCAACGGTTAGTAATGAACAAAATTCAACTTTTAAATAATTCATAAGAAAAAAAAGTTCAAATAATCTAGAAGCGTGCTCGTTTGTTAGTATCGAAATATCACTTTGATTGCTACATTGCTAGGTTTAAGCCTAAGGCATGGTTTATACAGGAGTAACGAGGCGATGACTTAAGGCGGTGGCGGGTAGTCAAAATAACTCAATATAAACCTTAGTACTGAGCATAGAGTCTGGCGCGTCATTTTGTGGCGGTGGCGCGTCACTTAGTTTTGTCGTAATTTTACTTACGACAAAAACGACGCTATGCTCCGTACTATTAAAGTTTATATTGTGTTACTTTGACTATCCGCCACCGCCATACGTCCTCACCACGTCACTTGTGTATACCTGGGCTGATTGATAACTGGCCGAAACGACGAACTTAAAAAAATGATACGCAAAAAAAAAATATTACATTATATTTTGGCATCTTTTTGAAAATAGAACGCCAAATTTGAATTTAATTGAACTGGTGGAATTTGTTTGATAGGACGTAGAACTTTCTCTGTCGTAAATTTTCTTAACAATGGAAAGAAACGAAATTCGTGCGGTGATAAAGTTTTACGTTTTAAAACAGAAAACAGCAACCCAGATTAAAACCAAGCTAGACAGTGTTTTAGGTAATTCTGCTCCTGCGATGAGTACAATTCACACCTGGGTAACTGATTTTAAACGTGGAAGACAGAGCTGCGAAGACGCCCACAGGTCTGGCCGTCCAAATGAAGTCACGAATCCGGACATGATAAAAAAAAATCACAAAATTGTATTGAATGATCGGCGCTTGAAGTTGCGAGAGATAGCAGAGATGGTGAGCATTTCATCTGAACGCGTTTTTAATATTTTGCAGCAACATTTGGGAATGAAAAAGCTTTGCGCGCGATGGGTGCCGCGTTTGCTCACTGTTGACCAAAAGCAACGTCGAGTGGACGATTCATCGGAGTGTTTGGCGCTGTTTAACCGAGATCCTAACGAGTTTTCGCGGCGTTATGTAACAGTCGATGAAACCTGGATACATCATTATACTCCCGAGACAAAAGAACAATCTAAGCAGTGGACTGAGAGCGGAAGACCTGCGCCGAAGAAAGCAAATACGGTTTTGTCGGCCGACAAAGTGATGGCGACTGTTTTTTGGGATGCTCGAGGGATTATTTTAGTGGATTATCTGCAAAAATGAAAAACAATAAATGGAGAGTACTACGCAAGCTTGCTGCAAAAATTAAGTGAAGAAATCCAGAAAAAACGACCACATTTGGCCAAGAAAAAAGTTTTGTTCCACCATGACAACGCACCTACACACACGTCAATGGTTGCAGTCGCCAAACTCCATGAATTGCGGTTCGAATTGCTACCGCATCCACCCTATTCCCCGGATCTGGCCCCGTGTGACTTCCACTTATTCCCAAACCTGAAGAAATGGTTAGGTGGCCAGAGATTTTCATCAAATGAAGAAGTCATTGTTGCCGTGGACGTGTATTTTGAGGGGTTGGAGAAAACATTTTATCAAACTGGTGTAACGGCATTGGAGAAGCGCTGGACTAAATGCATCGAGGTAGAAGGAAACTACGTTGAGAAATAAATTTATTTTAAATAGATTTTTAAAGTTTTTCTTTGTCGTTTCGGAAACTTATCAATCAGCTCTCGTATACCGTGCCTAAGTCATTCGTGCTAGTTCACATCTTTTCTATTTCCCTTCCATCATGTCTGTCTGCGCCATATCCGGCTGTTACACTCTGTATATCGCGAATGCCTTCTTTATTTCCTTCGCTAGATTGATTGCAAGGGTGTTCAAAGATCCTTAATGTATATATATATATAGGTATATATTTTATATTTACACCTACTAAAATTTGTAGCTTCTGATATCCTCTGAAAACGTAGAAGAAAAAGAACCGACAATAAGGTGATGAAAAAACAAGTCGGACTACAAATAGACAAGGCCAGTGCTAGTTTCCGAAATCCTTAAAAGAAGCCACTATTCAGTAGAGCACTTATCTCGCATGATGAAAGTTAACCTGAAACTACAATTTTTCAAAGCATTTCAAAGGAATATTCCAGCACATTTTCAAGTGGGTAGTAAGTAAAATTTCACGTTATTTACTTCGCAATAGAGAGATGAGCAGTAACCATATCGGTTTACGATGGCGTAGACTCGAATCAGAAGAGGGATATCGATTTTATTCATATCCTCGCGGCTTAGGGCTCCCACTAGGAATATAGAGCCTTCGTAAAACTGTATCGGACGATAAAACCGGAATAACGCAAGGTAACAGTTTGAAGGAATAAAAAACATAGTGGGGCGTTACGGAACCATGTTTCGTTTGGTGTATAATGGTTATTATAGAAGTGCCACTTGAACATTTTGCTCTTGAATCTCAAGTAATATTTTTGAAAGCTTACTATAATCGAGAATCTGTTTTAATTGTTTCAACAAAGCTCTCTCCTTCTTTTATACGACCCTGCCCTGCCCTGTTTTTAGGGTTCCGTAGTCAAAAAGGAACCCTTATAGTTTCGCCATGTCCGTCTGTCTGTCCGTCCGCGGCTTAGCTCAGAGACTCTCAGTACTAGAAGGCTGTAATTTGGCATGGATGGATATTCATATTAATCATACAAGAATAAAACCCTAAAAAGAAAATTAGGGTTCCTCTGGTACATGTGAAGTGGGTGTTATTACAAGCTTTTATTTAGTTTCACCTGTCCCGTTGTCTGTCTGTAATCAAATCTTGCAAGTTAAATTTGATCCACTTCCCAGTTTCCGATTGAGCTGAAATTTTGCATTCATGTATAAATCGGATGACAATGCAATATTATGGTACCTTGGAGCTGGTCTGATGATGGAGACGGAAGGTGGCCATAGGAACTCCTCTAATACAGAACACAACCTAGTCGTGTTTGGGCTCGTTAGATTTGTCTTAACAAGATCTTTAGCCATACGTGATATTCAGGGTCTCATGATGGAGCCGGAAGGTGGCCACAGGAACTCCTTAAATACCACAACACAACCTAGTCGTGTTTGGGCTTGTTGGTTTTGTCTTAACAAGATCTTTAGTCATACGTGATGTTCAGGGTCTCATGATGGAGCCGGAAGGTGGCCACAGGAACTCCACAAATACACAACATAACTTAGTCATGTTTGGGCTTGTTGGATTTGTCTTGACTAGATCTTCAGTCCTACGTGATGTCCAGGGTCTCATGATGGAGCCGGAAGGTGGTCACAGGAACTCCACAAATACACAACATAACATAGACGTGTTTGGGCTTGTTGGATTGGTCTTGACGAATACTTTGATACTAAATGGTAACCAGAGTCTGATGATGGAGCTAGAAGGTGGCCATAAGAACTCCGTAATTAAACGACGCAACCCCACCGAGTTTGGGCCCATTTGATTTGTCTTGACGAGTACTTTGATACTACATGATAACCAGGGTCTGATGATGGAGCTGGAAGGTGGCCATAGGAACTCCGGAACGACACAACTCCATCGAGTTTAGGCCCATTTGATTCGTCTTGTCGAGTACTTTGATACTATATGGTAACCAGGGTCTGATGATGGAGCTGGAAGGTGGTCATAGGAACTCCGTAATTAAACGACGCAACCCGATCGAGTTTGCGCTCATTTGATTCGTTTTGACGAGCATCTTAGTTGGCGTGAATATGCAACTCCAACAGATTTGGGAAAAAGTTCGTTCCGTTTGTTATGAATGTGGATTATTATATGTCTGATTGATTAGATGGATGCCCCAATGCCAAGGTGAGCACGTGCCGAGGGCTGAATGGTATGAGAGTGTATAAACATTTCATATCGCTAACGTTGCGCCTCAGGGTACCAGGGCGAACCCTGTTGTACTGAAGCCCTTAACCCTCTACAATGGACCTCGGCAAGGATGGCATTCACATAATACAGCCTAAATCAATTCAATTTCCTGCTAAATTTAATTACGGCACAGCTGAAAGAAGAATGCTTCGGATTGTCTTGTCTTGGGCTTCAACTGTGCACAAAATGCAGGGAACTACTGTAGATCATGCTGTTATTTATCTAGGCTCTAAATTATTTGCTGCTGGTCAAGCTTATGTGGCTTTAAGCAGAGTTAAGTCTTTAGCAGGACTTCGAATCGAAGAACTTGACTGCTCCAAGTTGACTTCGAAGAAACCTTGTAATGTAAAGAAATGGATAGAATGAGAAATGTTACAAATAACTAACTTGTGATTACATAACTAATTTAAACATTAGTTTACCCTACTACAAACAAAAAAAAATGAAATATTTAAATATAAATAAAATACATAAACTTTAAGTGCTCAAAGCAGCACATTATTATGTGAACGTACTACGGACTACATAACGGAAAAACGCTGCTACGCGCTACTAACTACGTCGTAGTAAATCTCGAATTAAACATACTAAAAGTTAAAAATAAAATTAAAGAAAAAAAACCTTTTTTAAAAACAAGCTTTTATTATTTGGAAAATGAACTAAAAAGTTAAAAATAAATTAACTCTAATTAGAAGTATAACACTTTATAAGTTCATTGTAACCTTTAACGATAATTAAGCTTCTTTGTCTACGACAAAATAATTCTATATCGTAATCATATATTTTTAACACCAAAACTTTACACCTTAATTATTAAATCTTCCCGTTTTTATTACAGTCTCAATTTTATAAATAATAAAAGCGTGTTACATTTTGATGGTATAATTAAGCTATCACAATGTAACACGCTTTTTTATTTATAAAATTGGGACTGTAATAAAAACGGGAAGATTTAATAATTAAGGTGTAAAGTTTTGGTGTTAAAAATATATGATTACGATATGGAATTATTTTGTCGTAGACAAAGAAGCTTAATTATCGTTAAAGGTTACAATGAACTTATAAAGTGTTATACTTCTAATTAGAGTTAATTTATTTTTAACTTTTTAGTTCATTTTCCAAATAATAAAAGCTTGTTTTTAAAAAAGGTTTTTTTTCTTTAATTTTATTTTTTTATTCACGACTACCTTATAGTGTGAGGTATAATTAAATTTGTTTTTTAAAAATAATGGGGGTTTGGTAAAAACCACTTTTCGATGTTGGTGTACATTTCAGAAATATTTAGCTTTAAAGTGCTTATTTTTGTTAGAGTCAATTTCTCCCCCAAAAATGTGAAAAATTTCACGGTAGTAGTGTGAATTTAAAAGGAAAATTATCAACATCAAGAAGCTTTACAGGTTATCGAATATTAGAGCCACTTATAAAATGTACTTTACAAGCAAGAAATTAGGTAAGTAGGTACTACAAAAATCATAGAAAATATTTTGATGAATGTTAACTGACTTAAACAGGTAGGTAAGTACCTAAGTAGTATTGAACAACTTACGGAACCCTACACTTTGCGTAGCCCGACACGTGCTTGGCCGGTTATTTATTTATAGTTATGAAAATATATTAATGGGTGAGGACAATAACGCCTCGGCACAAATAAATATAATACAATGATACTAACTTTGATAATCTATACGTTAACTTATACAAGACCATACACCATTTAACTAGGTGTAGAATACATCAGTCTTATTTATAAAGGTAGACGAAAGTACGTTTTAAAAATAGTCAAAATGATGAAAGATGAATATTTTTGTCTATTTGCACATATCAAAGATAAAAGAGATATAAAGTCATGGTTAAGTAAATATTTTCTATTATGGAAGGATAAATTTGCGTATGAAGTTACGTACGTAAAAAAACTCGTAGAGATAACGTTTTCTTTCCATTGAAATTGCGTGTTCTGTTTTTGAACAGTCCCCTTTCTAGTGCAGGGGTGTATTTTAAACAAGGTAAAAAATCTGAACAATTCCTCCAGCACTGAAGTGGCAAACGCAACGGCATCCTTTGTCACCAGATCCAATTTTGCGCTTGAGTGAATATGAAATACTATGTTCCGACGGACTGACTGTTGTTCCAGTCTATTCTATACTATAAAGAAATTTGAAGCCATTGAAAAGGCTTTGTATTCACCTATTATGAGTTTTTTGTGATTCGTGAGCTTGAACAATTGATAGAGAAATGTAGGGCATTTTGCAGTAGAATATTTTGATTTCGGACAGGTTTTTGGCGAAGTAAAAGTCAGATCAAATTAAAATTCCTTTAAATCTTAAGGACATAGTAAATAGAGTTAAATCTAAGATTAGACAGAACTGACAACTAATAACAATACAAAAAAAAAAAATCTAAAATATAATAAAAAAGAACTGATCAGATATTTCACAAGGGAAGTTCTGGTTATAATTTGTTTATATCTGACCTAATTCATATTTTTTGAGAAAGTTGTTTGGTTTTACACATAACACATTATCGCATATATAAGGTCTGAACATACTCAAAAATCAAAGTATGATTAGAGTACAGCCGCAAGCGCAAGCCGGGATGCGAGACTGCAGAATATAAACATCCTTAGCTTCCTGCAATCTAAAACTAAATTACAATCGAAGATGTCGGCGGCTGGAAACGATTTTTACGAAAATAAATGTTCTCAGTTTTAACATACTTTTTTAAAATACGAGTATTCATCTTTATAATATTATAAAAAAATGTCATTGTAAGATTTGAACGAATAAATAAATTAAACATACGACTAATCTACTACACACAGACACAAAAGAGAAAAAAGTAATAAAACTTCTAAGAATGAACTTGGTGGGCTTGGGAAGCACAGTGCTCGTAATATTTGATACATGCATGAGAATGATAAATTTTTAATTCACTATTTAGAAACCAAAATTCTAAAACAGATTTGGCAAAGAGCGGAACACAAAATACAATGACCTTACCCCACAGGTAGTTTGTTTTCTGCGATTATGTACACAATGTTTACTTTACCAAAATTAGTACTGCCCCAAATGTCTCCTTTCCCATTATGACCACTTTCCCAAGAAAGTCAACCTTTCATAAAAAGTTCACATAAAATGAAAAACAGAAATCGTGAATAATTCAATGTTTATAATACAGTTATGCATTTTTATAACAAACTTTACTAAAGCAAAATCTATTTTTTTCCATACATACAATACATAATATGAATTCACATCCAACAAAAAAGTCACTGAACTAAATCTAAATTTTCTCTTTAACGGGCAAATATCAGAAGAGTGAGGAAGAAGTTGTTGAATAAACCAATTCCATATTGACACAAAATCTTAGATGTATTATATGGGATGCAAGTCTGTCATATCCAGCAGTTTCCAAAGCCTTGGAGATAGTAAGAGCAACTTAAATTGAGATGAAACGGCAGGCGACGCCGGATTAATGCACTGCACCGTATGAATTTATTTGCTTTACCTACGTACAAGTTGCTTACATTACATATATCTTCTATAACCAAATAAATCATTACCATACAAAATTCATGTAATTTCGTGGCGTGAAATAGACAATGTTGAGATTTTGCTATGTTCATCGTGGTTATTAGTAAGTTGTTACTTTTAACCCAAATTTAAAATAGGAATAGTAAATTAAATACATACATATCACACGCGCGAGATAGACACAGTTAGATAACTTAACCTACTCTCAATTAAATAATTTTCCTTTTATTTTAAACCTATTTTATGTTTATGTTTTTGTTTCGGTTTCTTTAAATAATAATGCCAGCGGAAGAGTGGATCCTCTTGACACGAGCTATATAGTCTAAACAGAGGTTCCTATACTTAGTTTATAAGAAAACCAGTAAACAAATAATTATATTTTGTATTTGGCTGTAGATATTATAAATGTATTGCATATAAGTTTTATACGATTAAAAATGCCTTAGCCTATGATCAATCTTGATTAACAAACTAAACAAACCTTAAATTTTCGTTCAAAGCTTTCTCGCCTAAGGGAGTTAAAGAACAAAAATAAATTTACGAACTTTAACGAAAATACATCTAAACTTGATCTAAAATTTAAGCCGGTGAAAACTGCAAGGTCCCAAAATTGCATATCCACAAGCCATAAATATCTGAGATAAGCCCCAAGAGCTTCTGCGGCAACAGCTCAATTTAACTTCGTCCCTTACTATTAATACTATAGCAACTATTTGTGGAACTGATTAGTTACACGACTGCACTTCGTGGTATGAATTGCTAAAGTTCTCAAAGGCTTTGTGGCTGAACATTGGGCACATTGCGTCTTTTATGTAATGAAGTTTAAATATAATTTGAGTTTGATATGAATAGTAAGTTCGAATTTAAATTACAATTTAGCAGGAGAGTTTAGAGAAGTTTAAAGTCCATATTATACGTATTCCAGATTAGATTTACAGTAGTCATAATGTAATCACACGCAAGGGACCTGTTCATTGTAAGAGAAGAAGCAAATATCGCATTTAGTTCCTTACAGTAGGAAAATAACCTTTGTCCTACTGTGGACTATATCAGTAATGATAATGATGATATTATGATAAGGCTTTTTTTAATGTTTAGATAAAAAAATAAAAATAAAAAAAATATCTAAGGTATATTCTTAGGGAAAATTGATTATGTACTTATGTAATAAAATATAATTTCAGGTTTATTTTTCCACATCAATACCTCATTAAAGGTTACCCAGCGACACAGAAATTTAAATTACTCTTATAATATAATTGACTGCACTTGTTAATTCATACGTTTAATTAAAGTGTTTTAATATGCGTTGGTTTGGTGGGTAAGTAATACGCCTTTCACTAAATATCTTAATCTACTTAAAATAAGACAGCGATAGAATTATCTATAAGAACAATAGAAATTTTATCATTAAGGTACCTTTAAATAAAACATAGCTAAATACGACTTTATTCTATTCAAAAATTACAACCACATTTTCACATATTTTGTTTCTCTTACTGACGAGATGTCGAATGAAAATGCGCCATTATTATGTCAGTTTGTATTGATAAGGAAACCTATACAATAGTGAAATCCTGTCTACGTAACATATCAACGGAGAGAAGTGTCAGCCGTCATTCATATTTTGGCGAATGATTTCTAAATGCAGACAAAGTCTCTTAGAAGAATTACCTTACATGTGATGAAAATACGACGAATATTTATTTATATTAATACAGACCTGTCCTTCGTTCCACTCTCATTTATCAATGCCGTCGTTGATCAACATCAAATCAAACTGGAATATAAAAAAAATGCAAACGTCAAGAAAGGCAGCTTATTGCTTCATAGCAATATTATGCAAGCAATTTATGGGATTTGTAAGAGTGTAAATATTTTTCTCAACCACAACGATCTCATTACCATTCATGAATAGACTGCCTAAGACTTTTTTTCAGTCGCTCATCAAGTTTCTGACGTTCCACCATCTTGTCATTGAGTTACGTTCCGTTCGACAGAAAGTTTTGCGATTGATAATCTGTTTTTATGTTTAGTTTTGATTTGTAAGGTAAGAAAAAATAATTATAAAGTAAACAATATTTTTTTAACAACGTTTTTACGCACTAAAAAGTATAAAATATTTTTTATTGAGATTTTTATTGGTGTAGTACTCTTGTAGGAGTTAAAACGAAAAATGTGGGGGATTTGTAAGAGTGTAAATATTTTTCTCAACCACAACGATCTCATTACCATTCATGAATACTCGTAGACTGCCTAAGACTTTTTTTTTAATACATTTGTTATTTCAGTGACCTTTGAATACGTTTTAATTTGATCTTTCAATAATGATGTAAAGTACAATCCCACTTTTTGATTCCCCTCTAGGAGTACACGGCATTGTTTGTTAGGGATCCGGTATTTGCTCATACGTTCACTGCAATCGGCGAGCGTTTGAAGCGTTTTTGCACCGTTGCTATTTGCATTAGAGCTTCATTGTTGAGTCTTTGTCGATTACGTACGCTAAATTCATCGGAATCGTGGTTAAAATTAAATTGTTTGGAGTAATCATCATCATTTTCGAGATTTAAAAAACTCTTCACGACATGAGACGAGCGTTAGCGTTGATATCACCCGGAAATTGCAACTGCTACATCAGAGCGTATAAAAGACCTACATACAAGTACTTTAGTATGCTTTAAAGTTGCAGTCTTGCAATTTCAATCATCCACCAAAAACCTACCGGTGAATTGAACAACATAATATCAAATTATATTTTATTAGATACATAGATATTTTTGTTACTACATGTTTGTAAACCGCAATTAACGCGGTAAATATAAGGTTTTTTCCAATACCAAATATACGCCGCCGCTTAACAAACTAAAGCTACGAAAAAAATAGTGAATTTGCTAGAAAGTCGACACTCTGTAGCTATTGCGTTTCCAACGGCAGAGGGTACACCTAAAAAAATCCACTTCGACTTCAGCAGATATTTGCACTCGAATGCTACGCGCGCAGCTTCCCCCCGAATACAGACCTACCAACTTATTTGTAAAATGAACGGCGGCGCTAGTAGTAATACAAAATTACATTTCAACCAATCACGACTCTGCTGCAAGTTGACATTTCCATAGTAATAGCTGTAGTTCCAATTTTGGCCATTTCACAGATTCTGTGGTAGGTCTGTATGCTCTAGATCAGAGCAAATGGAATAAATCCAGTCTTTGTTTAGAGAGAGCTGGCGTACAATTGACGATTCGTTTTTGCACGTTTCCCGAAAATGGTTTGACGCAGTTAGCCGGAGTTTTCAACATTTATTATGTTTTATTGACATTTCAACGAAATCTGTGATTCATCCCTATGTGTCTAACTGTCTAGGAATTTAAGCTTTTCTCTTCGTCTAAAAGTACCTTCTCAAAACAGATGACCAGGAAAAAACACTTCTTTGAATTCTGATTAGCAAGTACTTTAAATGTAGATGGTGAAAAGTAAAACAACTATATGACCTTTAAATAAACTAGTATAAAGTTACATGTATTCGTCTAGTGCCTTCGATCACAGGTGCATAGAAATGGTTTCACCACAATACATGATATGACATGTTATGTATATAATATGTTGTCATTTAAATAAATGCAGCAAATAATCACACAATTTTGTCGACTAACGCAAGCCAAGACAATCTCCTTCACCTGAATTGTGTGTAACAACATTAATTTAATACTAATAGAAATAGACACTAACCAGACGAAGATTAGAAGTGGGCGTTATATTTAATAGATGTATCACTATTTAGTTATACCTACCGTGATTCAAGAACAACGAGGCGACATTTAAGGGATCTATGATGACGATGAAACTTCATCAACAGCTCGTGGTCGTCCTCACCAAGAGGTTCGAGCCTACCTTGAATTAGGGCGATCAGAATAGGATGACCAGATTTACTAATATGCGGAATAAAAAAGAAACAGGTTTGGAAGTTCAGAGTCAAGACGTTCGACCAACTTATTTTATATTTTCTTCCAGGACTATGGTCGAGGTAAAAATTCTATCGGATTGCTGTGATAAGGCTACGAAATAAAAAAGTTCTTTTAGTGCGAGATGTAAGCTATCTTGGTAGATTTTTTGCTCACTCACCGCTTTGAAACCTCACACAGGTCGGGTGAAAAGCTAGCCTTACAAGAAAATTAAGCTTATTCTGCGATTCCGCGTCGAGGTAGCGTATCTTAATGACGTTAATAAAATTGCAGAAACAGTAGTGTCAGCTTTTAGTTTTAAAATGTGCAATATTTAATACAGATACATTAAAGGTATAGTTACGGAGACGGATACTTAGATATTACCAACATTGTTTCCCTGGAGGAATCTGTTTGAGCAGAATAGGAAGCTAGACACAATAGACTTGCAGGTCGCAGTGGCTCTCGGGACTGAATTAATCCACTTCTCTATGGAAAACATAAGTCTGGATAAGTTGATATTAAAAACGGTATAATAGAAACTTTAGTTAAAACAAACATAGTACAATGCAACTCTTAAGATTAAAATAGGAGCAACTACAGCAAAATTAACTGGTATATTAATGTGGACTGTGCATCACTGTTCAATATTACAACCGACATGGCAAATGGCCAACTAGGTGATCGTTGCATTTTCAATCGGGACTTTACTATTGTCAATAAATTCAAAAGAATGTCTTTGTTGAATATAAAAATACTAGGCATATGTTTTATGGATCAAGAATAGAGATTCGTAAACTTTTAAAACTATAGTAAATTCTGCATTCTTTATCCTTGCGATTTTTTTCCAAATGATTTACGTCGTATTTAATCGACCAGTAAATGCAGAAACATCTCATCCAGAATATCTATCTTATTTTAGAATCGCGTTTCAAACTCGGAACTGATTTCTATATTAATTAACTCAACGTCAGCTTAAGACCTTTGAACGCTAGACAGACACGCTTTGCGTCTACCCGGAAATCTGCGATTGAAGTATGCAAATGGAATAGCATCTTATTATTGGAAAACTTAACATTCTCTCTTTCGTAACCCCTTTAGGAATAGTTGAATTAATTGCAGAATGCAATTTGCAGTCTAATGTAAGGGCTATGGGCTCTATCTGAAAGATCTCAAAAAATTATGGCACGCTTATCAGTTTCATCATCATTAACTTGAGTCAACCCACTGCGGAATTAAGGCGTTCCCCACTGTAAGCTTTTTAAATGGAAAAGCAAGCATAGTGCTACGTTAGTGAAGATCGCGAATCAGCAAAAATGAATATATTGCCACGAGTTTTACCTATAGAAACTATTAAAAATAGCGTAATTAGCAGAGAATGAGAGAAGCTACAGATTAGGAACATTGTTGTGCAATGAAAGAATGCTATATAGTATTGATTACACTTGTCTTCTCTTCGTATCGTATGCTAACAATGCATCATTGCTCTTGCAATACAAATTACGAGGTCTGAAATGCTATTCAAACATGGCAATGTAATTCGATGTGCTAGATGTAGAAAGATATAATCAGCCTTCATATTTTTTCACAGACTTAGGCGTGTTGATCAAGTCAACTTTAAAAGCCTAAAAAAGCGCATCCCCAATTCTTACAGAGAAAGTTGATTCAATACAATGTACAGTATATGTTATTTCTAGAGAGAAGTATCGTTTGCAATAACGAACGCAATCTGAAACTTCAAATTTCCGCAACAAAACCGTATCAAAGGAATATAGTAGACTGTGAATTTGTAAACTGCAATTCTGTCTGTTTTCAGTCTGTAAAACAAGCATACGCTCGTCAGTTCCAAACAGTTTCCCATTTTGTAAATATTATTTCTCTTCTGAATAACACTGTTTTGAGTGTCTACTATTGATGTTTTAGCGTCCATTAGTTTGACAGTAATACCTGCTTAATAATAAATAGGCAAATATTGACTGAACGCCGCGTCTTTTGATTATTAAAATGAAGCAATGAAAATACAGAGTTTGAAAGATACTAAAGCGATCATGCGTTCTTACAAATTTTACAATATGTAACAGCAGATTTTAGGATGGCAAAATACTGTAAAATTTTTTGGAACCCCTTTTTTAATAAAACCAATTTAAAATTATACATACAACTTTTAAGCTTCACGAATAAACAACCAATTTATATTAGGTAAAAAAGTTATTATCCGAAGAGATTCTGTCGCAAGTATTTTTACAATGAAATGAACAACAAAAAAATGCACGCAATAATTTACTTTTAAAAAAAGAAGAAGAAAATGCAATAAAGTGTTTATTCATTCATTCAAGAAAAGGAAGTCGTGGGATGAACTGGCTGAACAACATTAAGAAATAAGCAGATATTAAAGACGCTGCCACGCTGTCAATGCTAGCTAAGCATTAAACTGACAATTTCGCCACTATCCGACAGAGCAGGGCATCAGAAGAAGTCTGTGCTCTTTAATCCTTACAACCAGCTACCAAACCAACTTTTCGTCTCGATTAACAAAGAATTTCAACATAACTATACATATACAACCTGGCTCGAGGCCCTCGGTGGGGATGTATATGAATGAGCAAGATAAGATAAAAGTGTCTTTATTCGAAGTAAGATTTAACAAAATCATTTTTCAATGTCAAAGCAAGATGGTTCACTACAAGTATACGCCTTCTGTGAAGAAGAACGCCCAGAAGAAACTCCACAGGACTCGTATCTTTTGTACTTTTCTTTTTTTAAATAAAATATTGTCTACAGTAGTCAATATACTCGTACATTGTTAATGTTTCCTGTGCCGAGCTGGACCATCCGAGCACCAAGCCTCTTTGTCATTTAAATAATCAACTAACTTATAGTAAGCTTTATTACACAGCGTCCTTTTACAGAATTCTTAAACCTTTTTTCTGGTAAAACTAAGATCTCATCAGGTTGATGATGATGATGATACAACCTGGAACTCAAGAGACCAACTGGAACACGCATCCAAGCGTCACGCTCACCACAGATGCGACGATACGACTCCATTTCTTAACTTTCTAGTTGGCAATATGCCAAATAATCGATACGTTTTGGCACCCGGCCAGACCATCTGTCGGTCGAACAAAAAAGGGAAACACAGAACTATTTTGTTTCCACGTCATACGACGTCCCTCATGGGCGTTGGTGACGTCATAGCATATGTGATTGCAACGCCTACAGGGTTGGTAGCTGGAAGTTACAAGGTTAATGTTTCGTCATTAAACAAGACAAGCAAATTACATGGCGTAAAAATTTATGAATCGACATAGAAACTGCAAATTATATGCTTCTGTAAAATAATAAAGTATAGATGAAAAGTTTAGCTGAAGTTTAACGAATAAAGAAGCAAATTTCAAAATAAGTTTTTCAAAAAAAAAATATTAATATTAACGTTATAAATGCAAAAGAGTAGGTACGTGCTGTGTTTCTTTCACGACTAAACCATTCTTGATGAAAATATATCACGAAGATCACAGAGATTTTTTTAAATTCTATACCCATGTACATATTTAAAGAAATTCACCGTAATAAAAATAGTACTGAAAGTAGTAACATTGACAGCGTAAAAGATAGCTATGAAACGTGGATTTGCTATGAATTTGACGTAATGACGTAATTTCGTAGGTGGGCGATGAAAGATTAAAATGATATAACAGGTCATCGCACTCTCTTGGCAACATCAAGAACAGGGAATCCATCTGCCGTCCATCATTTGGGATCACTGCGACGACGTCGTAATCATACAAACCATATGAAATAGATTTTAAGTCAATTACAAATACTTATTCTCGGGACTTGAGGTTATCCGTGGCTATCCAGCGCGGGAGTGCTTATAGCCTAATGGGTTCCTTTGCGGCTGGAGGCAGGATTTTTTGTAATTAACATTATGTTCAATTTTAAGATTTTTGTATACATTGTGAAATCAGAAATAATGATATGGAATAAACTAAGTGTGTTATGAATAACGTTACATACATATGCACATGCCAGATTAAAAGACTACTTAAAGTCGTAACTACAAGCATTCCTTCCCCGACATGATCAATTATGATTTTGTAAATTTTTGTCCTATTCTGTTTAGGACAATAAAGTTACAAGCGCAATTTGAGTTAATCTGCTGCTGGTTTAAAAACTAGATTGAAGTAATAAAACATTTTCTGTTTTTTAAAGGCATTTTTACACGTGTATGTACCTATATATATGTAAGGATGTATGTATGTGAGTTTCTTTATTCCACCATAACTTCTAAATGCCTAAGCAGATTTGTATGTATGGGGTATCGTTAGAATCCTTACATTAGCCCGAGTAATACTGGCTATAAAATGTTGGGCATGGCAGTCGTGTTTTTATTTTTTAGATGATTATAAGGGTGGGCACCCAAGTCCGATAAATCGGTAACCGATTTTTTGTAGGAGAAAAAATGGAACGTACTGATTGCAATGCAATAAAGCAACGCACGCACATGTCCTACAAAAAGTCGACCAGAAATAAAGTCTGTGCATTCCGACCGATCCGATTATCAGTGAAATATGAAACGTTCGGAAATGGTTTAACGCGAGCACGATGACGTGCTCTTCCCTCGATAGCCAGTGTCTGACGTGTGCGTTGAGTCGGTTAAAGTCAAAGTCAAAGTCAAAATTATTTATTTCCATAGAATGTTATTACATCACTTAGATCCGTCATTACATTTTTTTTGGGTCACAAATTCGGTCATAAGAATCGGAGAAAAAATCGGCCCGATTATCGGTCATACAAAAAGTCTGACGTGGGCGGGCACCCTAAGCTGTTGGTCTTGGTCGGAAACTATCATAGATACAGCGCACCGTCGAGTAGCGTGAATCTTTAATTACATAGGGATCTGGTTGGGATGAAGTTACCATTGATTAAATGAATACCTCAATAAATACCTATACGACGATAAGAAATGGAACTAAACTATTACAATTTTCCTCAGCAGCTGCAAAAATTTCTTCAAGTTTCAAACTTAAATCGGGCCCACTTCCAACTTAACTGTTACAACTCTTTTGTATGGAACTTTTCTTGCAAAATTGTTTTCAGTTTTGGGTTCTGTCCACGGAACAGAAATGTCCCTAGGCTGTTTGGATTTTAAATACTGTTTAAAAATTCATCCGAGCGTAAAATGATTCTAAAGTGTTATGTAAAAGCCATATAGCGGTAAAGGTCCATTTCATACTTTTATTAAGGTAAATAAAAGAGTGTTAAAGTTTTAAAAGGTTTCATCATCATCATCTCAGCCGAAAGACGTCCACTGCTTCATGAGGTTTCATTTATATAAAAAAATGTTACCGTTGCTTGCGCCACTATACTTAAAACCAAATCAATTTCGATTATTATTAAATACGCCACAAATTAAATAGTACATCGTAAATAAATGTTTACTGTACCTAGTAAATAATATTAATAACGCCTTATACGCTTTTATTAGTCAATAAATAAGTAATTAAATGCTTCATTACAATCTACATTTAAAACTGACAACAATCTCACTGCGAATGGGAGCAGTTGCTACGAACCCGATAATACGCAATGTCTAGCCCATAACACGTATAAATTATTTGACAGAACAACATTAATTTTGGACTAATTGTATTGTTTTATTACCTAGAAAATCACTTCATGGAATTTATTTAATCGTAGAGAGCGCTCTTGCCTAGAAATAACTAAAATAATTAGCTGAATGATTAGTACGTGCTACATTAACGTTTATACTATTGTTTTTGTTCAATATTGAGAATAATGATTTATATCGGACTAGCAAACATAACATTATGATACTTATCTGAATATATATTTGAATTGAATATTTGTGAAATAAAAAAAACTTATTACATGTCTTTTTTCTACTACTTCTATACCAAAAGGATGTTATTCAATCAGCCTATTGCAGTCCACTGCTGGACGTGGGCACACCAAAGCGCAAAGGATGGAAAGGATGTTATTAACATACGCCACTCGAATGTCTCTCTGTCATATTGTCTAACGTTTCGTGTTTTCAATGAAACATGTTTTCGTAAATATCGCTTGCACCGCTGCTAGTACTGCGTGGGACATTAATTTTCGATTATAAACCAGTGAACAATTCTCTTCATAGGTCATTGGCAGGTCTCCAGGACCAGTTTGACTGTCAATTAGCCAGTGAGATTTGTGTGGTTTCATGTCGCGGCAGAAATAAATAGATCGACGAGCTTGCTGATGTATACCTACTGCGATTTGATTAAAGGTTGGGTGTTGAGTTTCAGAAGCATAAACTTTGTAGTTCATTTAACATTGACATTTTCGTTTTTATTTTGTGATAGGAACATTGTACTGAATTGTTAAAGAATCTTTCTGAAACTTAAAAATAAGGATTGATTGATTGCCCAGTGCTAATTAGTCCTTCCTATTTGTTAACGATTAACAAATGTGATGATAGTGGTTTATTCGTCCAAGGATGATAGTGACCGCGAAAGTTTAAAATGATGATTGGTCCTTCTTAGTAAGTTAGTAACGATTGTCATCATCAAACAACAGCTCACATACTACCCATCGAGAGGCTCAAGCCTACCGACCATACGCTGGCCAAGTGCGGGTTGGTCGACTTCACACACAACCTTTGAATTTCTTCGCAGGAGTGTGCAGGTTTCATCACGATCTTTTCTTTCACCGTAAGAACGTCGATCAAACGTACATATAAATTCTAAATTCGAAAACGCATTGGTACATGGTGGGGGTCGAACCCGGGTCTCCCGGACGGGAGGCAGCGGCCCTAACAACTAAACCACCAACGCTCTGTAACGATATAAAAAATATTATATACGAAATATTTTAGAAAAATATAAATATGAAAAAAATATGAGCAAATATTGTTTACTACACTAACATTCTCACAATATAACACTAATATTCTTTATTGTTTATTTATTTCTTTATTACTGATGTAGTCAGCTCATAATAATTATAATGTTTTAACCAAGGTACTGAAGCTTAATCATGTTACAAGTGAGAATTTTTTTTTTAAAGTTAACCTAGTAATTAATACTCAACTTTCCTTTTAATAATTTCATAAGTCTTATCAAACATTTATATAATATACAATGTATAATGTACAATGGATTACATTCACATCTGCGTCTGAATATGTTTAACTAATATTCCAGAATCTATTTTGAAACAACCGAAAATAATATTGTTAGACGTTGTGGTGGTCCTGATCTACTTGTAATGACATATTTTGTTCCAATTAACTAAAATACTTTGTAGATCTCTACGCTTCTGTACAATAATTAATAACAAAGAAGTGTTAGAAGAATTACAACGAGCCGTTGTTAGATTTTATTTTGTAAGAATTTTAATAAGAGTATTAAGAAAACTAATTAGTTACGTCAGTTGCGATTACAAGCTGAACTATGGGCTGTTTCTATAACAATTTGTAGCGGAAATACATTTGAAAACAGAAAATCTCGCTTTTGTGAATTGCGGGAAAAACAACATCATTTTTTTTTTCTTCTTTTTAACTAATGGCGACACATCTTATGTAGACGTATTTCGCCAGTGTCATATTTGTAGGTTTAAGATATATATCCTTGGATGATTGTTCGGTGAATTGGGCTCAGTAATGTGATAGTACAATTACTGAAGCCACCACAAAGCATCTTGGCATCATCTAAAAATGTCAGCAAAGTGTAAGCGATTCAATTGTTCTATTAAAGTTTATACTCCCGAAACATTCACTGGATAATACACTATCGAAATTATACACTAAACACTAAAACTAAAATTAAAAAATTAAAACGAAGACACGTCCGCCATTGTCAGATGAAAATGTATCTTTGGTCTTCTTAAATTCTTCAGCAATTTTCATGCTTGTATTTAGAATCTGCCCTATCTTAGTATTTATTTTTATAATGTGTTAATATTATTTTATTAAATATGTTCTAAAGAGGTTTGATAGGCTCGCTCGCTCTCTCTTAAATCACTTTGGTGCAAAACAGTTTTTCTGCACATGACGTATGTGAATCTGGTGGTGCAAGTGCAAAAATCTAGTAACCAGGTAATGCACTCTAATAGTAACTAGGTGTTCGTGAGGCTCACGGAGATACTCCTCAATCAACTAATTACGATGTTATGATGATTATATTCGACGTGTTCAATTACAATTATTATGTCATTTATCAATCTCTTGTGACGATGTAGAAACTCAGTATCCCAGTATCATCATCACCAACATTATGACAGGTATAAAAATTAATATTGTCATCAGAACAATGCAATCACTGTTTTAGTATACGACTGGCAAACATAACTTACAATTCGAAACGATTTAACGGATAGTCCAACAGAGATTTCATTGTCTTTTAGAACTGGGTCGGGAGAAGCTGTCAGCTATAATTTGCTATCCGACAGCACTATCGGGAATCAGGCGGGGTTAGGCGTTTCATTTACTACGCCATTTAAGATTTTTAATTAATTAAGCGTCGGCAGACTTAAGATATGGCCACGGTAGAAGAAATATTCCGTTTAGCGAGAGATAGAGAGACGTACGCGGAGCTGACTGCCAACCTCCAGTAGTGGAGAGGAATACGAAGAAGAATAAGAAGAAGAAATAATAAAAAAATAGTTTTAGCTAAATGGCTGGTTGGTGTAGTGGTGGAGACGCTGCTGTTTGTCAGGAAGACGCTAGTTCAAACCCCGGACGAATGTAAACAAAAGACAAAATTCTTGGATTTTCCAATTTCGATTTGAATTTACGGCAAAGGCAAAAAATATATTTAAGAAGATCTGTCGACCAATCGGTATATTCTTGTTGACAAGGTTCTATTACCTTTTAGGGTAGGGTTGAGCCCCTTGATGGGGACAAAATATTAGATAACTAGCTGTCCGCCCGCGGCTACGCTCGCGTTGTGTAAGATTTTCCCAAATCCAGGGAACAAATTATCTCATTCCAAATTTCATCCAAATCAGTTCAGTATTTAAGGCGTGAAAGCGGAACAAACATCCAAACATCTAAATGTCCAAACATCCAAATATATTTTCATATTTATAATATTAGTGTGATGTGATGGGTTAAAAAATTAACAGGTATTGATTTTTCAAGATAAAGCTTGCTTTTTAACAAAACATTTAAAAAAAATACACCCTTACTGAAATCACGAAATTACGAAAAGAGGAAACGGCATATCGCTGTAATTTTCATTTTTCAGATTATGGATTCAAATTATTTGCTCGTTTTTAACAATAATGTGACAGATAAGTGACAGTTATTGTACCATTTTTCAAAATAATGGCCGCGATAAACGCTTCTGATAAGTGTCCTAATGCACATGAAAATATTTGCTTATTTTTAATTTTTTATAATAATATTACACAGTAATTTTCAACGTTAGGCATTAAAAACACGAAAGAAATGGCATAAATTGTAGAAGGTTGAAAGCTATATGATTTGGTTAACACAAGTATCTGATCGTAGCTAGTGCTTCGTAGCCTCGTAGACATTTAAAACAGCTACGGCGTAGCTCGTAGCAAGTGCCTACTCAATTTTGTTTTCTTATTTCTCGCAAAAACTAACTGAACATAAAATTAAGTTGCCTTGTAATTTTTTTAGGTTAAATGACATTGGGAAGGAAGTGAACTTAGACCTTATCATGTCTTCATTTTGGATTGTTTTAGTAGGGACTCGTGTCAGCATGAACATTGCAGTGGTCTGTTTTTGTTCCACTTTTAGACAAAGTAGCTTCTACCACCAAAGTAATGTAAGTATCAAACTAATTAGATTATTTTAAATACAGAAACTGGTCATTAAGATTTATTAAGTTTCCCCTGAATCGGAACACTTCCCTGTAAAAAAATTCTTTTCAACACTTCAGTGTTCCAACATGGCAGTAATATTTTCCTGCGAGATCTTTTCTATTTTTATTTATTTACTCTTTAAAGCGAATCTCGTTTATTTTATACCATCCCTCTCAAAATGTTTATTTTTGTTCTTTCCTTGAGTCTTCGATTTAAGTATTCTTGAACAGTTATTACCAGCGTTTGGAAGAATAGGCCCTCGACCTGGATACATCGGCTTACCTGTGGAAAAGAAACACAATGTTATAGTATTTATTCGAATACAAAGAGAAAAGCAGATTCAAGTACCTATTGAAAAAGTAATATTATAGTATTATTCAACAAAAGTCAAAATTTTTATGTCCCTTTTTATTCCAATCCATTATCCGAAAATAGCTTCGGTCGTATCGTTGTCGTATTTTCTAGCGGGAATAGGATATTATCCAACTGTAAATAGTCTAAGTAAGTATATCCTTTTTGTGCATGTATTTTCAGTTTTCTGCATGTCAAACTTTATCAAGATCGCTTTTGCAACTGAGCCGAAAGACGGAAAAACAGTCAGGAAATACGAGTAAAATTACAAACTTTCAATTTTTTTTATGACGTGACGTTTTTAATTATATGTCATCATAATAACGTCTAATCAAAATTAATTTCTTGACAACATCTTTTAACTCAGTATGAGTTATAAGACAGTTTCAATATTAAAGCCGTCATTTTGGCATTACAATAGAATATACTGCCATTGTTCAGTGGCACTAAAACAATCATAATTACAGTTAGAGCTAATTATCTGCCAATGATTGGCGAGCCAAGAGTTCCGCCCCCCGGAAAATATCACGTAGACCAGCCCACTACAATTCGGCTACCGTGCCAGAATTAATATAGTGCCAGAACGGTCACTCTCCGCCTCCCGCCAACCCCAATCACCCCTCCCACCCCGCAGTTCAGGGGCGAGTGGGGAGTATCGAAACAGAAAAACCGCGCCGCGCCGCGCCGCCGTCGCCGCTGCAATTAGTCGTATATCGTGCATTTTCGACGCAACCCTAGAACCTTAGCGCAGACTTTACTAGGAGTAGGAGGTATTTAAAAAGCGACGGTTGTGTGGCCAAGTAGTGCCAGCTTAAATATCCGTGGTCCTAGCGTACCAATGGTTGCTAAGCAACGTTACTGGCAACTATTGGCATGAGTCCAGCATTTGTGTCTAGTTGTCTAGAATCTGGATTGAGGTATGTGACCTGGGACTGTGTTTGTCTGTCATGATCTATAACAGTGCCAAATTAAATTAGACTTGCCTTTGTTCTTTTAATTTGTTATTAATATTAAATAACATTTTTCGCCTATTTCCTCCGAGCATAAAGTAATAATTAGTAATAACGAAATTCAAACTGGCCAATGTCTGCTAATCAGGGACTATGAATGTTCTAGGCCTAAATTTAACTACGCGTATTGACCGCCCATGAAAACATTGCCTTACTTTTTTGGATAGTATTAAAATTTATATCTGTAAAGATTTCATACACTTTTTTCAGCTCTATCTTCCATCACTACTATGCCTTATGTATGTGAATTATAAATAAAATATTCAAATTTAAAGACATTAAAAATTAATAAAAAGCACTGTTTTTTTTTTAATTATCTTTTTAGTGTTCTAAATAGTTTTCTAATGAGGCAGGAAGCAGTCTTCACGCATAATTATATGACTTTGTAAAGACTGATGATTTTTTCCATTTTTGACAGAGCATGAAAATAATTTAATTTAGAAACGTCCTCATCTTCAAGTACACTAACACTTTACAATTATTTGTACTAAAATTTGTATTTTTAGAGATGTCATACACCTAAACGTACATACATATATAACTTCTAGAAAATAAATTGTTCCTTTATGATGTCTATCTGCTAGGTCACAAATAAAACAAGAACCACATGCATATTTGAACCAAAAGCCTAAAATCCGGGTCTTAAATATGTAAAACGCTTATAGACCTGTCATTATCCAATAACCATAGTATACGCCTTTTTCGGAAACGACATTCTAAAAACCTAATCACCTAGGTACAAATAAAAAAAACATGCAACGATAGCGATTCGTGGTAAAAGGTGGGGTTAATTAACGAACTTTCCAGGTATAGCATTGCAGGAGTTGTTTTTGACCTCCTATTGCACTTTTACACCCCTCCACTTAAGTGGAGGAGGCTCATAGTCCAGCAGTGGACTGTAACGGGCCGTTGATTGCACTTTTACATAACGTGTTAGCTGAATAATATAAAACCTAGAAGGCTCATTCGGACTGAACAAATTTTATTATTTAAGTTCTTTAAAATATAATTTAAAACTTATCATACCTATATAAACTGATTAGATGACAGCGTCAGTTTGTATGAAAAACTTTTTTTTTGCGGAATATATTAACTTGTGAAACAAATGTTGTACTGTTTTTTGGGCTGATCTACCCGAGAAATTTTCCGTTATCTAACACTTTGCATAACCGTCGCCAAAAACGTTCAGATAAAAAGCGTAACGGTAGGTAGCAAACGATTTCTTTCACAGTGAGAGCACTCACAGCACAACCATATAAATAACTAAGAAACCGACCAACTAAATGCAGCCCATTACAGCAGCAATCTACAATTGTCAAGATGGCGCTTTAAAATAGCCAAGTTACACGTTAAGAGCTCCGCGGTGGTGTTCTCAAGTGTCTAGGCGTTTCATTTTCATTGCAGGAGAGGCACGTCTGCGTTTTAAAATAATGAAAAACTTTCTAAACAAAGACTTATTGTTTTAATAGTATAAGGTAGATTTTTGCAGATTATACAAGAGTACTCTTTTAGATGAAGATTAATTTTGTCTTTCATAAGAAACCAGTAACCAGTCAAACTTCAATGGATTAATGTAACTTAGCCTAGGTTATTAGAATTAATACATCAATTTGTTGCTCAAGAATTGAACGTTAAAATTTTCTACCTTAGGGAAGAAAAGCGTCATTTAACGCCATGTGTTGAAAAGCCTGTGATGTGACACAAAAATACTTGTCTCACACAATGTTCACATTTCGTTAAAAGTCCCAACTTCTTCAACTCCACTGCCCTTTCCTAGGCTAGGTGCTTGACACCGCTGGCGACCGTCCAATGTCTCACCTGTTGCAATGGTCTTGCTACTACAAGATGCGAAGCTGATATCAGGAACCGATCTTGATATATTTAGGTATAGAAAAACCAGGTTTGTAGGAGTCTACGGATTTGACATGTTATTTATGAATTTTGCATGTTGAACTTTTAATCACGAACTAACCGCGTTTTATGATGTTTCAATTCAATCGCATGTGCGAACAGCTAGTTATTATTATACGGAAATTAAAATTGTGACACAAACGCAGATTGTGGTCTATGGGATTTTTATTGTTGATATTATTATCCAGTGATCTATATTAGCCGTGTGGTGACGGCAGAGTAGAATACATTTGTCAACAACCCCTACTCTTCCCGTGGGTGTCGTAAGAGGCGGCTTAGGGACTACACATTGAACAGGGAATAATACAGTAACCTTTTAATCTGCGATCTCCAACCCGCCTGCCATGCGTGGAGATTATGGCAAAACTTAAGTGGAGGAGGCTCATAGTCCAGCAGTGGACTGTAACGGGCCGTTAATGTTAATGTAATGATCTATATTTGCATTGTAAACGTCTACTTGAAACAAGTACAACAATTATTAAAGAATATTGACCTACAAAATATGAAGTATAGAAAAGTAGTTACAGAAAATTATTAAATATTAAATCCTAGGTCTGTATTAATTTTACTTATGTCAATGATTTTTACTTCACAGAAAATGTTAAGTAAATACGAAAAAAAATGAAGAAGTCCTATAAGTTTCCGTTTAAATTCCAACACATCCCCATTTTATAATTAATTAAATACCTTTTAGTGAACACACAGAGTACAATCCAATTCGGACCTTTCTTGGAATACATAAAATTGTGGTACGCTGGTAACAGGAATACTCTCGGTAGTCTCATGTTTCATGTTATTTGATAGTGCTACTAACAAAACTTGTTCAACACATTTTTTCTGTAGAGTAATTCAAGTATGGTTTTTAGGGTTCCGTAGTAAAAAAGGAACCCTTAACTCTTATAGTTTCGCCATGTTAACTAAGGCCTGCTCGTTCAGGGTGGGCTTGAGCCCCTCGGTGGGGACGTATATGAGAGTTGATGATGTTAAGGTTTAGATGTTGAACTTCAGTGTCGACTTTAGTCTGAAATAAAATTTAAAAAGAGTCGGTTTATTGACACTTGTATCGTAACGAAATTTTGTTTAGTGAAATTTTTATGTCTAATATTAATATTATGATGTTAATTTTGTTTTAGTATATAGGTAGTATATATATTATATTAAAAAAGAAATGTTCTAGTACTGTACTGTTTTATTAAATAAGCCGTTTTCCTGCGGTAAACATGCTTTAAATGTTAATCCACAAACATAAGAGTCTATCTGTGCTCTAACCTTATTCTTTTAAACATGCGTGAGAAACAAACGTTAACGCTTGAAATATAAATACTCATTAAAAAATATATGACAGCTACATTCGTACCTGTTACTTCAGCTAAACCCGACCCTATTCTGCCAAAGACAACATCTTGTACGTTGCCGTGCACATGTTTTTGTCCAGACCTCTCTCGAATCCTGAATAATAGAATTTGAAGGACCCAGGCTGTCCTCTCTAGTCGAGAAATGGTTGCTACAAGCCCGAACATGTACTTACTTATACATTGACATGGAGTTATCTTGACAGGAGTAACTTTAAGCAGAACTTATGGAATCAAAGTCCCACACTCTGACAATTCTGTTTTAAGGAATGTTGAAATTTTTAATTCAAAGTAGGTTTTTTTTTCTTTAGAAAGTGGAGTCTGCCTTCCGCATTGTCACTTCGTGATATATAGGTATAGCTGTTTAGTTAAAATATAGTAAGGCTATAAAACAAAAATAGTGTCTCAATGAAAAAAAGTTTTTATTCTTCAATTGGGGACCGGACTGTTCACCATATTTTATGAATTTACCATATTTTATGAATTATTTTTAAAATATAGATTAGTAGCAGACCATTCGCGAAGAAAAAAACAAAATCGGTTAAAAAATGAATTTACAGTGATTTTTTAAAGTTTCAATATGTCTGTCTCTTTCAAAAATGATTTTTTGTATGGAGATTATATTATTATGGCGTTACCAACAAATGACGTCACAAGTGGGTATGTGCCTATCTAATCTTGAATTTCAAACTTTTATAACTCGGTAAATTTTAAAGATAGAGCAAAAATTTTCTTAGTGTTCGATAGCAGAAACTAAGAAGTTTGAATTTATAAAATAAAAAAAAGTAGTCCGATCCCCTATAAGTTATATTTAATTTCCTAAATAATAGAAAACAGTTTTGAATACAGTTCATTATATAATCCCATTATCGCCGTGAATAAAAAAACAATCTGCTCCTGATCTCTCAAAGCAAAATTGAGATTTACTAAATTCGATCTCCATTTTTATTATTACGACAAAGTTAATTTTACTAATAGACGAAGACTATCTACGTTGGCAAAAACTGGACGACTGTCAACGAGTTTACGAAAATAAAACAGGTTCATTGACCTCGACACATGGGGTTAATGGCGGTCAGATATGCTAAACTATAGGTAGTTTCTGTTACAAGAATCTTAAGTTATTTTGTGGTGTCATTTAATGGAATGGAAAATTCCTCCATTTCAGTTTAAATATAAAACAACTACTTACTTTGATTTACTTTTAAATGGAGAAGAAATTTAAAAGTCTATCAATATATGTACAATCTCGATAGTCATTTATAAAATTGTTTAGGTATAAGAGAATTTATTAGACATTCTGTCTATGTATCGTAGGTTTATTATGAAAAAAATATATGTAATTTAAACTTACGCAAAATATATCAATTTGATATTGTAAAATAAAATTTTGAAACAGCAGCAGTTGGTTATGACAATATAATAAACATTTATGTATTGTGAAAAAAGTCTCCGGAACAAGGATCTAACATTCAAATTAGCACTAAAAACAAAACTAACTAATTTATTATTATTATTACATTAAAAATAAATAAATAGATGAAACTTAACATCGATTGTTAGCAAAAAGGAAATGAAAAAGCAGTGTCTGCTAAGAACGCGATAAGCGTCCTGACTTATTGGACTGCGGCTATCCTTTCTTTTGTCGTGTGGTTCGTGGAATCATATCTGACCCCATCTAGTTTTTGTTGCCCTCGACAATACATTGACAATACCGTGTTTCCTTGGCCGGCTAGATCTCCCTGGGCTTTGCTAGATTTATGTGGTACGTGTGCGAATTTCAGAACATCCGACAATTTCTTCGGTCGTGCTGTATGTTTATATCTCTAGTATCTCTACAAGCAAGAAGTAGATTGTGTGGATTAGGAAATAAAATTGATTTCGAAGATAAGATTACATTTCTAAGAAATTCAATTTTAAATTACGCCTTGCAGTTTTGTAAAAAAACATCTGCGCTTTCGAAAACTCTTTGTTAACTAAATCAAAAAAATCAACGGCCCGTTACAGTCCACTACTGGACTATGAGTGTGTGAATTCAACCAACCCGCTCTGGGCCAGCGTGGTCGACTAAGGCCTGATCGCCCTAATTTAGGGTAGGCTCGAGCCCCTCGGTGGGGACGTATATGAGCTGTGGATCATATCGTATTAATCAGATTGACTTTAAAATATTGAACTCGTTTGTTCAGTTTAATATTACTTGTTTGCGTAAGATATTCTGCTACGTTCTTGAATCCGAGAATGCTATGAATAACGTCAGTCTACTTTTGGTCAAAATTATTCAGTCTCTCTGGTTGTTGTAAGATATTATATAACTTGATTGAGTTGACTCGAATGCTTTGAATTTCGTGGTCTGTGGTGTGTGCTTTGCATTTTAGAGATGAGACGATAGTTAATGGTGGCTGTTATAAGAAGACTGTTTTTTTAATGAGTGATTGATAAGTTAAAAACTCAGAAATGTTGAAAATTTGTATTTTTTTTACCATTGCTGGGAAAGGCCCCGAGTCGCGAATGGAGACCGCGAATCGGGAAACTTAGTGCGGGACGCCCCCCTTCCAGGTAGACTGATGACCTGAGGAAGGTCGCTGGTGGTGGCTGGATGAGGAAAGCGGGTGATCGTGCGCTTTGGCGTGCCCTTGGGGAGGCCTACGTCCAGCAGTGGACTGCAATAGGCTGATTGATTGATTAATTGATTGGGCAAAGACCTCCTCTTTCTTTCGCCAAACATCATGATCTCGGGCTTTTGAGGAATATGTCTACGTCATCCCGCCACCCTCGTCTAGGTAACCCTCGACTTCTCTTCAAAGTTTCAAAATAACCTATTATTTAATGAAACAGAATATGAGCCTACAAAACAATCCTCAGTATCCTTCATCAAAATCAACGGCCCGTTACAGTCCATTGCTGGACTATGAGCCTCCTCCACTCAATTGAAGGGTTTTGCCATAATCTCCACGCTTGGCAGGCGGGTTGGAGATCGTAGATTAAAAGGTTACTGTATCAAAGAGCGCTGCTGCCCGTTCCCTGTTCAATGTGTGGTCCCTAAGTCGCCTCTTACGACACCCACGGAAAGAGTAAGTGTTGGTGACAAATGTATTCTACTCTGCCGTCACCACACGGCGTAGTAACAGTATCCTTACTAATATTATAAACGCGAAAGTTTGTATGTATGAATGTTTGATACTCTTTCACGCAAAAACTACTGAACGGATTGGGATGAAATTTGGAATAGAGATAGTTTGTACCCTAGGATACTTATTACGGGAAAACGTCTTATTCCCACGGGAAAATCTTATAAAACGCGAGCGTAGCCGCAGACGGACCGCTAGTTGAATATAAGTCAAGTTAGAAGCTTCTTTGAAACTTGTCGAAAATTAGACAATGAGTGACCAAAATAATGAAATCAAACCATCAAAGTTATACCATAGTACCAACTAATAGGGTAAACACTAACTCGGCGAACTAGACTCGCGAATCCATATTCCCAATTCCCTTTCATATTTCTCACAAAAGAAATACTGGAGTTAGCGAGTTGGCTCGTTACCATGACAGCGAGGACCTATGAAAAGAACTGTCCGTAACCTGGATACGTTGCCTTGACAATAGACCCGAGTGTTGGAATAGCAACGACCCTTAGACTCACTCGATATCTTGAATTCCGAAGATAGTAAGCATATTTTCTTTAAGCACATGGGTTAAAAATATTGGGTATTTTGTATTATAAAAATAAATAATATAAAATGAAATGGGGTAAGATTTTATATTTATATCTTTTTTATTTCATTTTAGGGTTTTGTACATCTGATGAAATGCCAAATCGTTGGCAGAATATAGCGGGCAAGAGCAGAGTTTTTAAATAAAAAATAACTGAGATCCTGTTAGTGAACTCACCCAAAAAAATATAATGACGGATCTAAGTGATGTAATAACATCCTATGGAAATAAATAATTTTTGATTGTGATAAAAATTGAGAATTGTGATAAGATTAATCTCTAAAAAACTATGTAGAACAGGTCGGGTTTTCCGAAGGATGGTGCCAACCGACATGTCACCAAAGAAAAATAAGAAATATAAAATAAACCGCCATCAGTGAACCACACCAACATCAGAATTAAACATCGCTATCATGAAACAATCTTTACCCAATTCAATTTCCTACAAGATAAATTTCAATAAATATTAATACTGTAATATTGCACGCAGGTGCCTTGCCTCTTTCCAGATCCCTTTGAAAAGGTTTGGCGCCCACTCGATATTTTCCGGTAATTGAACGGCCGGGAACGGCCAGAAAAATGACCGGTCTAACCGTCCGGTTGGACTGATTGAAACCTTAAAAGAGCTTTATCCGGAAATATATTCGCGTAAATCGGTTTGCCTCTTTGTAGCGATACGGAGGAAGAAATTTAGAAGCAAGTGTATAGAATAGCTGGGAAAGCAGTTTGCGGTTTTTGACCTCCTAAGACATCGCGTACAAAATTTTATACAAAATGAAACACCTCTATCAGACCCACTTTGTAATATAGTTTATAGCAGTAACCGCCCACTGTACAAATTTTTGTACCTAGTTTTAAGCTAAAAATAATCTCGAAATCCTAAAATAGCTTTAAATTTATGAAGTTATATATCTCTGGGTCTGATAGCAATAAATTAATTTTTGCATAATTTTGTACTATGGGTTTTTACGACTACCTTGTTATTTCAAGTCTGGGTCTTAGGAGGTTAACTAAGACAAGGTTTGGTTGAGTCAGTGGGTAGATAATTCCCAAAAATAACAAAATTAAACTTTTTAACACAATTGATCTTGAAACCAAGATCAATATATATCATGATATATTTCAAGATATTTATCATGTTGTAATTTATTTAATTATAATATTAAAAAAACAAGGCGAGCCTCTTGCGGGTTGGTTGACATCATACACACCCTATGAATTTATTTGCAAGCTTGTTAGGGTGAGCTTACAATGTTTTACTTCGTCAAAAGAGCGTCATATATCGTAACAGTACACATGATTACATCTTCGAAAACATTTTAGTTTACTTGGTGAAACTAGAACGAAGGCAATCACAACAGTGTTCAAGTCACTAAATAACTCCAAGAAGGAGGTAATAATGCTGAAACTGCTAGCTTTTGAAAAGTTAAATGTGTGTGTACTATTTCTATAGACGTTTCTGTTTCAGGATTTGTGTTCAGAAATCTACTCGATCTAACTGTCTCGAAAATATTGACCGCACAATACACCTCACTTAGTTGTATTTATCAAACGAAAAATAACTTTGTTAATTTGACGGCCCCGTATGCTAGTTGCCTGCGAAGCATTGGGTCGCGGGTTCGAATCCTGTTCAGGGCAAACATTCGTGTCATGAGCACTTGTGTTTGCCTTGTGTCTGTATGTTGTGTATCTATATAAGTTTGTATTTATCTTTCCCCACAGACAAATGAGAATAATGTATATCAATCAATCAGCCGTCTGATACCCATAGTACAAGCTTTGCTTAGTTTGGGATCGGATGGCCGCGTGTGAGATGTCCCACATATTTATTCATTTACCGAAACAATCTCAAATCCTGTCACCAATATCATATCATAAGTCAACAGCACCGATTGCGTGACTCCTCGACCCATGACATAAGCGTGACGCAATTCGTGACGTCATTGGCGCTGTGTTTGAATTAGCCTTATGTTGCGCCCATTATTTCCCGATGTAATTTTCCCTTATCTCGAATAGAAATGTGTCGGAACAATAGAATAAGCGTGTAATAGAATTCTTATTCTTGCTAGTGTTGTTTGGTTATACGAAGATTGGCTACGCGATAAAATTACATTTGTAGCACTTTTTCTATTGCGGTTTTATTTTCCAATTACAATCTAAGGTACATTTTGTTCGTTACTTTTTCTTTTCAGCATTCGGCCCGCAATCAAATTAGACTGTGGATATTTATATTCTTCATCTTGGAATATAATTGTCTTATTAATTTCTGTTTCTGTGAGTGCCACTTTAAGCTTTGCCCACACTGTAAGGGATATTCATTGCTTGCTGAAATTACCCTGCAAGAGACGAACTAAATGAAACTTTTGATTACTTCCAACAGAAGAATCGTAAAACTTTCTCACTCTCACTTATATTATTAGAAAAAACTAAATGCGATCTTCCGAATCATGGCAAATATGAATTTTGTTTTTCCTAGGAAGCTTACGTAGAGATCCTGCGTGCCTCATATCAAGATAAAGCCTTGGAAAAAAACACCTATTTATTCTGAACGCCTCAATGACGTCACACGACGCGGGGACGAGGCCGTGTTGACATAACAGATGAGTTGTCGGGAGATGTCCACCGTTGCGATGCTATCTCATTAACTTGATTATTTTCTGTACCTTCAAACAGGGACGCCTTGCCCAGGTCGAGATACACATTCATACGTACACTACACTACATACGTACATAACATTACATCCTGTATTCCTTATTTTTAGTGATATCTATAAGTACTTCAAAATAAAAAATAAAACAAAATCAAAAATATTTTATTCGAATTAAGATTTTTACAAATCATTTTTCGACGTCAAAGCTAATGGATATCAGCTTGCGACGATACTTTATTTTTAGGGTGAGATAAGTTTTTTTTTTAATATGATAACGAAATGAATGACTATTTTGAACATCCATGAAAATAGATGGCTAGACTAATGGGATGTTCGAACTGAAGTGAAAAGTGTCAAAAAAGCTGGTCTGAGGTGATATAAAAATGTGTAAAAACACTTATTATTGATTAAAAAATCATGAAGGCTTTTATATTCGAAAAGAAAATTACATACATTTTAAAAACGTACGCTTGTCTCACACGTACAGAATGTCATTGACCATTAATTTAGATGAGACTTCTCCTATGTCATTCAAAATATTAGATAAATTAAAATGTCCACTAACAGCGTCTACCACTGTCCACCCTCTGTCTGTCAAAGCAGTTGACACATAATATGACACCGTCACTAAACTGTGACAAGGATCGGGCCAAATCGTATACCTAAAACAACCCAGAAATCCTCTCAAAAATATATAGGTATAACATCTTCTTCACCGAACTACAATCTCTATTAAAAAGATATAACGGTGAATTTTCTGTGGAGGTTTGGATTTGTAATTTCGAGTCTTCACTCCAGTTATGTATAGCGAAAATTGGGAGTTCCGCGGACGTGACACTTTGGGTTTCATTTGGGTGAATCCAAAAGGGTCTGTATTTTGGAATATTGTTGCGATTTCTCGTTATCTGGAAACTGATATCGACGAAGTTTGCGACGTTGTTTGAAGTGGGCATGTAAATAAAGAGAAGGTATAAGGTATATAAGTATTTGCAGACCGTTTTCTATTAGAAGGGACAATGTTTACAAGGACAATGAGATTTTATCTGATTTATTGTTGTGTGTTATTGTTTTGGCTGCTAAAGTATAAATCTTGATACGTCAATATTTTTGGCTCACTGGGATTCTAGTTCTTGTATTTTTTTTATATTATAATTTTAAAGTTCGAATATAATAAATTAGAAATTCAATCAAAATAAATGCACTCAAGTGATGCAGACTATCAGAGTCAAGTACCTGTCTTCTGAAATGCACTCCATAAAAACACCCGCATTTTACGTTATAACCTTAGGATATTTCTTGTTTCCTTGGAAAAAATAATAACTTTTTTTTGCATTAGAAATTTATAATAGACTTAATGTTCACAAAATCTATACTAATACAATACAAGCGAGTTATTTCGGGCGTACACCCGAGAGCGCCGTTAGTAATCTCCTGCACATCCACGCCTACACGTTGCCCGACTCTATTCCCAGCTATATTCCCAGTATGTTCCTGGATGTGCTCCCGAGAGATTCGCTTCCAAGTAATGCCGGCAAAATTACCAGGGAAACAGGATCGGTTTTGCCCCAACGCCTTCACGTTTTAGCAGCGTTACTTTGCTGTTTAGGCGAAACTAGAGCATGGAGAAACTCAGCTTGTTATTATTCTAGTGTGCTTTGGATCTTTCATTAAGAAAAAGTGGATAAGTGGGCAATTTTTTTTAGAAATAAATAGGAAAGTGAGTAGAAAAATATACAAAAAATGCGGCGGAAATGGTTTTTGTGCTTGGTTGCAGGTTTGATGGCCACTTAAATATGTTTTCTAATGAACACTCTTTCTATTTAATTCGGATCTAAGTAATATTAGTGTTTGTCTATGGAATTAGCTATCAAACAACAGCTCTAGTTTAATCTAGACTAGATCAGGCCCATGACGCACTAGGTATACACTGAGGGCACCCAATTGGGCACTAATTTGTTTGTTAATTATTACCTTTTTATTAGCTTTATATGATCAAATAATCAGATGACATTTATCATTTAGTTTATTTTCGTCTTAGTCGACGAAATCCTAAAGTCTAACAATGTGCATCATTAAATGAAAGCAAGATGGTTCAAGGAAATAGCTAAAAGTAAAATTTAAAGACCAATTACAGTGTGTCCATCAAAAACAGAAATTAATTTACAACAACAATATATTTTCGAGTAATATAATTAAAAGTTCCGCCGTAAATGTTTTGTTTTATCGCATTTCATTATAAGGAAGAATGAAAACATTGGCTCCATAGAATATAAACAAATTAATTAAATTTAGTCGCCTTACAAAATATCGAAATTCAGATAAAACGTATTATTAGGACATAAGTTGGACAAAAAAGATAATATTAGTAGTTACTGTACGAATAAGAGATAAAATTATTCAGATATCTAAATATTTTTTTACGAACACCAAATTCTAAGTCTAAGAAACTCATCAAAGTCTAAGGAACTACATTTCAGTGTAGCTTGTCTTGTCTGTACTTTATATTCGTATAAAACTATGAGGATGTTTAAAACTAAACAAAAACAGTAGATAGCTACAATTTATTGAATCATTACATCACTACTAAAAAATGTGTTTCCGAATTTCGATTTTATGTGCTATTCGATGCTCTTACGGTGAAGGAAAATATCGTGAGGGAACCTGCAAAGAAATTCAAAAGTTGTGTGTGAAGTCGACCAACTGACACTCGGTCAGCGCGACTAAGGCCTGCTTGTCTTAATTCAGGGTAGGCCTGAGCCCCTCGGCTAATAAAAAACGAACTTTACGCGAAATTAGCCGTCTTTACAGAAATTTAATCACGAAAAATTCCCCCACAGATAAAATCTGTCTGTGTAATGGATCTGTACGAAGTACTCTTAAAAGGTATCTCTTATGTAATTTGCAGATCTCGCTTTTAAAGAGAAAGATTAGCTAACTTCTCAATAAGGTTAAGTGCATACTTATATAGGGTGAAATGTTTCAATGGGGGGTTGAAAACGGTGAAAGTTACTTCAGAGACATGAAAGAGTTCTTTACTTATTCGAGTGTAGACTTAACTATGGTGAAATTCATCGACAAGGGTATTATTGCTTATATTTATCCTTATAATACGAAATAATATAATTGTAACTGGCATTACGTCTGTAAATAGAAAATATTTAAGAAAAAATAATATGAGGGGTCGTTATAAGACCAATAGAAGCCAAAAGTATTATTTTTGGAATTTTTGACTGTCTGTTTGTCATTCTGTATGTATGTTTGTTCGCGCATTACGCAAACACTGCTGATTGAAATTGATTGCTGAATGGTTTTTTTTTATTGGTTTGTTTTTTTTTTGTATTGACGGAGCGGAGGTCTTAACCTGAGTGAACTTAAAAACTTGGTGCATGTTGTATCTTGATACGCACCGTCTAGAAGCGGAGTCCTCCGGAGATCTCCCTTCTCCCTTCACGTTCATAGATGGTACTGTTAGTATAGTAACCGGAAAAATCCACCAATAACGCGACTACGCGCGGGCAGATAACTATTAAAATATATATATATTTTCAATTATTAATGTCACAACTGTTTTCTGAAACAAACAAAGAATAACAAGAATTGCTTAAAGCTAGCACTGCCAAAACCTTATTTAAATAAATAAATAACAAAGTATTCATAATTCAACTAAGTTTTTTAGTAAAAACTCACAACAGGGATAATTTGCAATTCTTATTCACGAAGTTGGAAGAAAAAGGCTATTAAGATATTTTTTTCAAGTTATTGAACTAAAAATCCAGGTCCTGAATATTGAAGGGCAAACAGACAAAAGGTTTCCAGATTTGAAAGTAGAAGGAGTAGGTACTTTTCTTAACCCTACTTTCGAATTCTCTAATTTTTTTTCTATTATTGTGCATCGTATTAGAATTTATTATTCAAAGTCAAAATCAATTTTTATTATTCGAATAAAATTTTTACGAATAATTTTTCGACGTCAAAGCTATCATGGATGGCACGTTCACGTATTTACAGTAAAGCCATTTCAGAACAACTAATTTTTCGAACTCTTTCAGCTATTTCCTTTCTCCCATATTTTTTCTTGACTCCAACACTCCAACCTTACAGTGAAATTCCTACACGTTTTTAATTTTCAGTGTCAACAACTCGGGTGCGTATTATTGCGCGTCGTCGTCGGTACGGTTAACGCAAGTAAAACATCATTTTCGTACACTTTATATTCATGTAATAGAGATCATCTTTGCAAGAAAAGGCTTTAGCTAGCGTGCTGTGGACCGTACCATCTTTGTTAAAGCTAATGTATGTGATATTCAGGAGCGCTGAGGCACTCAGCTTTTAATTCACTCGTTTTATTGTTACTTCATGTGTTTCAGGTCTTGGATTTTTTTCTAGAGCTTTAAGAAATTACCGATCCTCTGCATAAGGCATAAGTTTAGCCGACACATCGCATGTTCACACCTAACGCAACCACACCCTTAGTCGGCTTGGCTTGTAAAAAGAATAAGTAAGTATAGTTATTATATTTCCAAAGATACATGTTTCTCTAGTTTTGATCAGTCTCAACTCAAAGGCCCCATTGTATCAGTGGTAGAACTACTGAATAGGATCGGTGGGGATTCCTCATACTAATTGATTCGGAAGTTTGTTCCAACTTAGCCAATAAGAGAGTAACTATTATAATTGTTATTATTGACACTAACTGCATTGGGAAAGTCGATTAGAAACAATAAAAGTAATGGTGAAATGGTTTAATAGGGATGGGTCTGGGTGTACTCAATCTATATGTTTGTTATCTATTGTTTTTATGTTCCTTTTGTGTGCAATAAAGTGTTTTTACTTATTTACAATGTAGACAGTCTATTGATACAGATTGCTCTAGAACTAGTGGCTCTGTGAGCTATAGACCTCGCGAGTCTGTATATCTTTTCAGATTTACTTTTTCTCCACAGACATCCCCGACCCCTTGTTTTTTTTTTTTTTTTTTTTTTTTTTATTATTTATTGTACTCAATAAAGTTAACAGGAAATGATCACATAGAAAAACGACACAACAGGCACTGCTTATTTCTAAAGAGATGTCTTACAGCAATTTTTAAACTTAATTTTGTTTTATATTATTTATTTTATTTTATACTATTTATTTTATCTTATTTTATTTTATTGGTTAAGAAATGTGACCTGTAGAGGAAAACAGCCTCAGCGGTAGACCTTGTAAGCTGGCAACCCCCATAACTCCGTCATTTTTTTAAATTTCCAAGAACTGACTCGACAAAAAAAAACAATTAATTTATCGAACCTGCTCACAAAATTTCACGAGAATCGGTTGAGAAACGCGACCTGTAGAATGAAACAAACAAACAGATGGACATACAAAAGCAAATTTGGCCAAGCTGAAACAGAGACGCTTCGCTCGCTCGGTCAATTATGATGCCCATTCTTTTTCGATATTTTCTCTGGAGTTAAACACTGCTGATGGCTACCGATAAATTTACTTGAAAAATAAGATATACCTACACACACATCATTACAGTCAGAACCAATAAACTGATAAACCTAAAAATATAAAATAATAAATTAAACACTAACGATTCAATCAATCAATCAGCCTATTGCAGTCCACTGCTGGACGTACGAGTAGGCCTTCCCAAGGGACGCCAAAGCACACGATCACCCTTAACTTCTTTTAAAAGTTGAGAATATACTTGCTGTGGATATTCGACGGCCCTGCGACTTGGTCGACGCATTCAGATGGAAAGTATAAATAAAAAAAAATAGGGTGTTAACGAGAGCTGCAATATCAAAATTATAAGTTCTAATTTTAGTACCAGTAAATCAGAATTTCAAAATAGAGAAACGTTTGCTCATTAGAAAAAGATAATAATAAAACGAAATCATATAAATATAGTATTGGCACTCTCTTCTCATATCAATTCTTTGTCAATATTTTCAACTCTTTGAACTAAGTACTTAAATATTTTATAAAGGGTAATAAAAGAATTATATCAATTTCCAAAGCGGATACGGACGTCACGATAGAAAACTTCCTGTAGATGCGGTAGAATGTGAATAAACATCAAATTTAAAGATTCTATAAAAAGTCGAGAAAATCGCAGGTATATTTAGAAAAGTAATAAATTATGTGGGTTATTCTGTCTGAAAGGAAAACGGGGCAAGGTCGAGGAAGAGTAAAATAAAATATTTAAGTAACTCAATGATGGATAGCGGATATTTTATTCGCATCTTCTATCTAATGCGGTTTTAGTTATTATAGGCATTTTCTTAAAAAAACTGAAACTAACCCACTTATTCAATACGATAATAGACTCAGCTAGTTGTTTAAACTTTATTACTCAAGTTTCGAGAAAATCGAAAATATTACAGGAATTCGTTTTGATCATTTTGTTGCAGTCCATATAAATTAAGAAAACTATTAAGCGGAGAACCAAATTTAGTCTCTAATTAGTTATAATTTTGGAGTATTAAATTTTTTTCTGTATATTGTGGTAGCTTGTAATTGGCATATACTTATTTTAGTTGTTAATTTACATTGTAAAATTGGCTGTAAGCTTCCCAAATAAAATAAAATAAAAATAAAATTTGTGAATTTTGGATAAGGCCTGTAAATACTTGAGCTATTTCAAAAGCAATTAAAAACGTTTTTTTTTAATACAATATTCATGTTCATGTTTGCATCAAATTGTAATAAACGTTATTTGAAACATGAGCAAAACAACCGTGCAATTAAAAGGCAAACGCCGAACAATAATGTTTGTTAAAATGTAATATCCAAACTTTAGAAATTTACTAACAACGAAACAGTAAAGCGAAACTTTATAATGGCGTAATTTCTAAACGTACCAAGATAAATTTTCGGTGTAAAATTAAAAAATAAAATATGTCACGGAATAATTAATTTTGGAACGCAGATTTATCTAATAACAAAAATGTGTTTGTAGATAAACGAACAAGACAATAAAATGTAAAATAAAAGATGATCCATTAGAAATCTCGGGGATATTTGGCGGTTTCGTTTCGCCTAGTATAGGATCAAATGGCCGTGTGTAAAAATGTACTCACTCACTTATTTAATGATTTTATTCATTTAGATAGCCTTGCAGTCACACGTTTTAAAATATTTGCAATAACAAACGTATATTAGCTTTTAAAACACTTAAGATAGATACTATCCTTGATAAGTTACCAACACACATAAAACAAGCCACCAAACTTCAGCTCGTTAAAATATTTGAAAGTTTTGAAGTCAAAGTTGACTTTGTTAGTCGTTCATAATAAGATCGATAAAGAGAGTTGTGTACAGGCCGCAACAGAGTAGGTTGTGCATTTTAACAAGTTTTTGCGCTGAAAGAGTATTGAGTTTTATACTTAGCGGTCCGAGTATAAAGTTCACATTTATTAATTGCTCATAGAGTTCCGTTAAGAATTTGTCGAGTTGCTACAAAGGATTCTACTTATACCGCGACAAATGACGACAGTAAATAAAAAACGCAACAGAATTTATAATATCTTTAGCACTATATGTTTTAAGATTTTCGTGGTTGTTCACTACACTAACATTCTCACAATTTGCGGGTTTGTTACCACGGTAATATTTAATATTGTTACCTCGATATTTCGGAACGGTTACACGCTCCATGGTCACGAGTAGACTGGTGGTGAGTGGACTGCATCTAAGGACAGACATATCTGTCTACCCTCCTTCGGACGCGGCGACTACCCTCACGTTGATAGCACTTTTAGCACTTTTCAAAGAAATCTTGTTGCCTACATCATATAGCTTTAGGCGGCTAGCATACATTTCGTATGATGCCTTCTTCTAGATATGACCAATTCTGGATTTGGCCAGTAATTGTTTAGGTCAGCTTCTAAGGAGGACCATTTCTGTATTTAGCTAGTAATTCCATCACACAAAAGGCGAAATTATACATACATTTTGTTTACATCTCCAGAGATACAAACGATTGAACTGACGACAAGACTTAATAGACGTGTTTATTTTAACTATCAAGATTAATAAACAAAAGATTTCTCTTCGGTTTATTATTCCACCTCATTAATTCCATTCCTCGATTTATTTTACTCGCATTGTAGACATAGATTATGTAATCTTCGCTAGTTGCATTCGAAAATGTCAGCTGAACAAAGTATCATTAATCTTGAGGATAAATAGTTCTGAATATAGTCTGTGGTCTGTGGTGAGTTGCCAAGAGCACTGGAATAAACTTCTGAGATATCTACTATTTCGTTTGCTGGAACTAGAACTGATTGTGTGGAGATAAAGCCAGTCTGAAGTGTTTTTATTTAATCATACTTAACTCAAGCGCGGGCGCTTTTCCTTAGTTAACTACGACTGACTTCATATTTTTACTTGTGTGTAAGAAGCTTTAATTATTTTAGAAGTATGTACAAATTTCATTCATCGTGACTGTAAGATTAGTTTCTCAAAAGCTAAATAAAATTAACCCTGGTTTTTAATTAGATGGACTAAAGTGACAGCTGCAAAGGTAGTTTTTTTTTTAATTTTGCAAGCTGAAGATCATAGGGATGTGACATGACTCATTAAACTGACTCATTGAGCTAAGTCGTTGTATCGTTGCAACAAGACACCTGGATTTAAATTTACTTAATATAGTTGCAATGCGAATATAGGTATAGGTAGGTATACGTAATGTATTTTATAACTTTTCACATGTTAATTAAATAGTTAACAATAAAATAAATTGAACTGATTTATAGAAAACTTCTTATTATTATTTATGAGATATATAAAGTTAACATAACATAACTCCTGTGTGAGAGCACCTAATACTCTTGAATTAGCCGAATATTACAATTACCCGCGGAATGTATAGAATAAACGTTAATAAAAATAAAAATCTATAGCTTTGTCTACCAAAAAATTAAATCGTATTTAAAAACTTGGAGTGTGACAGTCAACCAATCGTTCATGAAATAATTCATAGAATATTTTTAATAGAAGCAAAAAATAATTCATACAATTTTTAATGAAGGGTAGATGGATCATGCTCTCTAACCGGCGCGTGCGTCATTCGTCTTTCCACATCGCTCGCTATTGGTCGTACGAATATTCCTTGCGCTTTCAACGCCGACTTTCGTTGTTATTTGTTGTTAAGTTTAGTTATTTTTTCATTGTTACTTGTTACGTTACGTTGATTTGATTGAATACAGTAAAATTTGATGAACTCTTAATTTATCATACTGTTACAAGTCACTTACTCTTGGTCTTTGGATCACTCAGGCTACATCACCATTTTTTATGTTGCGTTAAATGGCAACACTCCAAACGTCACTTTAGTCCATCTAATTAAAAATCAGGGTATAGTTCTAAAGAGAATCGTAGTTCTTTAGTGCAACAAAATCAACGTAAATTTTTGGATTGCAAAATAAAATGGGTATCTGGCAGCTGTGTTGTGGAGCATAATACAAATTGTATAACATTTATGACAAGCAAGTCATAATATGTAAAAAAAAAAACAAATTCACACAGATCAACCCAAGATAAATATTTAAAAAAAATCACATCACATCACACTCACACTATAATATAATAATAATTATTAATATTATTATAAATGTGAATATACATTTGGATGTTTGTTCCGCTTTCATGCCTTAACTACTGAACGTACTCTGGACTAACTTTAACTTTAAAGGATACTTTTTACGGGAAAAGGCCTTATTCCCACGGGAAAACCTTACACAACGCGAGCGTAGCCGCGGGCGGACCGCTACTTATAAATAAATGAAATTTAACTTATGTTTTATGTTTTTCATGGTTGTAAACCCGTAATAAATTGTGACAATTTTAGCAAAATTTAACTTTTTCCTACATCCACATTTGTGAAGTTTTTAGCACAGTTAAACTAAATTTAGAATCAGAAGAACACGTAAAACAAAAGTTTTAGGGAAAAAGCAAGCTCGAAAAGACAAATCACCTTTTCGGGGAATGGGTCTTGGGACTTTATTCTGCTGAAGTAAAACACGCGCTCTTGAGAATTTTGTTAAAGATAGTTAAAAAGAAGATAGAGTTAAGATAAAAGTGTCTTTTTTCGAAGTAAAATTTAACAAAATCATTTTTCGACGTCAAAGCAAGATGGCCCGTGTTCGAGTGTACTTTCATAACGGGTTATTTTTTATTCAGTGCAAAAACTTTAATATGTCGTTCAGATCATGAAACTAAACAACTTTCCCGAAAAAAATGGGTCCGAAACTGAAAAAAAAAAAAATCGATCTCCCATACAAACTGCCGCATCCAACTCAGCAATTTAGTATGGAAGGTACACAATTTTCTTTCATTTCCGGACCCATGTTTCTTGAGGAAAGTTGTTCAGTTTCATGGTCTGAACAACATATTAAAGTTTGTGCACTGAATAAAAAGTAACCCCGTATATTTAGTTATTCTTATAGCTGGGTTGGCGTCTATATATTAGGCATATACGAGTATATATAGAATAGAAGCCCGCAGAAGGGCAGATGTCTTCAGATGTCCCAGCAGAACCAATAATGTTTTCGAATTTCGAATACATGTAAGAGTTCGTTTTATTTCAAGTCCGTGCGCCCGCTATATCACCCCTCTGGTAGAAATTGCGATTAGTCCGTCCAAAAAAAAGGTTTGCCAGGTATGTTGACTAAAGCTTGATCCTTACTTTACTATCACTTGGAAATATGGAAGAGTCAAAAAGCAACATGAAAAACCTCACGTGATTAATGAACGCCCCTAACTATGCTCATAAATTAGTGCAAAATGTTACAATTCAACACCGTAGTTTGCGTAATTACTTTGTGAGCTAAATTAAATTAACCATTGTTTGTTACACATTAAGATACAGGTACCTACAATAATATAATAATGTACACAAGTGATCTTTAGTCAGATAACTTTTGCTCTATGTTTTTTTCAAATTACTTTTTATAAATTAACGTGAATTACAGGTACTGTAAGGAGCGGTCTCCTTTGAGGTGATTTTCGTTTAGTTTGATTGGATTTGAATATTTTGAAAAATCGAATGGTTCTTTTTTGTTGTTTTGACTCGGGATGCCAACGGGCTACCGAGTAGAAGATATTTTCATATTGGAGAGTTGATCGAGAAAAATAAATAAATATTAATAATCTACTTCGTTTTATCTTCAAATTAGCTTAGCGCCCATCTGGCTACCGCCCCCCTTTTTATTGTACTATAATCAAGACCAAATCTTGGTTGCCTCGATTCTTTCACATTATCATCATCATCATTTCAGCCTGTTAAAGTCCACTGCTGAACATAGGCCTCTCCAATCGCACTCCAGCGCGACCGGTCCATAGCCACCTGCATCCAACGAGACCCAGCGATCCTCACCAGGTCGTCGGTCCATCTCGTAGGTGGCCGTCCCACACTGCGCTTGCCAGTACGTGGTCTCCATTCAAGGACTTTCTTGCCCCATCGGCCATCCGATCTTCGCGCTATGTGGCCTGCCCATTGCCACTTCAGCTTGCTTATCCTACGGGCTATGTCAGCAACTTTGGTTCTTCTACGGATCTCCTCATTTCTGACTCGATCTCGTAGAGTAATACCAAGCATAGCCCTCTCCATAGATCGCTGCCCACATCATATTCATTTAAATAACTCCTTTAGTCCTCAAAATGCCTCCTCCTCCTTCAAAATGTTTTAAAACTTTAAAATGTTTTAAAACTCCTTCAAAATGTTTTAAAGTTTAGCTCCTTGTATTTATAGTAAACAAAATACAAAATCTCCCTGTTAAGTATATAGGCACGTGTTTGGCATCGAAATAAGGTTTTTTTAGAACTAGCATCAAAGGGTCTTATTTCCCTTAAGGTATGTTTAATCCCAAAGACTTCTATAACTTACTTAGGTCCACCTTGAAGGGAGTTAAGCCAGTCCCTGAGGGCAGGATTTGTGACCGAAAAACTTGCCCCATTAAAAGCACCCGAGAACAGACACGTTGGCTTTGTTTGTTTATAGTATTTAGGTACCTACTAGTTATACGCATAAGGCACTGCCAAAGTGTCAGGGAACATGAGAATAACTAATAAATCGATTGGATAAAAAATATATAATATATTATATATAAGTTGGTGGTAATAAGAGCTCGTTATAATTTGATAGCGGCAATCTCATCGCAATATCGCAATGCAGTATGGGGTATGGGTACAAAAAATTTGACATTCAGTAAATTAGATAAAACATAACCTACCTCTGACCAATTCTGTCTAATGGACTTCTCATCATACCTACCAAACAAAAGATTAATTAGTTATTCTTATTTATTTTATATGGACTAGCCAGATGCAAATAATATTTTAAAATAACATTGCGAAATAAAAACTTCTGGAGTCTCAATGAGGGATTTTCTGACAGCTCTTTAAAAAATAAAAATAATATTAAGACGATAACTGGCGCGGAGTCCTTTTACGGCCCTGGATGACTCGCCAAATTTCTTCGGTTCCACGAATCGTCTACGCCATCTAACGAAGTTTTATGAATTATTATTTTAAAGAAGATATTTAAGACTATTTCGTCATTTTCTAAAGCGTTCTGTTCCCACTTGTGCTCTGCTGTCTTTCAAAAGTTTCACGCAGAGCAAATATAGCCAGTCATGTGTGTTTGTTAGAAGACGTACAGGCGGCAAAAGACTAACCTTGTATCAACGCCGCAGAATCCTAACGAATGCAGACAAAGTTAGTTTCGAATTATAATATTGAAGTATTTTTATTATTTAAGTAAGGATTTTGTGGCGTTAACAGAATAGCTTTCACGGCTAAACTATTGAACCAGGACATGAGCTACCTTTTACAGATGGAAACTGTCTTATTTAAAGAATTTGAATGGGCTTATTCCAACGAATTATCTATAGTCTAGAAGAGTAACACGCTTCAAACTTGACCCTATCAAATAAATACCAAAGAAATAAAACTATACCATACGACATCATCTGCTTGTCTGTCGTCGTCATCGTCTGTCAAAATTAATTATAAGCTGGCTTTGTAAGACGATTACTCTTCTAGACTATAGAAAATTATTCATTGGCTTATCCCTACGGTGTAACACACTCAAAGTTTTCTATCCAATTCTCCTAGCCTTCTATCTACTTAACCTAACGACCATTTTTTGCGTTATAATAGTTTTTTGCAACCGGGCTTACAAATCAAGGACACAGACGAACAAGGAATGGTGCAGAAAACATCTCTTCAAGACATCAAGTGTTCATCTTATAAAGTGTTTTTACTTACTTGCTTACTCTTGGTCCATAGAAAAAGCTCTAACTAACATGGTCCATAGAAAAATATGAGCTGATAATGATGATAGAAAACGCTTGAGCAAGTAACGCTGCAATGCTATATTCTATTTTTTATCCACTTCTATGTCATAATAGTCCTCTTTCCCTCAAGGTTGCTAAGCGGAGACCCAGAACAGGAAATCGGAGAGTCGGAAGACCGCCTTCCCGCTGGGCCGACGACATCGCCAAGGTGGCAGCAAGAAGCTGGATGCGAATGAGAGGCCTTAATACCCAACAATGGGTGATTACTGGCTGAAAAAGAAGAGGAAGAAGTCGTCTTTCGACCATGATAAGAATTCCTTTAATATAAAAATAAAAAGCCATGAATAGTGTAGCGGTTACTGTTGTGTACTGTACGTACGACTTGTTTAAAATGCATTGCGCGCTGCATTCGACGTCTTCATGGCGCTGCTGGCGACTCGCGACTGGGAGCTTGTCGGAGTGTCGGCAGTGTATTGCGAAATTATTATTTCATCTTTATTATCGTCCCGGGAATGTAATGTCACTAACGCGTAGGGGCCTTAAAGTAGCTGAGTTATTGTCCGGATGTGTTTGAACTTAATACACGAAACTTGAATTTTTATATGCAAGTGCGCATAGTTTGCCTGTAGTATGATTATGTGTGAATAAGTTTCTGTAGCAGTTTTCTTGAGTAAGTATGTCCGATATCTTTGTTATTTTACCGCCACATTTTTTCATAAAAAAAATTGTGTTGTGATAGTGTCCTAAGTGCCCTCATTCTTAGCAAGAGTAAGAATTAAAAAGTACGCTTTTAAAGTCTTTTTACGCGGTGATTTCTTGTAACGCGATCGACACGCGCTTTCATACTAATAAAACGCTGCAAGTAATATACTTCGGTATTACTGGAAGATAAAAAAAACACCCATAAACTGCACTGATTTCTTTTGCTGTGCTTCACTTCTTTTAATTCACAAAAAAAAAAAAACAAACAATTTAATTCAAGTAAGTGGATTAACTTGATTGTAAATTGTACTTACATAACCTGACAAAACGGAGGAAGCAAATACACATTGTAAATGTTATATTTAACTTCAGTCGGGATCGGGAGAGCCGTCAAAGGGGCATGCGGGTAGTATCAACATATAATTAGCGAAGTCCTGTAGGTTTAGTTGCTTCTTCTTCTTCATCATGTGGATTGTAAGGTCAACAACCGACCTCACAACCCTGTCAGTGTTATTGAGCCGCCAAAGGCCACTGACATGGCTTGTGTAACGACTAGACAGTAGCCGTGACCAGCGGCTAGTGCCTTCCGAAGAGTTTATTTCGAACTATCAAGTGATTCAGCCTGCAATAACCAACTGGGGAAAGTCTCACAAAGAGATTTTTGGTTGACATTGACCCCTCCGGGATTCGAACCTGATAAAAGCAATGAGCGTCGAAATCTCGACCACTCGGCCACGGAGGCTGCCGTATTGATTCATTAAAAAAGATAAAAATTGTTTATTCAAAGTAAGATTGTGCAGAATAATTAATTTTATTCAAAGCTAGCTACTAGTGTGGCTATTTTTTTCTTTCGAAATGGCTTATTTATAACAAAAAAAAAAACAACAGCCGTATTTACATAAATACAGCATGAAATTTACATCGTTTTGTTCCCGCCGTGTAGTGATAGTACCCGTCAAACTGAACAACTTTTCACGAAAAAAAAAATTTCCCGCGACTAAAAAATTTTAGGTCTCTCCATACAAAATGGGTCGGTCGGGAGTCTCACTTTGTATGGAGAGACCAAAAATTTTTTTTCAGTTCAGTTTGACGGGTACTATCACTACACGGCGGGAACAAAACGATGTAAATTTCAAGGTGTATACAATTATTATCACTTATTTCTCTGGTTCTCTCTCATACACACACACTTAGCACACAAATATTCACAACACAAACATACACGTTTATAATTTCAATAACCATAGACAAAAGGGGCGTCTGAAAAACAGGGCTGCCCCGGGACTTGTTCCGGTGGCAGCATAACTGAGACGTCTCCTATTATCCGCCTTTAGTTAAGTACGAGGGCTGCTATTTATGTATCCGGAATAACAAAAAATAACAAACATCTATTCCCCGTGATGATCGATGCATTTTTTCATACGTTGAAACCAACTTTCGTAGCATTTTTTCCATTCTGTATCGGGTATCTCCAAAACGTGCATTTTGAAAGCATCAACGGCTTCTTCCCGGGTCGAAAATCGGTGTCCACGTAATTTGTTCTTCACGCTTGGGAATAAATAAAAGTCGTTGGGTGCCAAGTCGGGACTGTACGGCGGATGACCCGTCAATTCGATCATTTGACTATTTAAATACTCCGTTGTTGCGGCCGAGGTGTGACAGCCAGCCGTTATCGTGGTGAAGGATTATTCTTCGTTGTCGATTGTTCTTGCGTATTTCTCCAAAGACTTCTGGCAAGCAAATGGTGGTGTACCATTCAGAATTAACCGTTTTACGATTCTCTAGTGGTACTGTAGCCACATGTCCACTAATACCAAAAAAGCAGACAACCATTTGCTTCAAAGTGCTTTTTGCACGAACAACTTTAGTTGGGTTTGGCTCATTTTGGAACACCCAAACCGTTGACTGCTGTTTAGTTTCGGGATCATACGCATATATCCAAGATTCGTCTCCTGTGTAGATATTATGAACAGCTTTTGATGTACCACATTTGTATTTTTCTATCATTTTTTTGCACCAATCAACACGAGCCTGTTTTTGTTCAACTGTTAAGTTGTGCGGGATTCAACGAGAACAATTTTTTTTACAGCCAAATGTTCGTGTAGTATTTTATAAATACTCGTCATACTAATGCCCAGAAATGCCTCTATCTCGCGATATGTAACATGACGGTCTTGCATTATTAGTTCGCGCACAGCATCAATATTTTGTGGTACAACAGCCGATTTAGGGCGACCTTCTTTAAAATCGTCCGCAAGCATACGACGACCACGATTAAACTCACTGAACCAGTGATACACAGTGGTTTTCGATGGGGCTTCCTCCCCAAAAGTCGACATAAGTTGATCCATGCACTGTTTTTGAGTTAATCCACGCCGAAAGTCGTAATAAATCATAGCAAGAAAATTTTCACGAGTCAAATCCATGGTGATGATAGACAATGAATTTTAAAAATGGCGCCACAATGTAAACACAATTGACAGATGAATGAAACAAACTTTATTTTACAGCCAAAGAGTTCTATTTTTAAATGTTATAATTTCTTTTTAAATATTGTTTATGTAAGTGGCCAGTTCCGGATACATAAATAGCAGCCCTTGTATTAGTATTAAGAACTAAGTAATTATTATTGTTAAATAATTGGTGGATAATAAATAATATTTTCTTTCTTTTCTATCTTTCTTTCTTATATTTTTTTTTACATTTTCAACCCTCATAACTCTGTAATTTTATTAAATTTCCAAAAAGTGACTAGACATAAAATAATCTATTTTATTTACCGAACCTGCTCACAAACTTTCACAAAAATCGTTTGAGAAACGCGACTTGTAGATGAGAACAAACAGATGGACATATAAAAGCAATTTTGGCCAAGCTGAAACGGAGACGCTTTGAGCTCCCTCGGTCAAAAAGGATTAAAGAAGCTTGTCCATGGTTGGCATTGGTAGCAGAAGTCGCACGCATGCTACGTTCGCTACGCGTGCCGTTTTTGTTAAGATCTCAAGATTACGTCAAGCCAAGATAAAGTACATTAATGAAAGATAATACTTAACTCGTAAAGGACTTATGATACTACGTGAGCGTGAAGAAGACAATTTTATCACCATAAAGCTTTATGATTGTCTGACTTGAAATTGCTTTAATATTTGTTTTTTAATGCTTCTCGTATGGAGATTAGAAAGAGGACTACTTGCTCGTAAGATATGAGTTTTATGAAGTTTATTGCGACTTCTTATGAGTGAGAGTAAAGTTTGCAATCCTGCAAAGAAAACCTCTACTTGGATTATATTACTTAATTATTACTTTAAGATTTAGAAGTCATTTCGTGGGTTCATCATCATCATCATCGTGTGGGTTGTTAGGTCGCCTTGTGTCAGTGTTATAGAGCCGCCAAAGGCCACTGACTTGGCTCATGTAACGACTAGATAATAGCCGGGACCAACGGCTTAACGTGCCTTCCGAAGCACGGAATCATCTTTCTTTTCGGACTTCCTAACCAAACTAGGGAAAGTCTCACAAAGAGATTTTTTCTTGACAGTGTCCCCACCGGGAATCAAACCCGGAACCTCCGTAATTGGCGTAATTTCGTGGGTTAATTTACCCGAATATGCTTTGTAATTGTAATACAACCAATGTTATAGCAAAGCTAGCATAATATATCAAATCAACGGCCGGTTACAGTCCACTGCTGGACTATGAGCCTCCTCCACTTAAGTGGAGGGTTTTGCCATTAATCTCCACGCTTGGCAGGCGGGTTGGAGATCGCAGATTAAAAGGTTACTGTATCAGAGAGCGCTGCTGCCCGTTCCCTGTTCAATGTGTAGTGTCTAAGTCGCCTCTTGCGACACCCACGGGAAGAGTAGGGGTTGGTGACAAATGTATTCTACTCTGCCGTCACCACACGGCGTAATATATAGGTAAGTTATAAAATATTATGGTTTTGTGTAAAATGTGACTTGTGGCCTAAATAAGATGAGGTTCGACAAAACACTATGAATGAAATCTGCGTCATTGTCAGTCAGCTCATATTCGATTAAACCGAAGGGCTCGAGCCTACCCCGAATAAGGATGAACAGGAACATACTACCATGGTGTGGATTGGTTGACTATGTACTTCAGTTGCTGCTAAATGTGTTATTCTTTATACATACCTGTAACAAACAAACGGAAGTGTTAAAACACTAGTGTTATTAAAATATTTACATTGCAAATGAGAATTTGAAAAGATCTTTAATTTTAAAATGTATTAGTAATCTTTTTGTTTAGATATCTACGAATTATATAGGTAATAAAAAAACATAGGACATATGACTTTGAGCATCTCTCTATGCAAAACTGGAACGAACAGCTAGTAAAATTTAAAAAGCACGAATCGCAAAATGACAAGTTCGCATGCTGTCAGATAAATCAGAATGATATTTACGCTAAACGCCTAAAACCTTTATACAAGTTTATTGAGTCAATTCATCAAAAACAGCTGAACCAATTTCACGCATTAGCACACTTGTGTAAACATTACTTATTAATTTCTGGTACGTTTATAATCCTGATGAAAATTTAAACAGTTCTGTATTTTCATAAATTTTATCAAGAGGTTCCATGGTGTAATGGTTAGCACTCTGGACTTTGAATCCAGCGATCCGAGTTCAAATCTCGGTGGAACCTGTTCTTTTTTTTATTTCTCGTTAAATTTAATTGTTTGGACTCCAGCGACTACCATAGATTCCAAGTTATTTATGTTTTTTTTTTTATCTTTAATTTTTTTTGCATTAACTCAAGTTACTCCGAAATTGAAATCACTATAGTTTGATAAAAATAACAAGTAGGTACTACTGCTTTCTTATACCACTGTATCGTATCGATATTTTGAATTTTCAAACGTTACATACACATAATTTACTTCCGAATGCTTGCAAATTATTTGTATATAGTGCATTAAACCCGCTAAACCAGTTTGATGGTAAATCATCTCAGAAAATAGGACGCAATTATCATGAAAAACGCAAACACGTCTGAGTATAATACCAAGAATAATAAATGTTAGAGAGATCTATAACTTAACTAGCTAACCAAACGATTGACAGTTATGTTACTAAGGTTATCTTCTCCTGATAATAACAAACACAACAAAAAAAGAATTAACGATATCGGTCCAGTCGTTCACGCGTGACGCCGTGACCAATGGAAATAGGATTCATTTTATATACAATATGCGGCGGTGGGGTGATAGACATGCAGTTTCTTTCAAAGCCTCACCAGCAAAGAGCAAAACTCATCAACTCGTACTAACTTGGACGCACTCAAAACTAACCAGCCGTGGGTACATTTTGGCTCGCAACAGAAAGATCCGTAATTTATTGAGTGGGTTCCAGATTCCCACTAACAAAGGTGCCGTATGGACAACGGAATGTTAAAACCACTTGTTAGGGTTACAGACGAAAGTAGATAGGACCAGGTTAACGAAAAAAAGTTCTAGTTTTGTACAGGCAATGAAACTGTCAGTTCTAAGAGAGAATCCAATGAACATGAAGAAAATACTAAAACACGACTGCGCTACCAAAATTTTTATAGCGAATGTCACTCAGGCTGATGTAAGGATTCTAACGAGACCCCAAACATCAAAATCTGTTCAGTATGGTGCAAAAAACTAACACCGATTGATAAATGATTCAACTGATGTTTTTACGTTGATGGTGGAGAAATACTGCCACATTATTAAACTACTTAACTATTTATATGTGCAGTCAGTATTAAAAACAACCTTTTTTTAAATCACAATACATTCGATTCTTCAGATTATGTAGGTAAGTACCAAAACAATAAACAACAAAAACTTTATGCATCAGTCTGTAAATTTTTTCAGCATTAATAACATTAGCTACAATATGATTTCAATGGAGTGAAACAATAACAATACGCACCCCAGTCTGTAGAAAACTAAAAATAGGTATAAGAAAGGAAACTTGGTCTTCAGAAGATACTGAACTACTTTACTTCACAGAAGTTGTATAGTGTGAAGCAAAGAGGAACGAGATAGCCTTGTACCGATTCGAGAACTTTCTTGAGATACTTGTAGTACTGCAATGGTGATGGAAATAGGTATCTCCATTGTATTTTTGCTTTTGTTTTTGATGACTGGTGTAGTGTGATTGGTAGTGCATCTATCTTGGACAGAATAGAGGTTCCGGGTTCGATTTCCGGTAGGGTAGACAATGAATGGCGGAAATAAACAAAAAATATATAATTTTGGACATTATTCATAGCGTGTTTTCATTGTTTCTAATAATATTATGTTTTTTGGGTAATTTTGTTATTCAAGTGAAATTTGACCATTTTAATTTTCATTCCAATTATCGTAACCCATTTATTACACCATTCTAGTTACATGCAAGAAAGAAAGTACCTAGTCTTAAATCTGGAAGATTTGTGGAAGTAGACGTCCCGGTGAGAACACTTTTCAAGTACCTACGAGCCAAAGGACACCTAATAAGTTAAAGTGAGTAAACAGAAAGTCTGTTTGTCGAGTTCAGCGAACACTCGTATACTATCAATAATCTAAGTTAAAAAACGTAGTCAGTGAATTTTGTTTGTACTCTACTTAATTAAACATGACAATTACAGAAAATATTAAGTGTCGGCCAAACATATCTTTTCTCGAATAAAAAGATAACGGTGTTTTTTCTTTTATATTGTTACTCTCACATCACGCAACTGAAAGTATTACACGTATTACACCTCTGCATGTAGGACCTGATTCAAATTACACTGCTCTGTAGATTGGAACTGCAAGAGCAATGACCGGTACTTAAGCAACCGTAGTTTAGAGATAATCGACACTTTACAGTTTAGACCATAATTAAGTCAGCTACCTCCAAATTTCAAGTTTGAAACTCTTAGTTAGATTGGTAGACCATAATCGTTTTCTCTAAAGAGCCTTTTACTCAGAAAAGCGAGGCCGATGTACCGATCCATCATTGTTTTAGAATTTAAGAATACAATGGAATTGTAAATAATTATTAAATATCGTCGTGAACCCTTACATAGAAGAAAAGTATTCTTTTGGTTAGTACAATTTTGACTGACTTTAATTTAAAGATCCTTTGTCTACCTGACAATAAATAGCCATTGTCAATCTTGCCAGAACCGAATAAATGCACTAAATTTAAAATCTAAGTCCGTCTACAAATTCCCGAAAACATTCCTTGTTAATCTATCCGAAACTCCAACTAATTCACATTTCTGCTTCGAATACCAAAACAAGTTGCGAAATCAAAACTTCTCCCAAGTCAAAATAGGGACCAGGAACTCCACCGTCCCTTGTAATTCCATTACAAAAACAGGCGGGCGTACTAAATATCTCCATTTATATACATCTTCCGTTCTATTCGAAAGATGAAAAGAGACATTTCAAGTTAATGAGTCATTATAAGAGAAGTTGGCAAATTAAGATATCTTTAAAAGCAGCCGTTTTTGATTCCAAGCGCGGATTTTGTTGAAGATATTATACTCGTATATATAAGGATCGTGCTAATGGATTGGAATTAAGTACGAAATTAATGTAAGACATCATGTAATTAAATTATTTGAAAACCGGAGGCACAAATAGAATAATTTTATTATTGTTTTGTCGAAACAAAATAAAAAAGTTTACCACATTCATCACAATAAAAATCATTATATTTTGACGATGTATTCTCAACTTTGACCGCCCTCGGTAGTATTGATTGAAACTTCTATCCCTCACTTTATTGTGGAATATCCCATATATACTTTAGGTTGTTCTAGACTGGCAAAGAGCTAAGTGCACTCATAAACTGCCCACATTCTCAAAGAGTCTTCAGAGGATATAATAAAATCTAGCCAAGCAACATGATACGCTAGAGAATTTTAAAATTTCAAAATTTTCCCTCGACTTTAAAGTTTTTCCTTCATTCTGTCTTGGCGACACATAAATGCACTTTGTACTTCAAAAATCTTAGCTCTTTAAGGACTTTTTAGATCCTGCCATTTTTATGTGGATTTTATAAAAGTTCTTGAGATACACAAAGACTGCTTGCTTTGTAATATAAAGCTTACGTAATCTGCTAGCGGTTACGCCCGCGTAGTACGATGTTCCCGTAGGAATTTTATACTCCTCTGCGATAAAATGCAGGTATTCCATCTGTTTCTCATCAAAACTGTTTAAGCGTTTATTCGTGATCAAGTCAACTTATTTTTTCTACATTTTTAATATAAGTAGTTTTAAAACAACTATTTTATGTAATTTGTTAATTAACGACTGAAGTATCGACTGATAAGGACAAAAAGGTACAAATCATAATCCTGTTTGCTACTAGTTCGTGGCACTAGTTAACTTTGTGTCAGTGTCAAGTTTAATGTTTGCTACTTTATAACCTGCAAGATTTAAAAAGTGGCCAATTAAAATCCTAAAAATTCGCAAAACGCGATGTTTCTGGGACTGTTATAATTGTTGTTCGCGAGAAATTATTACTTTTTTTTACTGTTCTCCTTCGGGCCCTGTTCTCGTTCGTCCTGAGTTTCCACTCGTAATTCATTTTTGAATGCCATTGTTACATTTTCCTTGGGACTTGCAAAATTCACGTGAAAAGAAAAAACTAAACTTTGAAGAATCTTTCGGTTTCGTGTTGAGATAAAAAAGAAAACAAGAAAATTTGCAACTTTTAATGATAATTTCTTGTTTTTGGGTACTTTTAAGGTACGCCCTTTGTCGTCTTTCTTACGAAATAACAAAGTGTTATGTAGGTCACCAGGACCGGAAGGATAGAGATAGCAGAAATAATAGTGGAACGGCTGAAAATTAAAGGTTGAAAAGGGAAAAGGTTTTTTTTTTAACGGACTAATCGCTATTTCTAACAGAGTGGTAATACAGCGGGCGCGGATTTGCGGGGGAGCGGAAGGCTCGTACCCCTTAGAAATCTATGACAACGTATATGGGGGCGCCCTCAGACGGGCACGGACCTCGGCCCAGAACGTTGCCAGGGCGAAAAACACGTCGAAGAAGAAAACGTGAACAGGTAGTCATAGACTTCTGTCTACATTACCCTTACCTACATTTTCCGTATTCCTGAGCGAAGTATTTCGTCTCAAAACAAATCTACTTCTATAAAGGAAACGTTTATGTAACGTCTAGACACCGGTACAGTAGCACAAAGGTTAACACTCCAAATCTCATTTCAGTTTGTTATGTTGGCCTCATTGGGCTCTGGGAAAGCCGGATTTCTTTTTACGAAAACGTTCCTGCGTCAGAACTCCTCAAGTAACAGGAAAAAGCCAAAATCGCGCAGAATTCGTCGTACATAGCGAGTAATGTTCATGAACGTAATGTGTACATTTTGTTGGGCAAGCGATGGATAGAGAAGCAGGAGTAAAGTCGCTTTGGAGCGGGTGGCGCTTTAAACGGAGTGATAACAGCCAGTATACGTCAAAAGGATTTAGGATTTTTGCACGATTTTTTAAAAGGGCAATTCTTTTTCAGAGCCAGATTGTAGTAAGAAAAGGTTGAACATTAAATAAACTGTGCCAGATCTTGGTTGTACGTCTTTTGTTCCAGTAGGTAATTTTTCTGACTGGGCACATTTATTATGTAGTTTAGCTACGTAGTTGTAAAGCAATGTGAACATTTATGTTTTTGGTAAAAGGCAAACGAAGGTTATTTCTCAAAAGGCAATTTACATAAACTCTAACACCTTATAAAGCCCTACCACCTTTTAGATGAAATGCGAAAGATAAACGTTTTGAATCGCGGTTAAATATACAAAATGGAAAAGGTTTTGAAGTTACTTTTTGCTTAAGTACCAATTTTCCATTAGCAGTCTTGTTTCTGTATTTGGAAAAACAGTTTTTCAATGTCTCTCTCTGTCTTGTCTGTCCGTGGAAAAATCCAAAATTTAATAATAATAAAAATAACATTTATTTATTTAAATATATTTGATTAATCTAGCTTATGATTTGATTTTTTTTATTTGTTTAATTCCTGTCACCTAATCTGGCGACAGGATATAATGTATATATTAATATACATTATATCCATTTTCTTTTCAGTAAACGTAAAATGAATGAGTCAAGTTTTGTTGTATAAATAAACATAAATTTTGCATAGCTCCGATATATAACATCATGTATAAATACAACAGTGCCTTCCCTCACTAGGAGGAAGCAGTGAGTAAGGTTGACAAATTGTTTTTTAGCAATAAGCCGCCTATCCACCCACAACTCCCCGAATCGATATTTCCCATTTATCTTAAAAAGGTCAACTGCGTCTCTTTTCCTACGATGATGTTAGTGAGTGAAGGTCTTAGACACAAGAACTGGCATTTAGGTAATATCGTTAATGTTTTATGTCTCTTCTTATTTTCTTTTTTGTAGAGTTTACTAGAAGACCAAGATTAAAAATCAAAGATTTTAGAAATAAGACAGTGATAATTACAGGAACGTGTATTGTCGTGTATAGATGTGATACGAGTATAAGAGCGATATTAATTCCCAACGCATAAATAGTTATTTTCACCTCTCCACCTCGGAAAGTTGGCTTTTAATGCCCGAAAACAGGGTCGAAAATCGCTTATTCATTTCTAGACATGCAAAGCATTCTCATGTCTAGAGAGGAGAATTAGTTTGAATTTCGAACATTATCTTACACAGGAAAAAAGTTTTCATATAATATCCGCACGTAAAATAATTGACGTAAGCCATTTTTTTTATTGGGTGTGTTCCGAATCAAACTGTCAGCGCCGTCAGCGATCATAAAACCAAAACATTGTACGGGTTTCGCTTGCCTTTGAGTGCGCTAAAATCGATTTAAGCGCGTCTCGGAACGCAGGGAATAGGTTTTCATACAATTTTGGAACACACCCTAAAAAAACATAACCTAAAAGTTTGTTTATTGTTTTGGTTGTTTATTTTTATCTTATTAACCAAAAATTTAAAAGAATTATGATAAAATACAATAATTTAATCACAACTTATAGAATTATATCTAAAATAAGAGAACTCTTGTAAATTTTTAAGTACCTACCAATATTTACGTAGGTAACTAAATAGTTAAATGATTTCCTTGCCGGAACAGGTGAAAAATAGTGTGTTGGGTTTGAGAGGAATGTTACTCTCACCTCGAACCTTAGAATCCCTCGCGAGCTTCAGGAGTCTATTTTTAAAAACAAATTTATTTGTTAGGTAAGAGAGGAATGTTGATTTTTTCTCAGAGAACTGATATTGAATCCAGAGCATGCCAAGGAGTCTATAATAAAAGCACGAGCGAAGCGAGTGTTTCTAAAAATAGACTCCTGAAGCTCGCGAGGGATTCTAAGGCTCGAGGTGAGAATTAGATTCCTCTCGAACCCAACACATTATTTTTCACCTGTTCCGGCAAGGAAATCATTAACTATTTACTTACCTACGTAAATATTGGTACTTAAAAATGTACAAGAGTTCTCTAATTTTCGATATAATTCTATAAGTTAAGATTTAATTACTGTATTTCATCATAATACTTTTGAATTTTTAGCTTATAATTTTTTAGGGTGCGTTCCAAAATTGTATAAAAACCTATCCCTGCGTTCCGAGACGCGCTTAAATCGATTTTAGCGCACTCAAAGGCAGGCGAAACCCATACAATCTTTTGGTTTTCTGATCGCTGCTGACGGCGCTGACAGTTTGATTTGGAACACACCCAATAAAAAAAAATGGCTCACGTCAATTATTTTACGCGCGGATATATGAAAACTTTTTTCCTGTGTAAGATAATGTTCTAAATTCAACCTAATTTTCCTCTCTAGACATAAGAATGGTTTGCATGTCTAGAAATGAATAAGCGATTTTCGGCCCTATTTTCGGGCATTAAAAGCCAACTTTCCGAGGTGGAGAGGTGAAAACGAATATACTAGCTTATCATCACCGAGGGGCTCGAGCCTACCCTAAAATAGGGTGATTAGGCCTTAGTCGACTACGCTGGCCGAGTGCGGGTTGGTCGACTTCAATCAATCAATCAACGGCCCGTAAAAGTCTACTGCTGGACTATGAGCCTCCTCCACTTAAGTGGAGGAGGAGCATTATGATATTTTTTTTGTTACGGTTCCACTAAAATGTGTCAACATTATTTGTAAAGCACTAATAACAAGAAAAAGAATTCCTAGTTTATTAATAAAAGCACTTTCTTCTTAGTAACGAACGATACGACTAAAGTAAATGCAACAAAGTTGAACAGCACATTGTATGTACTATACGTTCTTATCTTAGCTATCTACGAAGTCTTTGTTTTCTGAAAGACGTTCTTGTGTACTAGTTTACTGTTTTTCAGTACAGTCAACTCTAGATAAAATTGAAAGCGTGTCAAGAGACCATGTTTCTCTGCAACGTACTGTACGTAGCTATTTATTATCTCCTAGTTTCTTATATACCGATTTTCATTTTCCTAGAGCTTCCTCTTTAAGATCCTTTTGAGCTTGTAACAGTTAGTTTTTTATTAAGAGTAGAACAAACTCCTGGGTGGATTTTATTGCATCGATTATTTTAATAAAGAATATAAGTAGTATAATTGAATATATTGCTCATAGAATTGATAGGGTAAGAAAGTTTTCTTATGGCAGTACCGGAAAATGTAGCGTAGGAAGACCCATCAAAAGATTGATTGATTTGATTGATTGATTGATTGATTGACCGTCGATTGAGATGATTGAGATGTTCGCTGTAGATATCCTTGGGGGAAACCTTTGTCCAGTAGTGGACGTTTTCAACTCAAATGATGATATTAAACTTCAAGGTAAAACTTTTGAACTCGAATTTAGTAATCCAGCTTTCAGCGTAAAGGAGCGTCTATGGTCTAGTGGCTAGGACCGCTGCCTCCCGTTCGGGAGACGCGGGTTCGATCCCCAACACGTACTAATGTGTTTTCGAATTTCAAATTCATATGCATGTTTATTCGACACTTTTACGGTGAAGGAAAACATCATCGTGATGAAACCTGCACACTCCCGCGAAGAAATTCAAAGGTTGTGTGTAAAGTCGACTAACCCGCACTGAGCCAGTGTGGTCGATTAAGGCCTAATCGCCCTAATTCAGGGTAGGCTCCAACTCGTCGGTGGGAACGTATATGAGCTATTGATGACATGAAACCAGCTTTCGAATTTATAGCATGAGTGTGATTGTTTGTCTATGGTCGCTATCTCAAAAATAAAAGTCATAAACTATAATTTAAAACCACCAAACTTGTTCCATAGGTACCACATAAAAATTGTTAACTACAGCAAACATAATGGCCGTATTATAAACATGTTACAAGGTAAGAAGTACGAAACAACGCAACACCGCCCAATAGGCTTCCTCGTTAGCCGAACGAGTTTTGAAATCACTGCAATATCATTTAGAGTTCACGATCGCATGACACGCTGACATTTCCCAACTTTTCCTGCCAAGGTGGACTCGAGTGAATAATTAGACCCACCTACTTATCCTACTAATATTATAAATGCGAAAGTTTGGATGTTTGTTGCCGAATCACGCTTGAACCACTAGACGGATCGGGATGAAACTTGGCACACATTTAGATTAGGTCCTGGAATAGGATATTGGCTACTCTTTACCGCGGGAAAATACTTCATTCCTACGGGAAAACTCATTAAACGCGGGTGAAACCGCGGCGGGCGGAAAGCTAGTAATCTAAAATAAAACTAACAGACCTGGTGTCTGAAGGTAATGAAAATAGAAAATATTATGAAAGAATTTATTTTTCTGAAAGTTAGCTTCAATTTCAATTAGTTCAATTAGTTAGCGCTCTCTGATACAGTAACCTTTTAATCTGCGATCTCCAACCCGCCTGCCAAGCGTGGAGATTATGGCAAAACCCTCCGCTTAAGTGGAGGAGGCTCATAGTCCAGAAGTGGACTGTAACGGGCCTTTGATGTTGATGTAGCTTCAATGATTGGATACCTACTAAACTAAGATCCTAGCTAAAATTACCTTCTTCAGAGTGACCATCTTTTGTATGTTACATTTACACGCAAAAACTCTATAACTTTAAGTATCGACACTTTACTAATGATCAATATAATTTCATTTGATTTTTCTTATCTCTTCAGTGCTATCTGTTTTCCGGGTCATTATTTGCGTACTCATTAATAACAGTTAAGGATAACCATGGTTACAATTCAAATGAAAAGTGGCTTGTAAAATAATTCATGTACTTATTACGAAAAAGAAAAATTTAACACTAACAAGATTTATTTAATGTTTTTATGTAAAACTAATTTCCTTATAATCAAAGTAAAAATATGAAACTGGTTAAGCTATGAAAAATACGAGTGTGGACATTGAAGTAGTACAAGATAATGCCTCGGAGGAAAATTCTCGAGTATAATGCTATGGTCATTTATATCAATTGCGACCCAGAATTTTAAATAAATTTCTATGTAAGCGAGATCGCGGACAAGAGCTAGTAGGACCATTTATAAATAAGACAAGAGTCAATTAATTTACTCGAAGTATAAAGACTGTTTTTAGTTATGCAAATATAATTTTTAGGGACGCTAATTGGTTTATGTTAATTACTTACTTGTACATTAATAAAATACTAGCTTAAAAATCTGAGTGCTGTAATTATTTTAATAAAGTCTGTTTTTATTAGTTATGAAAATATAAATTTTCAGGGCTTTAACTGATACAAATTGTTTGTCGAGATTGATAGCGTTGATAAGGAAAATAACTTTCGAGACAATATTAAATTATAATGAATGAGAAAGAATATGAAGGTAGGCCTCCCGGAAGGGAGGCAGCGGCTCTAGCCACTAAACCACCGACGGTCTCCACTAGACCACATGACGCTGCTTATGTCTACTTAATAAGCCCATACTGTTCCACTGCTAGGCAAAGGTAACCCGTTTTTACTTTGCACTGCTCCTTATCTTAAGCTTCTTCGAGTTCAAACCAATGCAATACTTAAAACATCACGCATATTCTACGAGGCCATTCACATCTCCACCTATTTCTGTAGGTACATTTTTATGCCTATGTAGTAGTCCATAATTGCAGGGCTTATGTCACTTTCTTGCACTGATATCTCTATCGTAGACTTCCATGCATAAGTCAAGTAATTTTAACAGCGAGTCCTAAGAATGCTAACTTTATACTTTAGTTTCTTGTTATAATAGTTCATAGTCCTCATACTTTTCAAGAATCTTCTCTCTCTGAGCATTCTTGCTGAAATGTCTCAAGTACCTTTCAAAATCTTATATTAAGACAAATCTGAGAATAAGTTTTGACCTCGCAATTTTCTGATTAAGATTGACGGGCGTACACGATAACAAGTCAATATGATTTTTTATCATACTAAAAAGAAGAGTACAAAAGAGCTTGGAAAAATACCTAGAAAATTTTGCTGTCAAATAAATATTATAAACGTAAGGAATAGCATTATTAATTGTATATAAACATTTAAACTATCCTTATTAAATCGAGTTCCGACTTAAGACACAATAATCATGCTACGCATTATTATACGTGCGAACTAAACAGATAATATCAATACTAGATAACAGAATAAGGCAAATAATATCAGCAAGTCCCAAAACGTAGTACTATCATATTTACCGAGCTCAACCTATCAACATAAATGAACTCAATCCGCCGGCCACGCTCCCTCAAAACAAAACCGCAAACCTACCGTTCGACCAGCACTTTTCTTTTTTTCGAACAGCAGCACTTCTGGTGGCCAGTGACACGTTCTAAAGTCCTTGAATTCAAATGTTTTTTGACAGTTTTCCAGCGCGCGTAATCACAGTTTCCACTCGCGTTGCTACGGGTCGTGCGTTCCGATTCGCGTCGAGGCGAAGACTGTGGGGCGGGCGGTAAGGGCGGCTGGCTAGGGGTGTGTTTTCTAAAGGTTGATGTACCTCGTTGTTGGTGTAAACGGGATCTATGGTAGACGCTGAGATAAAGAGTCTATTCATTTTAATGTTATGAAAGGTTGGTGGTGCGTTTTCGCAAAGGGTGTGAATATTGCAGAGAAATTACAAATCGGAATAACAGCGGCGTGTTGCAGAAACATTTCTCAAACTTAATGTGTTTTTAATCTCAGTGCTACTCTTTATGAAATCAAAGAAAAGCTTGGGACAACTTGCTACTAAATCAATATTACCACCAAGACAAGCAAACACGTCGATAAAAATAAAAAACAAACTTATATCTACATTGTCCGACTTCACTCTGATGTCAGACTGTTCTTCTGACTTGGAGTAAGTCGTCTTTAATTAGTTAATTTATCTAACGGCTCAACAATAAAAACTAGACAAAACTAAACTTTAATAAAAAACTAAACACAAGCAAAACCTTAACACGATTTCTTTTTGACCCGAACGTTGGAATTCCCCGTATTTACACGAGGATGCATTTGCCTAAAAGATTACAATCGGGGCAATAAAAAAAGCCAAATTTCCGGGCTTTTGGGGCAGTTTGGAAAACAAGCGTTCATTGTAACATAGCTCGCCGTGTCAGGTAAGTTTTATCTACGTAATTTTATTACTCAATCTTGTTTAGGGCGATGTTTGTTTCAGTCTGGAAAGCTTGGGGTGATTTTGTGATAAATTTTACTTGAAACTCGTAGACTGCTAATTTTTAGGGAGTTTAAAAAAATTCATGTTATTATCAACGCGTCAACTTATGTGAATTTAATGTTTCGCCACCTTACGTTATTATTATTAGTTTTTATTGTACCTATTTTTTTTTAATAAATCTATGTGGCTAAATATTTTTTTTCCAAAGTTTCAAAGTTATGGTTGAGAAATCAGAATCTGAAATATCAAGTTTTTTTAAGCTGACCATATAACACTATAGTCATATTTTTTTTCAAAATTATACCCCCCCCCCCCTTTTTGTATTCTTAAATACGCAAAAATGGAAACTATCCTGCAACTAGCGCAATTCCAAACGTCGCTATTCTGAGCCGTTTCTTCGCCGATTGCAATCAACACGCAACTCGGTAATAAAAATGAACGAACGATTCCAAATACAACAGCTGAGATTTATTAACTTGTAAAGTGCGAATTTTACTAAAAGCAAGATTTTTTCACAAGCGGTCCGCCCGCATCTACGCTCGCGTTGTGTAAGTTGTGTAAGATTTTCACATGGGAATAAGACTTTTTCCCGTAAAAAGTATCCTATGTGTTATTCTAGGGTATAAACTATCTCTATTCCAAATTTAATTCAAATCCGTTCAGTAGTCTTTGCGTGAAAGAGTAACAAACATCCATCCATATATCCATACTTACAAACTTTCGCGTTTATAATATTAGTAAGGATATTTTGTTTTTAATAAATTGAAATAGCAACGGGCTGTTGTCAAATAAACTTCTGTTTAGAACCAATTCGGTGGTTTTTCGTTAATATGCCAACCCGACATATGACGTTGAGAACTGTCACTTTTTTTGTCACATTGATCGATCTGGAAATTCTGGAACTCGCGCGGGAGCTGACCCTCGGGGGTCCGCGAGGTTTTTACGGCTATGTTTGAGTGTGTTACGGCGAAGAGAAACGGGCTTACCACTCATCGGCAACGGCGACGGTCACCAGTTTAAGTATCCATAACAACCACCTTCCTTCTGAACCAACCCAATCTGTTCCTCCTCCGCTTAGACCTGTTGTGTCATCGGGCCACCTCAGGAGTTCGGTAAGGAGCACTGTTTCATATATTTATAGAATAAGTCAGCTCCGCGTTATCGCGGACGGTACTGTTCAGACCCTCGTGTAGAGGTCTGAATTGTACAACGTCCCTACCTCGGGGCATGAGCCTTCCTAACAGCCAACTGCCGCTACTCAAGCCGTAGTTAACTACGCTAGCTCAGTGTGGGTTGGTTGCCTTCAAACTGAATCTTTGATTTTTTCTTCACGTTATTTTCCTTGAAATAAGAAATATAAAAATCTGAATGTTAATAAATTAGTTTAATGTTTTGCAATCGTCACGCAACTCAGTAATAATAATGAATGAACGATTCCATATACAACAGCTGAGATTTATTAACTTGTAAGGTGCAAATTTTACATGAGGAAAACCTTTATTTCTGCAAGTCCGCGTTTTATAAGTTTGGCAGTGTAAGCGTGTTTATATCAGCTCACCGTGTGGTGACGGCAGAGTAGAATACATTTGTTACCAACCCCTACTCTTCCCGTGGGTGTTGTATGAGGCGACTTAGGGACTACACATTGAACAGGGAACGGGAAGCAGCGCTCTCTGATACAGTAACCTTTTAATCTGCGATCTCCAATCCGCCTGCCAAACGTGGAGATTATGGCAAAACCCTCCACTTAAGTGGAGGAGGCTCATAGTCCAGCAGTGGACTGTAACGGGCCGTTGATGTTGATGATGTTATTTCAGCTCATACCTACGTCCCTATCGGGGGGACAGAGCTTACCCTGAATCATACCACTATAAAATACCAGACGACCCAGTGTGGGTTCGTCGCACACACACAATCATCAAATTTTCCCTGAAGACGAGTGCGGGTTTCTTCTTGCCGTTTTCCTTCATTGTAAGCGTGTCAAATATAAGAAAAGTGAATTACAGAAATCTATTGTTTAACTCATAATGATAAAAAAATATTAACACTATAAATAAAATAATGAATTAAAAATCCTAATGATGATGGTGATTATGATGGTTTCAATAATTATTTCTAATACAATAAAGATTTTTGTGTATAATCTACCATCAAGATCCCCTAAGACCACTACAAGATTCAACAGAAAGAATGGCGTCATCATTAATCATACAAATAACTTCTAAGACGATCTTTAAGTTTATTTATTTATTGAAAAGACGTACACAACAGACAACAATCACTTTATGCTCTCTTCATTTTAGTTCCAGATTGTCATCCAGAAAAAAAAATTACGTGCAGCATGACTTTGCATTCAACTTCTACAATGCAGTGACAAAAAAACACGAAATGTGCTAAAAAGAAATCATTATCATTTCTTTTTCAACACCCAAGGGTGTAATAAGTATTAGTAAAGTAATACTAGTAACTCTATTCCAAGTCAGCAAATAGTCTTAGAATTTACATCAAAGAATTGATAAAAGACGATAGACCTATTTATTTATAGAGTTGTTAAGGACATCTTTGACAGACTTTTTAAATGAATTTAGTCTGTGATTAAATATATCTAGCTCTTTGTTATCTTTAGTTAAATCGTTATAAAGGCGACACATTCTAGTAAGGGGATTATAAAATGATGTATTATTTTTAAGTGGTATATAAAAAAACTTTTAAGTTTTTCTTATTCTAAAAAATATTGTAGAAAACACTAATATAATTCACTGCGCAATATCACTGATTTATGTGTTAAGATTAAACGACTAAATATATTTTAGCTTCAGAGTTCATACGGTTGGTTACATGAGATAAAATCATTTTAGCAAAATTAGAACACAGAACTCTTTCAACAGAATGAAAAATATTTTTTCTCATTTCACTGCATAAAAAAGTAATAAAACTTTGAGACAAACAAAGGCAGGTGTCACAAAAACACATAAAAGATTTGTGTTTTCTCTATTTGGACCGTAACAATCTAGATTTTCGTCTGTAACTGTCTAGACCAAACAAAATTTCGGAGAAAATGAAAATAGTAGGTTTTATTTATATGCTTAGTTTGTGTTCGTTGTTCTTGTAGAAAAATATTTTAGTATTAAAATAGAACCTAACCTAGCGATTTCACTGAATACCATATTTAAATATTATGCGCACTGATTAAAAAATATTCCTGTAATTACATGCTAAAATGATCAAAGGTTGTAAGAAGAACAAGGTTAGATAATAAAAACTGGGTGCGTGGGCTTCTAAGACCCAATTAGGATGCACTCAGCCCAAATCAAGACAAAATTATTTGAACTGATTTTGACGTTTTTTTTATTCAAAGCAGCCTTTTTGGCCGAGCATGCGCGAAGCGTCTCCGTTTCAGCTTGGCCAAAATTGGTTTTGTATGTCCATCTGTTTGTTCGATCACATCCGATTCTCGTGAAATTTTGTGACGAAGTTATGACGAAAATATGACGGAGTTATGAAGGTTAAAAACGTAAAAAATAATAATGAGCCAAGTACTAGCGAGGTCTACAGCTCACAGAGCCACTAGTTTTAAACGAAGTCTAGGGTTGATATCAATGATATTTTAGTAAAAATGACGTATATTCATAGTATTCGTTGTACAAATTTTATTCATGCTGGCAGGCAGGCATTTTGCTGCTACTCTGCTACTACGCAACTATTTTTAATTTTTTCTGAAATTAAATTACGACATTTGTCTTTTTGACCGCCTCAGTTTTTGCGCGCTAGTGATAGATCTACCTCACTTTATACATAACATCATTGGGTTGATATCATAATAATTCTATAACGCAATTATAAAAGCAAGTCTAAACTTCGAGCATATGATAAACAAAATTCTATTAAAAACTTAGAAAGAACTGTCATTTGTCATTAATAAATAAAATTACTTTTATTCCGATGGCCAAATTAAAGTTGAAAAGTAATTTATCGATCTGGAGAAAAGTCTTTCAATAATAAAATACGAAAATTAAAAATTGTCCACAGAGTTTTCTCGTGTCAAACTTGGATTTCGAATCGTCACGTTTAAGAACTTCCTGTACAAAGAGTAGGATAAATGAAGTATGGACAGGACACATCTATATTTTATTAAAACTTTTGTGACAGACAGACAGACGGACGGACGTGCGAGTGACATTTTGAGGGTTTCTTTTTCATTTTAAGACAACAACAAACAAAACCCTAAAAAGCAAAACAAAAGTAATTAAATAAACTAAATTAAATAAAAAAAAAAAAAAAATTACTTATTCAAAACTAAAATAAAAATAAAAAACAATTTTAATTGATACCTATCGTGTATTTTAAATAAAAGCGCACTAAAGACATTAATCATTTTTCAGACTTACTGCCTAACCTATCCTTAAATTTAACTTACATGTATCTGTAACATTTACGTTTTTGGAATATAAATTAAACCCTCCATCTTACGTCGCATCTGTTTTGAAGAGTCATAATCTTAATCTTCCAAGATGGAAAGTAATAAGAGGGGAAGACGATTTTGAACATTCTTTTCAGTATTCGAGACTTTTAAAAAAGAAACATTCAAAAAGTTTTGAAACTTTAAGTAGGGATTGATCGAGAGCCTTATATAAAATTAAAAAATGCTGGTGATTTATTGATAAACATAAAAGCTAATAAAAAAGTTTCCGATATTTTTAAATTAATTTTCGTAACAATGTAAACGAAAAAGGCTAAAACAGAATCACGCAAATTAAATATACGCATGACTAAAGATAAACTGTTGTATAGTACTTAAAGTTCCTTGAGAGTACGATATCTAGTACTCGAACAAGAAATTGTTTGTGTTTTGAAGTGACATTGTTTCTTGTGCTCATGTTAAGCTTTCAATAATATTAAGCCGTTGCCGTGGAATATATTTGTCACCAACCCCTACTTTTCCCGTGGGTGTCGTAAGAGGCGACTTAGGGACTACACATTGAACAGGGAACGGGCAGCAGCGCTCTCTGATACAGTAACCTTTTAATCTGTGATCTCCAATCCGCCTGCCAAGCGTGGAGATTATGGCAAAACCCTCCACTTAAGTGGAGGACGCACATAGTCCAGCAGTGGACTGTAACGGGCCGTTGATGTTGATGATGAATATTAAGTCATATAACTGTAAAAACAAATACTCGTTTCTCTTCAAATTGAAAAAAAAAATGTTTTTCTAAACACAGCGTATAAATGTACTAAAATCTCTCTTGCTCAATCACTTCTTTTACCAATCTTAGATTACGCTGATTGTTCATATCTTGATCTCACGGAAGAGCTGCTTGGCAAACTCGAGCGGCTACAAAACGTCTGTATTAGGTTTATCTTTAATCTCAGGAAGTATGACCATGTGTCATATTTCCGTGCTAAATTACACTGGCTCCCTATTCGTCGTCGGAGGGACTCTCATGTTCTATCTCTTCTTTATTCTATACTCTTTATCCCTTCTACCCCGTCATACCTCAAAGAAAGATTTGAATTTCGTTCTCTCGCCCTTGATCGCACTCTACGCTCCTCCCTAGATCTGTCTCTTACTATGCCCATTCACTGTACTCACTTCTACACTAACTCCTTCACCGTCCAAGCCATAAGGCTATGGAACTCGCTCCCTCCGACCATAAGACGTGCCCCGTCTATTGACGCGTTTAAAAACCGTCTGAAAGCCCACTTCCTTTCTGTCTCCTAGTGTAGGTAGGTGCCTACTCCACAAGCTTTGAGTCCGTCATAAATCTATATTATATTTATATATATATATATCGTTTTTGTGTAGTTATATAGTATGTAAGTACTTATTATTATGTATGTTTATTAATATGTATGTTATTGTAGGTATATATTTCATGTAGGTTATTTAGTATAGATTATTTAGTATACAACTACATTTTGTAGTTTATACGGTATACTTGCACTATTCCGCGTTACTTTATAGTCTCCTGTATCCAAAGGTTGCCTGGAAGAAATTGCTACGAAGCAATAAGGCCGCCTAACTGTACATGACTACCTGTTCTTACTTCCACTCTGTCATTAATTATTTCTGTGTGTGCAATAAAGTATATTCATTCATTCATTCAAATGTTAAATACAATTTAAATTAATAAAGTACATTATACAAACACCTCGCAGAAAATATTATGATTCAGGAATTCTGTGAAGAGCTTGGTATAATTTAAATAAGTTCACCAAATGGACTTTCTTCAAGGAATAAGAAGGACCGAGAAATGAGACTTTCCTAGTATTGCTAATTTGTAGGTTTCAAAATGGCGGGACTCGAATGTTAATGCTATCTTTATTCAAAGAAAAAAAAAATTACTACAGTCCTCCGACATTTAATTGGAAAACTTGTTCAAATATGAACACTTGTGTTATTAAAACATTTTATTATGACTTTCTTATAAACTTAACTTTGAAATTAAAAAATATAAACGAGACCAGCTATATGTTTGTGGAGTTGGTTATCGACCAAAGAACTCACACGATAACATAATGATAACGAATGAATGAATATTTATTTGCATAAACATAGTCACAAACTGGTCTTAAAATCAAATAATGTCCTCACATTTCACTTATTACAGCATGCAAAAAGATGTTTAGTAATCATGTAAAAGAAATACCTTTTCATTTACCATCAACATCAGATTCAGTTTTCGGCGCCTACTGCATGACATGTCTGTCCCCCTTAAAAACTTCTCTACCCGATCCTTTCTTGAGAAAACATCTTGTATTACCTAAACATTGACTTTGTACCACTTAATTTGTGAACCTTCTATCGCTTAAGGGATTTGTGAATCTGTTGAGTTAATCTAAAGTTGATATCGACAACAACACTTCAACTCCAACTTAAAGTCGGATTGCCACAAATTAAAACCGGACCGTTCAACAAACAACGAACACAATCTCTCCTTGAACAGTCCTTTATTTTTGTTAGATAATCCCCAATTAGGGAGTTCTCTTCCGTTAAGCTTTATCTACTTAATTTGATGCGCTTTTTCAAGTTTTGTAGTACTTGTATTGGAGGCTCGACCCACTTTTTGTTCGATATTTCCACTTGGTAATGTAACTTGTATTTAGTTGTCTAATTTAGGTTCGTCTTTAAATAATTAAAGTTTTGATCAACTCAGTCGACAAAATTACGGGTAAGTAAGTAAAATTTAAAATACACTAAATAATATAAGTCTATATAATAATAGACTAAATAATACGTTTGCATCGAAATAATTCAATTAATTATCCCTAAAAGGCAGTCAAGAACAAAAATCTTTGTCCAAGCAAGTTATTACTTATAACATTACCTAATCGAACATCTCTTAACTAGGCCAAAATTTAAAAAATATTGCTTGAAAACATGATTTATTTTTTATTATTCTACTTAATTATATATTACTTTAATACTGTTAAGATTATTTTTAGTTTACCTTCAATATTATATACCACATCCACTACCGAGCTCCTTCTCCTAAAACTCCCAATCTCCTTCAGACACCCGGGCAGTACAACTGGGCTCTGCTGACCCTAAAGCACAGGCCTTGCCTATTTCAGGCACCAGTCTCTACAAGTGCTTACCTCCCTGAACACCTGTCTTAATGTATATTTATTTATAAGACTATAATAACAATAATATTGTAAAAATGTTATACTTACAAAATGGAAGTCTGTAATTGGCTAATGTTTTGTTTACTTCTTGTATTGTTGTGTAATTCGATTTTAAAGCTGTAGACTTCAGTATCACAATAAAATAAATAAAAGAAATTTCCCCTAAAACTGATTGCTGTACCGAAACTCTTCCAATACGCATTGTTGCATTCAGAGCACACAAAACAAATATTTCACGCTCGTTTCGTAGAGTAACAACGCCTGAAGGACCCAATCCTAAACACGAAACCAAATCATATTTAGGTATACAAACACTCGAAAGGGTCAAGTTTATTCCACGCCTAAACAGTCCAAACACCCACACAACTTATTGAAACTCTTCGAATAGAAAGGACTGAAAGGAAACCCAGAACCTTGGTCGTTGAGAAAATAATATACGCATCTTTGGACCGATCTGATACTAGGGCCCGAAGTAAAATGGACTCGTGCAATAGACATTTATTGAAATTATGGTGCCGTATCGCAATAAGAATCTGGAGACCCTTTTTGGGGATAGAATTTAATGATCCGGCCGCGGATTTACTTGTGTCTCATGATTTTGTCGGTCCGACACATTTAGGGAGGGACTTTTTGAAAACAGTAATAAAACTGTCAGGAGTCCAAGGGCCGTAACTCCTGATTATTCCAAAACTTTTCCTTGAGTTTAAAGAATGGACCTTGAAAGGGATACCGTGGCTGTTACTGAATTTTGTGATAAACGCTGTAATGTTATAATGTAGTAAGGTTTTTTTTTTTTTATAATTAAGTTGTCATTCCTTGATACTAACTAACGTAAGAGTTTACAAAAAGTTACAAATCTGACAGAAACTTAAATTAATTTTTAGCAGCTATCACTAAGAGAAAAACACGGCACAAAAACACTTGTTGTTGGCGGGTGATCTTGCGCTTTGGCGTGCTTTTTTGAGGAGGCCTACGTCCAGCATTGATTGATTGATTGATCCCTAAGAGGGAGCTCTTCATTTAGTGACAAATTCTGATTATATTCCTTTGTTTGGCTTGCAGTATGCACTTGAGAAGGTAAATAAATACTGCAACAGCGATGACCAATAGATAGCATCGGATATTTTAGGAAGTGTAACCGCTGTTTTTGTTTTCAGTAGAACGCCTTTTACTGTTACAATCTTATACAATAAACATTGTAATAATATCACAGAACTCCATAGTGACCTAGTAACTTGTAACACTGTCAGAATAGAAACAATTCAAAAAGAAGCATAGCTTGTACGTAAGATACATGTTCTTTACGTTTATCACGCTCTTCCTTATCGTCAGCTAAAGTCACAATTTTATTACTATAAGTACATACAATGTGCCGTGTGGTGACGGCAGAGTAGAATACATTTGTCACCAACCCCTACTCTTCCCGTGGGTGTCGTAAGAGGCGACTTAGGGACTACACATTGAACAGGGAACGGGCAGCAGCGCTCTCTGATACAGTAACCTTTTAATCTGCGATCTCCAACCCGCCTGCCAAGCGTGGAGATTATGGCAAAACCCTCCACTTAAGTGGAGGAGACTCATAGTCCAGCAGTGGACTGTAACGGGCCGTTGTTGATTGATTGATGACATACAATGTTTATGTAATATTACGGCCCCGTTGACCTTTGCCGCCGCAAATTATATCGACCACAAAAAACGGGGTTACATCCGCTACATTTAAATTTATCTCTTGTTTTATTTTGGGCTATTTACCTTCGCAAAAAGGTTCTGATCGGCTCGACAGATATTCGTGATGTCTATATGAATGAGTAACGCAAACTGATCCTTATATTCGGTTTGTGTACGGAAACTATAACCGAATAGGCCAATATTATTTTTGGCAATAATACGCATGATCGAGTTTTGGAATAAAATGTCCAATGCACTAGTATTTTATTGAATTGTAGGTGAACCGAATGTTTTTAGGACGTAAGTAACAAAATTTATTAAATTTTTGAAAAAGATGAGTTTTATTCCAATAATTTTGTTGAACATGGCATTTGTGAGTACTCGCCGAGAGCTTGAAGCTCTGCTCACTTATTCTGCAATCAGATTGTGCATTTCATCATCTTCATCATCATTTTCTGGCCCTTATACTATCATTTGGGGTCGGCGCAGCACGTTTTCCTCTTCTAATACATCCTTACCAGCCGTCATTTCAACATTCACATCCTTCCTAGACAAATCATGCTAAAATCAATCCACCTTCTCTTTGGTCGTTGCGTCATCTTCTCCCTACATATCCATCTACATTAAAATTCTGATAATACATTTTTGTATATTATATTTCTTTATGACTTCTACCCTCCGCAGCTTTTCTTTTTTAACTCCGGATATCGCTATCGACTCTACAGGCCTGAACACCGTATCATTCGTACCAGTAGCATATCGTATAATCATACAAGCGCGATCATTAGCAATGGGAGATGATCCGCCCTGATATCCATGCAATAGTGTGGAAACATGAACAAATCGCATACGTTACTAATCAAATGGGTGATCTGGCGCATGCGTGAGTATCACACCACTATCTAGACTTCCTGGTGCTAATTTCAGATGCAACACGCTGGTGCTGTCTTTAGGATCGATTGTTGCGTTTGCAAATGGTTGAGGTATATTTAGAAGGTCTGTTGTGAAAATTAAATAGGGTAATAGAAAAACAGTAAGATAATAGTAATAAACGAGTTTGGTTAAAGTGAAAGTTATGTATTGTATTTTATCAACGACTCTTTGTAATGAATAATAAGTTTTTTAGTTTTTAAGCTGAGTATTACATACTACGGGAATATTCATACTCATACATACTTAGATTACAAAATCTAGAAAACCTGCAAGAATTTTAAACATTTTGTTATAAAAAAAAATACTATAAGTAAGGAGAATAGCAGTATCAACTCAATGTTTCTAGATAGGATTAACAATTGCAATGCCAAAACTTATCCGGTAGAATAACCAAATTCTATAAAAAAAATATCTCTATTTAAATGACATGATCGTCATCGACAAAATTTTCACTAAGTAGGATCTTAGTTTTTATAATCAAATTATGTTTTTTATTCGTATGTGCCTATTTATCTGCCATCGTGAATACGGCACAGCAACTTTGTTTATTTAACCCTATCAGGGCCATTCCTCTTCGACAAGCTTCCCTGGCAACGTCTTATCCCATGGTTCATGCTCCCTAATGGGCGCCCTCACACTCGTTCTCTTACTAAGCCACTAGGGGCTTGAGAAGTCAGCTCTATTGCCGATCTATGTTACAAAAGATTGATCGATTTGCAACACTAGCATTCGGCCAGCATAAAAAACAAACAATAAAACAACAAATACAATGTACCGCTCATGATGTGAAAGGCAGATATATTAGGCAATGATACTACAGAAACAGACAGAAACAACATTAATAAACAGCCCTAACTAATATTGATGCGAGAGTAATCAATTTAGTTCCTATTAGGAGCGTATTGCGTACCTATATGATGTATTACAGATGAATAGAATAGAAAGCATTTACTCCTTGAAAAAGATCACAATACAACACAAACAAAGTTCAGGTTACAATATATGTTTTAAGATTTTCGTGGTTGTTCACTATACTAACATTACCGTGGAAACAAACCCGCGAATTGTGATAATGTTAGATCAGGTTACAAATAACTTATGCTATACGAGCAACACAAAGACTTTACTTTACTTTAATTGTGAATGCTGTATTGCATCAAGGAAAGAGTTACGACTCAGCATGTGCTGCAGACAAGTCTACAGCGCTAGATGGAGGCTGAAAGGATTATACTATCTACGGAGGCAATACAAGTCTACTCTGTTAATCTGTAGACAGACAGTTACATACAACTACAAATATTTACATACTCGTATAACATACATATATAAGATATTTACGTGTCGTCCAATAATAAAATATAATAAAGTAAAAATATAAATTTTGTAAAAAATGTATCATCTCAATCATAGCTTTTGACTCCATGAGTTGGAGTTGCCATGGAATATACATACTCACAGACAAACAAACATAAATTCAGATGTGATTTCTTATTTAAATATCACGCAAATCTAAATAAACGAACCCTACCCTCCAGCACAAAGGGCGGGTGCCAGCCTTAGCTGTCCCACTGCTGGGCAAAGTCCTCCCCCTTTTCCTTTCACTGATCTCGATCTTGGGCCACTTTCATCCATTGCCGTTCGAATGCCTCAGCTCGTCACTAATATACAACTAAAATTTTATTAGAAAAAGAACAATTTAATTTCCAACGATACTACCATCAGACCAAACCGATTCTTTTCATTCACAAGACGATTTATATAATATTAGGCTCCAAAACAATTTTCCAACAAAGCTCAGACCTGTCACCAATGACCGCTTATTAATAGCCTCGATAACGAGCCGTGCGCCAAAACGCTGGATTTATTACTGTTGTTGTTTACTGCTGGAAGTGCTGGAACTGCCTACAACTGTACAACAGACAAGCCGCATACATTTGTATTAGGAACAGCCAACCTTGTCTTGGTTATACCTTCTGATCAGAAATGATCTTTTATATAATTTTCATCATTAGCTCATTACACATCTCAATCGAGTCTATTCTGAATTAGTCATTGGCCTAGTGGGTTGGTCGACTTCACACACAATATTTGAATTTCTTTTCAGGAGTGTGCAGGTTTCTTCCTATCGTAAGAGCGTCGAATAAGCTTACACTAGTGGCTCTGCGAGCTGTAGACCTCGCGAGATTTTTTTTTTTCGAAATGGCTGATTGATGATTTATTTACGTTTTCAACCCTCACAACTCCGACATTTTGAAAAACTGACTTGACAAAAAAATCTATATTATATTTATTGAACCTGCTCACAAAATTTCACGAGAATCGGTTGAGAAACGCGACCTGTAGAGGAGAACAAACAGACAATGGACATACAAAAGCAATTTTGGCCAAGCTGAAACGGAGACGCTTCGCGCTCGCTCGGTCAATTTGAATCCAAAATCATGTACGTGGTGGGGATCGAACCCGCGTCTCACGGATGGAAGCAGCGGCCTTAGCCACTCCGCATCCGCATCATGATCGCAAAGACAAGATACCCCAAGGTAAGATATAATTTGGTGTTGAAGTTTTTGTATTACAAAAAGCTGTTGTTGTTTATTTCACTTCCATCAAAAGTAAAAAATAAATAGAATGATCAGTCACCTTACAAAAAAGTCACTTGAGAGAAATTGTTATGAAAGGCTGCCTGGAAAAAATGCACAAAAGCAATAATACTAACAACTTTTTTTCTGTTCTATGATGCATTGTCTAAAAAAAGGCAAAAAGGTTGTCCTGTGCTTTAATGCTAATTGCTTTCCACGTACTTCACGAAATATTACGGCATATTATCAGTTTCCTTTAATATTAATCATAAGATTAAAAATAAGATCAATACATAAGTATTATAAACCTAATCCAACCCCTATAATATCTTGCTAGTCACCGCCCTTGGGAAACCTTACTTATGAGGGGCAATAACATGGAAATAAGATTCAAAATAGTCGTCCTTAAGAGCTAAGAATGAAATAGTTGAAGAGGAAAATAGTATCTAAATTGTTATTCTGCGTCGTACAAATAGAGTTGCATAGAATATTAAATAATAGTTAATAGGATCAGTCAGTATTGAGTGGGATGGAACTGTTTTCTTTATTTTACCATAACATCACGAAAATTCTTAATAATCATTTTTTCGCTAAGTGCTACGGAGTAGCAAATGGCTACGAATCTTCCCGAACTTGTGCTACTCGTAGTATCAACCAATCCCATTTATATTTATATTAATACAAAATTGCCACAATGTAAAGCATCTGATTCACCAGAAGATTAATATCTTTATATCTAAAGGAGTTACGCATTGTCGTTGTCTTGAGAAGAGAGACAATAACTCAAGTTAGCGGTTCAAGGTAAGACGCGCATTGTTGAGCTTAGAGCCCGCTTTGCATAACATAATCGCTTTTGTACAACTTTAGTATGTACGCATTTCACTGTATCATTTTTGTTTTATCAGATTAACAATATACTGGTGAAACATTTGAATTTCAGAGTACTCGTTATAGGACTATGTGAATAATTTACTTTAGTTTTTCTTTTAGCGAGAAGATAACCGTATTCATGTATAAAATAACTTATGTGTAAGCTTATAAGACTGATTCGTTTGTATATCTATCTACCAATAAATACATGGCTATCTACCACAAATAGCATATATATCTTCTAGAGCGATCAATTATAACATCATTTATTCGTATAATGATAAGGCATAGTAAACTATAAAATTAAAAACGTAAGTGGTAACTCACGACGAAAAATACTGGCATTCAAAATAATATCATTCGTTCATCTGAATTCATCACTTTTCTTTCATTAGTCATAAAAACGAATAGGATAACTGTGTTTTAAAATTAGAATTAGAGCATGACTTCCCAAATCGGGGCCATTGTCAAACAAATATCTCTTTGTAAGACTTATTCCAGTTTGGATAGAACACTGCAGGGTGAAACATCTCAAAAAGAAAGATGATTCCGTGCATCGGAAGACACGTTAGTCTGAGGGTTCCGGCCACTGTTTACGGGAATAGGCATTACACGAACCACGTGGCCTTGGGCGGCTCTATCTATAGGTATATTAGCACTGACATCTTGGCTTATGAGGTCAATTGTCAAATTCAATTTTTTTTTTTTCGGATTTAGATTTTTACAAATCATTTTTCGACATCAAAGCTATCACGGACGGCACGTCCACTACCAGTGTACGCACGCTGTGGAGAAGAATGGCCAGAAGAAACTCCAAAGGAATCGTATCTTTTGTAATTTTCTTTAAAATATATAAAGAATCATACATAAGATTACAATCTACTCCGCTGATTTGGAACAACATTTGACCAGACGTTTTTATCATCTAAGTAATCATTTATCTTATAGTAGGCCTTAGAACATAACATATTTTTATTTTTGTTTTAAATTGGCAATCGGACAGATTTACAATATCATCGACCTTACAATCCACACGATGAAAAACAGACAAAGAACCTTAACTTTACAACATTATACAAATACTTTAACCGCTTGCAATGAAGTATACGGACCTACCTACACCAATAAATTCATTTTGATACAATTATCGTCATACCCACACCTATATCATACTTCCATGTTCGTATAATATCATAATTATTCTGCATGTCTGTCTTAATTAAATGCGCGTCTGGCTGCATATGGTGCTACCCGCATTTCCACAGCAATATTAAGTTTCTAGAGATGTTTGTATTTTGTAAAACTTACGTGAAATGATAATTAAGTTGTTGCCACGTTCCTGCAAATTTTGCGCTTGAAATATGTATGAAAGCTCAAAATACACTTCATAAACATGCTTAGGATATCCAAGGAGCGAAAAACCACTTGGAGTTGTGAGGTCGGTTGTCGACCTTACTGATAAAAGAATGGAGAAATATATGCTCGGAATTACCCAATCAAAATAAAAATGAAAAATATTTTATTCGAATTAAGATTTTTACAAATCATTTCGACGTCAAGGCTATCATGGATGGCCTAAGGTAAGGGATCGATTTATAACTTTGAGATCCGAACACAAGTTAAAGAAACCCATATCTTTCGAAGGACTGACAAGCTTACTCGTATGTTGTAGATTTAGCAGGAAAGTTTTAAAGTGGGCAGACCAACTGTCTGGAGATAGTTAGTGATAAAGTGCAGCTGGATAATTCTAGGTAGATGATAAGCAAAAGGATAAGTTGTCTTAAATAAAGGTTTTTCTTTTTATAACTTTATTTTATAGTTGCATTCAGACCATACTTTTACGAGTATTATTAATCAACTGGCTGATATAAAGATTTGACGAAATCTCGTTAGGTAAGGTCGACCAAGAAAGTGGTTTAGCATTTTCATTCAATTTCCTAGTTATCTAAATTTCAATAAGGTTTATACTCGGTATCTGACAGATCGTTCTGCAAACGAAAATAATCTTTGCTGTCGTATAATCTGCAACTGACATTCAATCTAAGGGTGATAAACCAATTTATTGGTCGACCTTACATAACATTATAAAAGTTTGTTCCGCTTTCACACCTAAACTACTGAACGGATTTGCACGAAATTTGGAATGGAGATAGTTTGTCACCTGGATTAACACATAGGATACTTTTTACGGAAAAAAGTCTTATTCCCACGGGAAAATCTTACAACGCGAGCGTAGCCGAGGACGGACTGCTAGTTAATAATATTACATTCTCCACTAAGATCAAACCATTTCCAAATACAAGATTGATATTGTCATCCGCTACATTAACGAAAGTGTATTCTAATATATTACCTACCAATAAATTAATCACTTAAGTAAATACAACCTTAACGTTTCACCACCTGGGCCGTTTATCTTAATCCGTCATATCATAAAGGCATCGGTTATCTTATTATTTTCCAGTTTGAAATCTATCCCAATCAAAACTGTTCAGGGAAGGGCTCAAATTTAATTGCAATCTGCCAGTCGTTGTTTTGATTAATTAATTCGTAATATTTACGGATAAAGCTGGTTTCCGCTGCTTTTGTTAACTAAGAATGTTAAGCCTTTGTGATATTGTATAAATTTTAAAGGATTGAAATATATATAGATAAAATTATTTTGGAAGTAAAAGTGATAAAATTAATATAGTATACTTCTCATAAAAAAAATCAACACCTTGCAAGTTTATGTTTTGTAAGGAATAACAGAAAAATGTGTAATATTATATTGTTGAAAAGTGAGTATAGTGTGAGTATTCCTAAATATACACATATTTCTGTCATATTAAGTATATTCCTAAATAAACACTTTTTTTTTTTGTTATTCCTTGCAAAACATAAAACTTGAAAGGTGTTTCGATTTTTTTGATGAGAAGTATATTTGAATAGGATAACTCTTAGGTAAAAATATATGAATTAAAATAAAAAAGGCCTAATTAAAATAAAGAAATCGACTTGATAATACATAACCGTTCCATAGCGATTATAATCTGAGTAGGTATATAAATTTACACAAGTATCAAGAACTAATTACGTACATTTCAGTGTAGAAAAGAACAGCCTCCATGGCTGAGTGGTCGAGATTTTGACGTCCATTACGGAGGTTACGATTACGGGGGGTACGATTCCCGGTGGGGACACTGTCAAGCAAAAATCTCTTTGTGAGACTTTCCCCACTACATTGCAGGCTGAATCACCTGATTGTCCGAAAAGAAAGATGATTACGTGCTTCGGAAGGCAAGTTAAGCTGTTGGTCCCGGCTGCTATCTAGTCGTTACATGAGCCAAGTCAGTGGCCTTTGGCGGCTCTATAACAACTGACATCAGGGTTTGTGAGGTCGGTTGTCGACCTTACAACCCACACGATGATGATGATGACTGTAAAAAGCCATCCGTAATTTAATTTTATCGCCTCTATGAGATTCTGAGTTGTTCACAGCTCAATACGCTCGAAGTTATTATCGTGTGACAACCCGTTATTCGGTACTCGGTTTGCGGATATCGTTTCCGAAATCCCCGTAAAATCTCTCATCAGGAAGGTATAAAAGTTAATGCCGGAAAATTGCCGATAATCCAGAGAGATTGTTACCCGAAACACACCGCACAAACGTAGTATCATTGAAGAAATCTTTGACGGTATTCTCTTGTAGTTTTACTGACAATTCAGCAGGAATATGTTGATTACAATCATTAATTATTGTTTCAACATTTTTGTTATGATATCAATTTCGGGGATCATTTATTGTTTCTACTGTTTTATTTTAAAATAAGATTACGTACATACTTATTTTTTTTCTTTCGCTACTCTAATTTTAGTTCATGAGTCAAAATTTCTAAGACAGCTCAAGATTTTTAAGACAGCTACGAACCGTATTAATTAAAACACTTCATATCTTGTTATAGCCAATCATTTTTTTATACTTATGTATAAAATATCTAAATTGTTACATCTTGAGATTGAAGCATCTAAAAGCGCCGAAGACCTAATTTTTCAGGAAACAGTTTCTCTCGAAGCTAAATCCTTAAATGGAGATTTTTAATCAAATCCAGCTCTAAACAGGCGGATGAAGGAGTAATGAAAGGGGCAAAGGATCGTAAATATTCATGCTGCTCCTTCTGCCATCCATCCAGACGAAATTTCTGGAATGCCTTATGAAAGCGATGGGTTTGAGGGCTTCAATGGGCCCCGATGGACTCAAGATTGGGAGCAATCGACTGTGACTGGCCTCCGGTTTGCAAAGGACCCTGCAATGTTCAAGCTATTGTTGTAACAAATTGATTTTGATTTGGAAGCAGGTGTTTTGGGAAATACGCAACCGTAGTTGGTTTCAATTGTTCCTGTTGGTAACTAGGCTTAATTCTACGAAGAATAATTTAATTTTACACAGAGAAAAAAGTGCACTGGGGTAAGTCACTCTTTATAATGAGTCGACGAATTACTCTAAATAAAGTAGCGATACTCTAAATTAAGTAGCAATATTGTACTTATAATGAGTCCAAAACTCATACGCGTCATGCGTCTAGCTCATCACGTCCGTCTATCCTGTTTTTCTACGTGTTTTTTAGAGCTTTGCTACTTATGTAAGGTGTACGGCTCATTAATTTTTTTCAGACTTAGCGTAGGAATGCATAACCAAAGACAAAGACTTGATCTATGCAAAAAGTGACTATGATGCTAAATTAGAGAATATAGTTTTAGGTATAGGTATTTGAAAAAAAATGTTCTTGACAACGATATAAGGTAACTTATTCGGACTGGGCGCCTAAAACATCTATTCTTCTATCCATCTATCATTCTATCCATCATTTGTGTGCTCAAATCCGCGTTCGCTATATTACCACTTTGGTAGAAATAGCGATTAGTACGTTGAAAAAAAAACATGTAAACAACACGCAAAATACGAGCTTCAGTTACGACAGAAATCTATTTTATTTTCACTGCCAGCCTGGCAATTGGCCAGCACGCAACTAATCTAACTAGGCGTTGCACCAAATGAATTTTCTAACAAAAAACTGTTGAAATCCGTCTCGCAAAAAATGGAGTTGTCAAAATAACGGACACACGTCAGGAAGATATTAGCCAATCAGCGTCTACTCTACCGGCCATCTGTCAACTGTCAACGAGGAAATAGGATGCAGCGGCACAGTAGCGCATACAGTATTGATTGACGATTTGCGGAAGTCGGAATAATTTGATTAGAAGCACAATCTGACGCAATACGTCAACAAGATTGCTTTATATTCATAAAGCTTACTAAGTTGGTTTTTAAGTTGGTTTTTGCCCAGATAATAATTTAATTACTTTTTCAACACACCATGCTCGAAAATTGAAATTACGAAAGCAGTAAACTGTGCGGTAAATGCGTTTTATTGCGCTAGTGCGATTTTCGTTATTTCTACGGTCTCCATAATTATTATTCAGCCAGGATCATCTGTATAATAAAAACATATTTGAATCGATTCTTTACAAAGAGTAAAGTATTTTATATTTTTTTATTTGAACAAAGTTTATGAAAAACATTATCAGCCAGTAATATTTAAATAATAAAAATGAAATTATCTCGATTTTAATGAAGAATCGATTCGTAGAGGCTGAATGTTCGCGAGAGCCCTTGCTCCATAAATATGCATATAAAAAAGAAACCTGAATTCGCGCTAATTAAGTAAAATTTATATTTAAATTGTGATATGATGATGATTGTTGGTTTATGAGTAAGTGTTGATATTTAATGATAAATGTGAATAGTACAGCAACTAAAACTGCTCGCGACATAATAGCACTTACCTTTGAATCTCAAATTGATCTAATGCTGAACATCTTCTCACTATGATAGTTTGATTGTTGTTGTTTGTATGTTTTGATTAGGTATGAGTATTATCGTATGTTTAAGAAAGGAACACGCGTTCGATATTGATTCGGTAAATTAATTATCAAGACGATAATGTTACCCTTCATCAATCTGCCTGCGGAGATTTAGCTAACATTTTATATAAAACGCGCCCAGGAGAAAAGGACCCGGTTCTGTTAAAAACAATCAATATGTTTGACTAAATCTAGATTTTTACTACTAGATACTTCGGTCAAAAAATTACATAAAATTTTTACAAAGAAATAATTGCTATGATTTTTTTTTTTTGTAAACAATAATGATGTCATGTAGAATAATAGATGTTTAAAAAAAAAATCTTTCGTTTTTCATTAAAGACCTAAAAATATTTTTGGATAAAAATATATGAATTAATCTTTCAAAGTTACCAAAAAATTATCTATGCATTAACTTTAATTTAATTAAAGGCTGTACTTTTAATTATATACTGTTAGTGCATGTCTTTGAATGTTCTTGCTTTAGTAAGGTTGTGTTGCATGATATGAATAATTTAGGACGATTTATTTTAAAATTTTCGAATACAGAAATATAATTGTACATATATTAAATTCAAATCACGGAAATAGTACCATATTAGTTTCGTCCAGCTTTTTGAAATTCGTGAAACCTCACAGTGCAGCACGTCAAAGCTGGCTTTGATCGATTGATTAATTGATATTCGGCAGCATTCGGCCACTTGTCGTTCGCATTCCGACAATGGTACGGATTCGAGGAACCGATAACTGGGTTTTCGAATTAATAGAACATTGGAATTCGTATTGTTTCCAGCTTGGTTTTAAAATCTAGGACCTGTGGCAAAACCATGGCTGCTACAGCTTTTTAATAACTGCATCAAGGACGCCAAAACACCCAAAATATGGAGAAAAACTAAAACTGTTCATTCGTGTTTTTATATCTAAATATATAAAAGAAGACACTGACTAACTGACTGACTGACATACGAGTATCAACGCACAGCCCAAACCCTAGGTCTAGAGATTCCAAATTTGGCACGTAGGTTCCTTAAGAGGTCTTGGGGTGCACTAAGAAAGAATTTTTCAAAATTCACCTCCTAAAGGGGTGAAACGGGGGTGCACTATTTTATTCGAAACTTCACACTCCTATTCCTATCAATAAATGAATAAATTATACATGTTGAAGATTTTTTCAGAATTTAACCCTTAAAAGGGGGAAATGGGGTGACAAAGTCTGAAAATCAACATGAGTATCGTTTGTATGGTTTATCGAGTCGCTGATTTCGAAAACAATAACGATTTTAAAATCCTTCAGGGTGGACGTGAAATACCATCATCCTCTATTGGGGTGTGATGGGGTTGAAATGTCTAAATACCAATAAGGGTGTCGTTTTTATGGTTTTTGGGGACATTAATTACGAAAATGGCATCGTTTTTGAAATCTAATAGACATGAAAATTTAAGTATGTGGGCCAAATTGCAATTCAAGTTTCACGGTGTATACTTAAATAAACTACTAAATAAATATACTATAATATGAAAATTCTTTTTTTTTTCACACTCGCCTCTTATTCTTTATGATTTTCTTTTGCCCAATGGTTGCCTGGAAGAAATCGCTTAGATCGATAAGGCCACCTGTTGCGTTTCCTTAATTTATATTTGTACGAATGTTTGTTTCTGTCAAAGTCAAAGTCAGAATCAGATTCAAAGTCAAAGTCAGAGTCAAAGTAAGTCGAAGTCAGTCTATGTCAAAGTCAGAGTCAAGGTTAAAGTAATCAATAAGGTAAGGTAAGGTTGAGGTCAATGTCAGAGTCAGAGTCACAGTCAAGGTCGAAGTCAAAGTCATGGTCGAATTCAAGGCAAATGTCAAAGTCAAAATTAAAGTCTGAGTCAAAGCAGTTAAAGTCAAGGTCGAGTCAAGGTCAATGGTCAAAGTCAAAGACAGTCAAAATCAATGTCAAAGCCAGTCAGTCAAGGTCAAAGTCAGAGTCAAAGTCAAGGTCGAAGTCAAGGTCAAAGTAAAGGTAAATGTCAAGGTATAAGTCAGTCAAAGTCAAAGTCGAGTCAGAGTCAGAGTCAGAAGTCAAAGTCAAAGTCAGAGTCAGTCACAGTCAAAGTCAATGTCAAAGTATAATAAGTATTATAAAGATAGAGATAGAGGTAGAGATGGAGATAGAGAAAGATAAAGATAAGAGAAGCGGGCATCATGCGCGAGCAGGTGTGTTAGTTGCCTTAGTTTGGTCGTCGCGGGCAAAAACTATTTCCATTTTCCACGCGGACGAAGTAGCGGGCAACAGCTAGTTTTTTATATTTAACAAAAAAAGGAAGTAGGTTAATGTTAGATTTTAATTTCTATTTAAAATGAACAATACAATCAACAGAAGGCTTTTAAGAAAATAAACTGCCAAGTTAAATAAACCACAGGAAAGACAGCATTAAACGGTAAAAAAGATTTTTTTTGTCAAACAAAAATATTTGTGATTATTTTGGCAATGTGAATTTTGTTGGCTTGCATTCATAATTTAAATATCAATACTTATATAATTTATGGAAAAATGTTTTTGACTGTCCAACATAATTAATTTATAAATTATAACGGTTACCTACTATAAATATCGAAGCAGCCGCGCGGTTATCATTAAAGTTAAAAACAAAAAGGTATCTTTGAAAGTTAGTAGGTAACTGGGACTTGTCAAAAACAATTACCCTCCTTTATGACTCTACCACGGTCGGAAAAGATAAGACATTTATTTGGCTCTAAGTTAAGGTGTAGAGCCCAACGTCAGAATTGCACTTATAAATCTTGCTTAGCCCGACTGTCCCGAAATAAGGCCGAAATGTAAATATATGACCGGCTAAACTTTAACTGAAATGTGGCTACTTCAGTTCCACGGCGGACTTAGAGCTAGGGTGGCCATTTTGAATTTTTATTTATTTTTTGTCTCCCAAACCAAATGTAGTGAGAACGTATGGAATGCAGACGAGGAGGCAGTGTCGTCGTCTTAAATTGCAGCTAGGTCGCGTTCTTGCATAATGCGCCTTTTTACAGGATTCTAAATTTAGAATATTTCGATTAAAAGAGAAAATACATCCTAAAATTACTACCATGTAGAATGAAATAGACCATCAACATATTTGGTGCCTGTGTTTGCTATTCAAATAAAGTTTTGCCTAATGTTAAAACACAATATAGGTAGTTTATAGCCACAGCCAAAATCGAAGGCTAAGTCGTAGCTTTTATGTAAAAGATGACCTTAGGCACACCTTGGATATTAAATCGCCTATGTGTAAGCAATATTGTGTACTTATGATTTGACTTCTAAAAACAAATCTGAAAAAGGATAAAAAAGTAACGTACTCGATTTATTTGCATATCAAATACTTAGATACTGATAGAAATTAGAAAACTAAGAGATGTAACATCCAAACGTTAATAAATAATTATTTCTTTCATTTATTCAATAGAATATAATTTATCTATTGCACACATATTAACAATAATAACTATTATTATAATATGATAATAATACGCCGTGTGGTGACGGCAGGGTAGAATACATTTGTCACCAACCCCTACTCTTCCCGTGGATGTCGTAAGAGGCGACTTAGGGACTACACATTGAACAGGGAACGGGCAGCAGCGCTCTCTGATACAGTAACCTTTTAATCTGCGATCTCCAACCCGCCTGCCAAGCGTGGAGATTATGGCAAAACCCTCCACTTCAGTGGAGGAGGCTCATAGTCCAGCAGTGGACTGTAACGGGCCGTTGATTTTTAGATGATTTGATAATAAACGCTTATTACTTTTCACGAAGGTACATGACAGATAGGAGTGTACAGTTAGGCGGCTTTATTACCAGGTACCAATTTCTTCCTGGCAACGTTAGTTATTATATTTCATCAATTTGTTGCAACACAAACATTCTCTTATTACCAAAAATCATATCCACAATACCACTGCGTCCTGCGACACAAGTATTTATACCTGCCGCTCCACGTTCATGACTGCCCAAGTTTTTGATTTATGTACTGTACCTTGCGGGGATAGACTGATGCGATGTCAGTTGACAGTTCGAACAACACGAAATGTGTGTATTCAGTTTGACTTGAGATACGGTTTTAAGTTTAAACATTAGTATGATTTATCGTAAAATACGAGTATCATAGAAGTCTTATAGTGTTCGTTTGGCTGAATATTGGGCTTGCCTTCCTTTAGTAAGTCCATAAATTAATATTTGTGGAGTCTTGATCAAAAGCTTCTATTATTCAATAATTTGTATATATAGGTGTACATACTCGTATATAAAACTAACAGTTATTAAATTTAAAACTAACAATTGTGTGCGCAGGATCCAAGTGGTCATGTTTTGGGCGGGCTCCCATATTGCATCATAGAGTTCAAGTAGAAGATACGGATTGGTCGACTACATCAACAATCTCTCTCTTACACGACATAATATGGGCATCAAATAAACATGATAAATTCAAAATTCAGGTCTGATGATAGAACTGAAACAGGTTACCTTTTCTTAAGTCTTACAAGAATCTGAGACTTCCCGTTCAAAAGCCTGAAACATCACAACACCGACGCTCCCGTGGAAATAAGCTACAATGTCGGCTGACAGCTCCATTACGATCTAATAGATGTACAGAGTTGGCTTACCACCACTTGGGTGCTTCAAAGTTGTAGCGAAGTATGATCTATCGTTCGTATCGTCTTGTACTTACATGAAGCATCTATTAGGCGTTGTGGCAACTTTCACCTTCTGTTGTGATATTGTTTGAGTTTGTTTCGTTTACCTGGAAAACAAAAATATGTTTTAGTTCGTTGATTGATGTGGGGATATTTAAGGAAATATGATGTGTTCCATCAATCATAAACAGGATAACTTTAAGTAAAAGCCTGTCGAAATGATCGAAGTGTGTAACCTAACCGAATTAATCAGACATATCAAATTATTTTGCTATTTAAAATACATGCAAATCCATGGGGAGGCTTTTTGATCAAGTATGGAGGATTCATTTGTTTCAATCTGAATTCACACCTGGGTTTGTGAGGTTCGTTGTCGACCATACAAAGTACACGATGAAAAAGAAGAAGATTCTAAAATCTAGAGTGAATCTTACGGAAAATTTGTATGTTATTATTTGTTTCACTGTTGTTTTAAACATAAATTGTATGTTATTATTTGTTTCACTGTTGCTTTTTAAACATGCCAACTCTGGACAAATTATACGAAAAAAGCGCACGATAGTATTAGAGTTCAATACAACAACATCTTTAGACAGCTCATGGGTTTACAACCTTGGTGTAGTGCCAGTGGTATGTTTTTTGAAGCTAGGGTCAATACTTTTAATGCTATCGTGCGTAACAGAATAGCGTCATTTATGGACCGCATCCGCGCATCCACGAATGAAATAGTTGTGGGTTTTTCAGACCTGATGGTGGCCACCACCACCTACCAAAAATGGCTTGACCTGGCAGCCTAGTGATGCCCCTAGCATGTACTTTTCTTTGTTAATTTTATTTTTTAGTTTAGTTTGTAACTTATATGGATCCCTGGTCTGAATTAAAGAATTATTATTATTATTATAAACTAAGTTTTATTTTAATATTTTGAGCGTGAGATTAGTGGTGTATGAAATTTCGGTTTCACTTGTTATAGGTACCAAATCTTTTACTAGACCATGATACGAGTAGATAACCAATATATTGCACGTTAGTTACCAAGATTAAAAGCATCATACAAGAACGTGTTTTCCTGAAACATTGCATTTCTATATCGGTGCCAGTCTCAATACTACTTTCAGCACTAACCAGCCAAAATCAGAAGCTACTAAAAGCTGTTAACTTGCGTGTATGTTGAGTTACTTCTGAATTCGGTCGGAGAAAATCGCCCGCTGAGCCTTTAATGGACCTCTTCGATTTCTCGCAAAGTAGGAAATATTAGGTTTTAGTTACAAGAAGCAGCTTTATATTTGCAAAGTTTCAGCAGGTATCGGGGTTTGGGAAACTAATACAAAACAAACCTTTTTTTTTACTTGGATAATGTAACAATAAGAAATATATTTTCAAGTATGCAAAACATTCAAGCAAAGTAATAAGCTAGTTATTTTTCAGCATGTTATAGTAGCTGATTGAATAGATATCTACGTTATGCTTTACATGGGATATGTTTAAAATAACGTAAGAGAATTCTTTACCTGAATCAAAGAATTCACTAATACATACATAATAATCGTATAATTTGATGCACTGGTGTGAAAATTTAATTAAATTTACAACGTGATAAGATTTCTGTTCTTATTTTTAATGTTATCTGAAATTACTAAACATTGAAAGTACTCCACTATTCACAAAAGAAAAAAAAAATCGCCTAACATTTATTTAAGTGCATTGCAAACTTATCTATCGTGTGATATCAAGAACATTTATACGTGTACTTAACCTTACCTCGCATGATATGAGAGAATTAATCACCATTTTACTTGTCAGACAGGCGAGAGTGATTGATGGAAATATCACCACAGAGTTGGCTATGCTTATAAGTGTATGTATATGTAGTAGAAATTATGTGTAACACAAGATCTTGTAATACCTAAGCTTAAAGTTCAGTAACAAATGTGCTTCAATACAATACAAATATACAAACCATGTGCTATTCTTGTTTTTTGTATGTGCTTCATTTGGAAAATCGATTTAAAACCTTATCATTCAATGTTTTGTTTTATTTCGATCATAATCCACTAATATTATAAATTTGAAAATACCTATATTTGGATGTTTGTTCCACCTTCACGCTTAAAGTACTCAACGAACGGATTTTGATGAAGTTACAAGGAATGGAGCATGGAGATAGTTTGTAACCTGGATACTTTTTACGGGAGAACATCTTACGAGACGCGAGCGTAGCCACGGGCGGACCTCTAATCATAAATAAAATACTAACATAATTTAATTTATCATAATTTAAGTAAGATAACCTGACACTTAAACAAAATAAGGCATCTTCAAATTTTTTATTAGCTTTGGTAATATAAAAACATTCACGATATTACATTCATTCCCTTTACTTACGCCACTCGAGACAGGTCCACTTTCCTTACCACTTCAGACGGATAAACACATAATCAAAGTAAAATGAAAAGGCAGATTGACTGAATGCCTATAATACTCGTCATATCATTATTATTCAAAAAGTCGCCGCTACTGATATTTATAATGGGACGCCCTCGAGGTACCCTTTTGTAACAAAAGAGACATCGCTAGTAATAAAACAAAAAGCGATTGCTTAAAAGCGATTGCTTTTTGTTTTCATAATAATTTAACAACATCCAGGCATCTGAAAAGCTTGAAGACCGCATAGAATACTGGCAAAAAAATACGACAACAAATAGGGATATCTGCGACGCGACCATTTGTCGAATCGCAACGGCCTATTTCTGTGAATAATAAATGATGACAACACCGGTCTCGATTTATTTTCATTTGGTCTCGATTTCGCTACAAGATGAATTTCTTGTGACTTCTAGGAGTAAAGTGAATAGATTATTTTGATACGGTTTATTTTAAATTAAAAATGGTGATTTTATGCTTGACTAGCGGGCAGTGGGACAGTCTGGGTTAAAATAAGATAAAATAAGTATGTAGGAGCATTCTAAAGCCAATAAAGTTCTGATCACCTTGTTTTTTAAGACATTAATTAAAGATAAACCGTTTTATGCTTGATTGACATCACAAAATTTATAAAACAGTGTTTACGGGCTTACATTCAACGATTTCAGTTGTAACTTAATGATATTGTTAAGTAAAACTGTATTTCAAGTTTATTTATCTTGTAACTGTCGAAGAATGTTTATTAGATCCTCAGGCCAGAAATATCCGGTTGGCATGAACAGCTGTTACTTGTTCTAAAGTTAGAAGGGCCTTGTTATTTCAGTTCAGTTATACCTAAAATATAATTTTCTAAGGATCTGCACAGACTGTATGCACCACTTTGCATTTTGCAACTGCCAAGTGTCAAGATGTAGTATGATTGCTGTTTAAGCGCACTTAATGGTAAACTTTGTGCAAATACGGTGATGTGTCTACAACAGTTATTGTTCCGAATACAATAATTTTCCAAGCTTGTTCATGACTTCAACTGCTGCATTGCATAGATTTCCTGTCAAAAAATAATTATTATTACACATAATATCCGAAACATTTATCATTAAAACTAATGAAAATGGCCCCGATTTACACTGTCACGCTCTAATCTTTAATTTAAGTTAGTCTGTCCTTTTTACCTTTTAAAGATTGAAAAGGGACAGGAGATGGCTATTCTAATATTAGAGCTGTCAAACGTCGAATTTGAACCTTATGGCCATGTCGATGGCACCATTTTAGAGAGCACTTAAAACATGCGACTTAAAAATCTCTTAAACTGACAGCTATGCCCTTATTTTAGGTTATCTTTCGTTCATCACCTCTCTTTCATTGGTCATAAAAACGAAAAGGATAGCTGGATTTTTAAATTAGAATTAGAGCATGACATCCCGAATCGAGGCCATTTATCATTAAAACTAATGAAAATATCTACCTAGTCCAACCTGCGATATCTTGAGCAGAAGGCAAGACAGTTACTAACATTTTTCCCCAAATTAATTTTTGCAGCTAAATAATATTACGTATAATAACTTTAAGACCCACAAACTAAGAGACGGAGACGACAGAACTTTATAGGAGATGGCGGGACGAGCTCGTCTGTTAAGGATGCTAAGGAGGCTAATAAGATAACAGTTAAATACAGATGATTTCAATGTTAAGGTGTGTGTGGGTAGACCTTAATAAAATTATTTTTTCGTCTAACAAAGCAACTGTTAATTCCGCCATTTGACGATAAACGTCTCACGGATAAGATAAATTTATGAATACGTTTGTATGCCTTTGATTTACTTTCATAGCTCTGTCGTAGTAAAACATGACAATGTTGCCATAACGTTGCGTAGTTTTTAAAAGAGGAACGGACTGTGTCATGTTATATCGCTCCGAATATAGAATAGTTGTTAGTAACTTGATAGTGCGGCTCAGTGCAATTTCCTAGTCCAGAATGTGCAATGCATTTGTTGTTTTTATGTTTGACAGCGAAATAGCTTTACGTACAAGCTGTAAAAGCTGACTAGTAACCTTTTATTATGTAGGAGATGAGTTTTATAACTTATAGTCTGGCTTTATCGAATTACGTCCTGTGAATTTGATATGTTTAGCGAGTGATTTATTTTATTATTTGAACTCTAGTTAGATATGTATATATTTTATTTAATATGTATAGTACATATTGAGTATATATTTTATAATGTAGTAAGTAATCCTAATCATCCCTAATATGATGTGCCTATATTAGTTTGGTATTTTTGACATACAACGTTTTCGCTAAATAAAGAAAACTTCACGGGAAGCTTAGCCCGTGGCACGTACTGAACAGCTTGATTTTTCATACGAACAATCAGCTTTCTAATTTCAAGTTATATAACAAGACTTTGAAGCGTAACATGTTGACTTTGAGTGTGCTCTTATGATGTACAAATTAATGATCGGTTATATGTTCTTATGCTTTATAAATGAAGGTCGGTTAACGTATTGCATCTGTTTGCCTTTCTGTGCTGACGACTGTACAGAAACCTCACTTATTACTTATGTACGTTTTAAAAATGGCTAAAATTAAGTTGTACAATTTACAAAATTTATTATTATTGTTCTGCTACTGGTTACTCAGGGGTAGTCTGTTATTTGCTCCACAATTTTTGTCCATTATACTGTATCAATTTTTTAAGAAATGAGCTGTTAATTACCTTAATAAAGAAAAAAATAATTAAAAATAAATAAATATAGACTTTAAGAAATAGGTCGAACAATATTTATTCAAATTCAAGGGCTAAGCTTAACAGGTTTTTTTACTATTCTACACTCACCGGCACATCTAACCGCCCACCCTTCATTTCAGGGAATACTCGTGATTCTTTATAATTCTATTAGTTACAGCTGATGTTAGTTAAAAAGTAGTTAATTTAACGTTTATTTAAGTGTGTTTAATTTATCGTAAAATTATCAATAAATCAATTGTAATGTATAACAATAAGCGTAATTTAAAATTAACTCGATATACAAGAGTTTTTTTTTTTATAAATTAATAGTAAACTCTTGACCTCCATCTAGCCCGAAGGAGAGGCCTACGCTGGAGCGAGTTTACACATGAGAAGCCTATGCACTCGCACTTTGAAGAGGTTAGGGTTGTATGCATTCGGAAATACAGAGGCCGGCAGGGCATTCCATTCCTTGGCTGTGCGCATTATAAAGGAGGAACCGAAACGAGTAGTTCGAATGATGGGGATATTGACAAGATAGGGGTGGTAGCCAGCAGTTCGCCTTGTATTCCGATGAAAGAAAGGAGACAGTGGTATGAGGATGTGAAGTTCATGGGCACACTCACCGAAGTAGAGTCTATAAAACACCGACAGGCAAGCAACTTTTCAACGGTGACTAAGACTCTAGATTCGACGGTGACTAAGACTCTGGAGTTTGGTAGCAACCAGCTTATCTTCACCAATCATACGTTTGGCTCTGCGTTCAATCGAGTCGAGAGCGGCAAGTTGATATTTGGCTGAGCCATCCCACAGATGACTACAGTACTCCATGCAAGATCGGACCTGAGCTTTGTACAACATTAAGAGCTGTCCAGGCGTGAAGTACCGCTTCACTCTGTTAAGGATGCCCAGCTTTTTGGCCGCAGTCTGCGCTTTTGATTCAATTGTGGCGCCAAAATTGAGAAAAAATTTAGCGCTCAACTCCATGCCAAGAAGTTCAAGGTGATCGGTGATATTTATAGGGCCACCATGTAGGAGTAAGATTAAATGGACTCTTTTTTGCGGAGAAAAGACATGCCTGTGTTTTGGTGGCGTTAAATGCAACCAGATTGTCGTCACCCCATTGGGAGACTCGGCTTAACGTCACGTTTGTCCGTCCCACCATGGCTTCTCTCAAAGATTGGACTTTAGCCCACTCGTCCCCTGCACCAGACAAGTATCTCTCCGTTACTGTGCTATCATCCGAGTACCCAACTATGCCAGGCATAAGCAGGTCGTTAATGTGCAGCAGAAAAAGAGTAGCGGAGAGAACTGACCCCTGAGGAACTCCGGCATTGATAGCCATAAGGTCAGAAGAGCAGCCATCAATGACCACTCTGATTGACCGTACACACAAGAAGTCGTCTATCCATTTGCAAAAGTCGGTGGGGATGCCGTATGCAGGAAGTTTGCTTAGAAGGCCAGCGTGCCAGACCCTGTCGAATGCCTTCGAGATGTCGTGTGAGACCGCTAGGGCCTCACCGTGTTTTTCGATGGCCTCGCCCCAACAGTGCGTGATGTATACGAGAAGATCCCCAGTGGACCTACCTCGGCGAAAGCCATACTGTTGGTCACTGAGGAGATCGTTCGCTTCAAGATACGACAGCAGCTTGTTGTTAAGTACCCTTTCCATAACTTTGCAGAGTATGGAGGTAATGGCAATGGGTCTGTAGTTGCATGGGTCGGACCGACAGCCCTTCTTGGGTACCGGTTGCACATTAGCTAACTTCCAGGACTTGGGCACGGATCTTGTTTTGAGAGAGAGGTTATACAGGCGAGCTAGAACAGGAGTCAACTCAATCCCACAAATTTTGAGCACTCTAGCAGGGATACCGTCAGGTCCACTGGCCTTGTTCACGTCAAGACTTTGCATGGCCCTGCGAACCTCTTTAATGTGTATGGTGACCTCCGGCATGGAACTGTCACAGCGAGGTAAAGTAGTGGGTGGGCGGTTAGATGTGCCGGTGAGTATATTTAGTCACGTTGTAGTTATATCTACAATATGTACGTATGTATTACAGTCACTTACGTATCCCGGCTTCGTAGTTCCTATGCACCGCTGCGCGCGTTATTGGATATCTCGAGTTATAACACCTGCGATGATATTGCGAACGTGAATTATGTGATCCGCCTCGTTCGGATTTTTCAGCGTATGTTTCAGGCGCTATACTTTGCCGCGGCGTTGATATTAACTGTAATAATTGGTATTTTTATTTATTTTCAACGTCATGGCACGTAAAGTTATCACACTAATATTATAAATATGAATTCTATTTAGATGTTTAGATGTTTGTTCCGCTTTCACGCCTTAATTACTGGACGGATTTAGGATGAAATTTATATATTGATGAAATAATAGAGATAGTTTGTATCCAGGATTAACACATAGGATAGTTTTTACCGGGAAAAGTCTTATTCCCACTGGAAAAACTTACATAACGCGAGCGTAGCCGCGGGCAGACCGCTTGTATTAAATATAGTTGAATGCTAAGTTATTTGAGCGAAAAACATAGCAGTTCATCTTTTAACTGTAGCAAAACATGGAATCGTTACTTTGAAACTGGTTTTGACTTTACAGATAATTCCCAACGTAGCAATTAACTTCAGAAACGATGTGTACTTCTTTTCGACATGGAGACTGCTAAAGCACTACTTAGTACTTATACACAATTCAACCTCTAATGCACGCCATAACAATACTGAAACAAAACAATGAGACCGATCTGGGAAATTCTGGAACAGTCTAGAATATCCCACTGGCAATATGGTTACTATTAAAAATTTGCTATTGTCATAAGACCGAATAATAGAGGCTCATAAATGAAGGTTTGTGTACTGATTGCTGTGAATTGGAGGCATTTCAGGCGTACATACACTTTAAGGTTTCCAATGCCCTACAAAACGAAAATGAAGGTATCTATAGTTTTTA